>OX376372.1:139448357-139492090 GCA_947369275.1 Nemotelus nigrinus
AGCTCTTTTCATTTAAAAATGCATGGCATATTAGCTCTTATGTGAGTGACAAAGAGATTGAGTCTTACATTTGAAACACTAGATTGCTACAAAGTACGTTTTGTTGCAAGGGTTTATAAGGTTATGCAAACAAAAACGTTATATGAATCATCAAATTAAATACTTAGTTCTCTGCAGACAATTGCAGTGTTTTGTTTACGTTTTACGTCTATTATGTGTTCTGCTAACGTGTTCTGTTTCAATATGGGTAGCCAAATAAAACATTTCCTCTAAAAGTACGCGTTGAAAGGTATAGTTCTGAAAAAAATTGAGAAATCTTATGTAAAAGTTCGAGTGATGAACAAAACTACATTCCTTCTGATTATTAAGAATAGGATATCTCCTCTATGAAGATAATACCCAAAAAAAAACAGATATTGAGCCCAAAGCTGCAACTCAACATAACACAGACTTGTCCGATTCAGATGAGAGTATGGAAGAGAAATCGATCTACAAACTCAAAGGAAAAGACGAAACCCAATGGCGATTCGAGCCCCATAGAAAAAATGAAATAATCAACCGTAACATTATTCGCAAACGTGGTGGAGAAGCAACTTAAATTTATGAGAAACCAACAGGAATGGTTTCAAAGCTACGTAATCTTATAATAAAATAAGTAATCTTATAAAAATAAGTACAAGACTGCAACCAAAAAAGTTCGTGCCGTTTACTGAATAAAAATTTGACGCAAGTTTTTGGCAGACAAAATTGTTGTGGTGTATTTAGATCTAACAGGGAACATTTGGTTGAATAATCGAAACCTGATACACTTTCTACTAGCTCGTGCCTCAATGTTTTACGACCGATTTAAAATGTTCATACGATTCGACAACGATTTTACTCGCCCTTCTTGCCAATAAAGCAACTGCTTTACGTGATATGTTGATTTCTAATATGCAAAAAAATAGTAGACCTTGAGAGTGTATAGGAGGGGCGTTCAATATATTCTCGATATCGGGATGATTTGATATTATTGTGGGTAATTTAGATACATCATTAGCTAACAACATTTTCCTGGGGTATTTATATAAAATTTCATGTTGATAGCTTCATTATTTTGTTTGCGACCTCCAGTCAGAGACGACGAAAATGACTGACGCGACAATGTTGAAAAAAATCGAGCATCGTGCGGTGATTAAAGTCCTCACTAAACAAGGAAAACCTCAAAAAACTATCTATGAAGAAATGGTAGCCGTTTATGAAGACTCTGCTCCTTCATTATCAACTGTACAGAAGTGGTCAAGTGAATTCAAAAGCGGCAAAGATAGTTTCGAAGATGACTCCCCCCCAAGTGGGCCAATCATGCGGCTACCGAAGAAAACGTGAAAATTATCGAAAAACTTGTATTACAAGATGCACGTGTAAAAAATCAATATGTTGGCAAAAATAACTAAGCTATCCGTTGGTACTATACACACTATACTACATGATTATCTCAACCTTACAAAAGTCAGTGCAAGTTGGGTGCCGCGCATGCTCGTTGCGATTCAAAAGCAGGCGCGGGTTAACACTTGTAAGGAGATTTTAGAGCTGTGTGGCGACGATCCAGCAAACGTTTTCGAAAGGATAATTACTGGTGATGAAACGTGGGCTCAACACTATGACCCCGAGAGTAAACAGGAGTCTATGCAGTGCATAAAAAGTGATCAGACCTTCCGAAGAAGTTCAAAGTCACTCCATCGGCTGGAAAAATCATGGCCACAGTTTTCTGGGATTCTAATGGAATACTATTGATCGAGTACATAAAAAAGGTGAAATTATCAACGCAGAAAAATACTCAACCTATTGACGGCGTTTGAGAAAAGCAATAAAAGATAAAAAGAAAAGAAAAGCAGGCAAAGAAAGTGCTGCTTCTTCACGACAACGCACCGGTTCACACTGCGCGGCTCTCGAAGGCTGCTGTACGAGAGTGCGGGTTCGAAGAAATTAACCACCCACTCTACAGCCCAGACCTGGCCCAAGTGTCTACTTTTTATTCCCAAATTTAAAAAAAAGACTTCCGGGGAAAACGATTTGCTGACGATAATGAGCTCAAGTCCGCTGTAAATGAGCATTTTATAGGCCAAAAAGAAAATTATTTTTTTAGGGGAATAGAAAAACTTGTTTTTCGATCAAACAAGTGTATTGTTATCATGAGAGACTATATTGAAAAATAAATTGTTTACAAGATTTTATCTTTTTTCTAACATACACATACCGAGAATACATTGAACGCCCCTCGTAACTGTTGAAGCACATTTATATAAGTATGGTGGTCGTACACGTTTTCCACAATACATGCCGCCAAAGCCTGAATATGGGTTAAAAATATTTTGGGCTTGTGAAGCTAGTAAATTAGCACAAGACCTTTTTTTTCGATTTGACTATAGTAACTTCCGTCTCTGTTAGTGTTCTTGAAGCGTGCATTATATATTTTTGGAAAAACTTGTGCTATGTGCGCCCCAAGACCATCATAAGATGCATCCGCTGATACTTTGATTGGCCGCCTTAGGTCATAGTGTGTCAGCAGTAGCTCAGACGAGAGGAGCTGCTTGAAAGTAGTGAATGCGTCTTGACATTTGGTACACCAATTCCAAGTTGAATGTTGTTTTAACAGTTAACCTAAAGGTGCTCGAAGTGTGCGCATCTGCTTTAAAAACCGTCCGTAGTAGTAAATTGCTTTAAAAAACGATTTAAGCTGTGACATATTTTGGGGGATTGGCATTGTCAATATTTTATCGATGTTTACTGGATCTGGTCGAATGCCTTCTGATGAGATTACATGTCTCAAGTATTTCACTTGATCCGCAAAAAAATTGCACTTTCAATCTTGACGCGAAATCACTGGTTTTGAATCGTCGGAGTATTTCTCACAGTCGCTCCAAATGTTCTTCTAAATTGTTGCCTCCCACGATTTTGTCGTCTGTGTAGCCTGTAGTTCCTCTGATGCGAGACAGCAACGATTCCGTTTTTTTCTGAAAAAAATCCTGGTGCTGATTTTAATCCTGGCTGCAGCCGATTGACAGCAAAAAGACCTCGGTGTGTGTTAACTGTCAACAATTTCTGCGAATCTTCATCGACTGGCGTCTCTAAGTATGCTTCGGATAGATCAATGATTGAAAATACAGAGCTATCCGCCGTATTGCAAAAATATCTTTTGGTACTGGAAGTGGATGCTTATTAGCTTCCAAGCATGAATTGAGTCCTGGTGAGTAGTCACCACTTATACGAATTGCCCCATTCGGGTTTTTTTTCTACTACTATGGGCACAGCCGACTCCGAACATTCCACCGGGGTGATAATACTATTCTGCGTTAGTCGATCGAGCTCACAATCGACTGTGACTATAGTTGTTTATGGAACAGGTCGCTTCGGCTTGAATACCCGTTTTGCATCTAGTTTGAGTTGCAAATGAACTTGAAAATCGCAAACTCCGATTCCCTCTTCGAACAGCTTTTAAAAATCTAGTTTTAAGTTTTCGATTGCCGTTTCTCGTTTTGTTGTATGCATATAAATTTGATTGCATACAGAATCAATCAGCTTCTGCCATAAATTAAATGAGTTGCAAAGGTCAATGACGAATGCAATCAAATTTGACAGCTTCGACACATGCAAATCTCAGATGCGAGCTTCTTTATTGATTGACAGGTAGCAACAGAATATTGCTATCAAATTGATGGATTGCTGCAATACACTAAACGTTTTTTCTTGAATCAGTTGACCTGGACGGCCCAGTTTATTCCATAATGTCTGTGAAATAATTGATTTGTCCGATGCAGTATCGACTTGAAGTTTCACCTCGACGCCTTGAGCACACGCTTTACCATCAATGGTACTTAGCACAACAGTTATGTATTTCCTACTCTGTGACAGTGCAACACTGCTAACCAGGATCGAATTTGAATGTTTGACTTTGCGGCTGTTATTCTGTGCACTTGATGCGTCGTCAGCTTTTGTCGCTTTCTTTCGATTGCAGCTAAAATACCCTTCATTATGTTCAATGCTATTACAATTTTTACAAGTGTGATTTTTGGATGTAAACAGTGCCAACATGATGTGCGAGGTGCTTTGTTTCATTTTGGTCGATACTATTTTTATAAGGTTTGTGATTGCACTTTGAATTTTTGTTTTTCTTCTGCACCCGTTGCACTTCAATTGATCTGCTTCCCAAAATCAATGCTGTGTCTTTTTTCAGACTGTTAACGTGCTGGACTTCAAAAACAAGTTTGTTAATCGTAACAGAATTGGTTGTGGAATCGATTTCTAATTTATTTAACAATCGAATTCGTAAATCAGAATCCTCTGACAATTTCATACCCGCGATAATGATAAGACATTTCAAATGGTCAATTGAAACCTCTTTCAGTTTGAAATCTTCGCAGATTTTATTTACCGTTGCCACATAAGTAACAATATTGTCCAACGGAGATTTTTCTGTAAGTACACAACGGTACCGAACACTGAAAACTTACTCACATGCTCCAAACATTTGTTTACTAATATTCGAAGAAAAAATATTAAACTCGCTTCGCCGAAAATTCGTCATATATATATATATATATATATATATATATATATATATATATATATATATATATATATATATATATATATATATATATATATATATATATATATATATATATATATATATATATATATATATATATATATATATATATATATATATATATATATATATATATATATATATATATATATATATATATATATATATATATATATATATATATATATATATATATATATATATATATATATGGGTATGGATGGCATGCAAAAGAGGATTTGAAGGATGATTTGGAAATCGTAGGGGAATATAAGTAACTTATGCTGTTGAATATTCTGCAGCATCTATTTATAGGCTCATTTGCTGCATATGTCGTCGAATGTGAATATTCTTTTAGGAAACGATTGGTCCTGGTGTTCCTCACAGGGATATTTATCGAAATTTTACTATTCAGGAATTCTACATTAATAGCGCCTCTAATGACGTCGAATGTGAAGCAGGCTGATATCATTATTCTTCTGGAGGCTAGTGTCGATAGGTTTAAATGACCCAGTCGAAACTCATAAGGGGGTAAGCTTTTAAAATCATAAGGGTTGTACAGTTCTCTCAAGGCGAAAAGTAAAAATTGTTTTTGTATTGACTCGAGTCTGTCACTGTGGGTTTCAAAAGCGGGATTCCAGCTAATGCAAGCGTATTCGTGAATAGGACGTACAAGTGAAGTGTATAAGGATCTTGTGACCCACAGACTACGGAATTCTTTGGCACGTCTTTTGATGAAACCTAACTGTTTGTTTGCACGAGAAAGCATTTTATCAAAGTGTAAGGTGAAGCGGAGTTTTTCATCTAAGATAACACAGAGGTCAGCAATGTTATCAACTCGGGTTAGCATATTATTGCCGAGAAAGTACGTATTTTGTGTGACCGTGCATTTCCTGGAAAAACTAATAACTTGGCATTTGTTGATATTGAGAGAGAGCTTGTTTATATTGCACCACTGATCAAGTGAATGAAGCTTGGATTGGAGAAAGGGGGCATCCGATTTCGATTCAATAGTCTGATAAAGTTTGAGATCGTCTGCATAGAGTAAATGAGGTATGCCTGCTAGGACGTCAGATAAGTCAGAAATAAATATATTAAAAAGAAGTGGGCCAAGATGGCTACCTCGGGGTACACCAGAGGTAGCACTTACGTTTTTGGATAAAAATCCTTGAAATTTTACACATTGTGTGCAATCGCGAAGGTAGGAGGTCAGCCAGCTGAGTAAAGACCCGGCAATACCGAATCTCTGAAGCTTTAGAATCAAGGTAGAATTGTCAACTCTGTCAAACGCCTTACTGAAGTCAGTGTAGACTGCGTCAATTTGGTATCCTTTTTCCATTTTGCATAGAACGTCAGAGATTAGAATTGTCAAATTCTAAAGCCATGTTGTTGCTCGTTCAAACGGGAATCAACAAGCGGAGAAAGTTTATCGTATACCACCTTTTCGAAAAGTTTCGGAATCGAAGACAAAATGGCAATGCCCCTATAATTTTGGATACAGCGTCGATCACCATTTTTGAATATGGGTGTGACATACGAAAGCTTCCAACAGAATGGGAAAATTCCCGACGAAAGTGATCTATTAAAGAAAATATGCAAGGGATCTAAAAGCTGCGCTTCACACTTGCGCAAAAAGATCGGAGGAAGAAGATCAGGCCCAGGACCTTTGTTGCAGTCGAGATCCAAAATAGCTTTACGTATTTCATCACGGGAAATTTCTAAATGGTTCACAAAAGCTATTGAAGCTGAATCAGCGGAGGAAAGGTGTGAGTTTGTTGGGTCTGGTGCATCGAAAATTTCTTGGAAACTATCAGCGAATAGGTCACATATCTCTTTAGGAGAGGAAGACGTTATATTACTAAGAAACATGGACGATGGATAGCCAGTAGTTTTTTGCTTCACATTAACAAAATCAAAGAATTTTTTCGGGTCGCGGACTATATTTTCGCCGGTTGTTTTAATGTAAGTGTCATAAGCCTCATGAGACTTTGCTAAAAATTGCTTAGCAACTTCATTATATTCTTCCTGAATAGCAGGAATAACATCGGTGTTTTCTTTAATAAGCTTATAAAGTTTGTTCCTACGATTTCGCATATGCCTAAGGTCCCTATCAAGCCATGGCTCAGACAATTTATTCTTTTTTTTTTATCTTTGGAACATATCTTTCAACGGCGTCAAATATTTTGTTGTAAAAAAAGGAAATGGCTGTCTCGAGATCTTGTGTTGAAAGAGTAGTCGACCAATCAGTAGTATCAAGAACATGTTTAATGCTTTCATAATCAGCGTTACGGAAGTCAAATACAATTGAGCTATTGTAAGCTTTCAAGCAAGTGGAATCTGGAGTGGAAAGTTCGACTGACAGTGCTGTATGGTGTAAACTATTGCAAAAAGATGCTCTGCATCACTAATTGAACTAACCACTACTTCGTCATAAGCATTTGTGAAAACAAGATCTAACCAATTACCATTTTGGTTAGGAGTTTGGGAAACCTGCTGCAAATCATTACCATAAAAGGCACTCGCAAGATTGAAATCGTTGGTGTCTACAAGGTTTACGAGGAGAAGGTAAGAGTCATTTTCATCCGGAACAAAGCAAAGATTCGGACGATTGAAGACACCCAAAACTATTATTTTATCTTTTTCGCTAAGTGATGTCGCTAATGAAGATATTGTGTCACAAAAATTGCTGTAGATGGATTCGTCAGATCTAGGGGGGATGTAAACAACAGCGATGTAAATTGAGTTGTTATTAGTGGAGATCCGAACAATTATACATTGGAAGAAAACATTTGGAGTGGTATCTACAAGCTCACTTGAAAGTGTGTTGCTAACAGCAAGTAAGACACCACCTCCTCGCGACTGACCCGTTGAACAGTAATCACGGTCGCTTCTGTAAATAGTCCAACTACTATCAAGAATCTCCTCATTCTTATGAGAGGCATTAAGCCAAGGTTCGGTGATGGCGAGTAAATTAAAATGGCACGATTTGTCGTCAAGGTATAATTTACTTAGTTTGCCTCTCATACCACCACAATTGTGGTAAAAAAGTTTGAGGCTTTTCTGAGATCGGTTAGGAAAAATGCCTAAAAGGGTTGCCTGATCTTCGAAGAGATTCAGATGTCATATTACTACCATTAGAAGAATAATTGATATTGCTCGTAGAAGGAGCTAAGTTTACGGCGGCCTGACTGGAAACCTTGGAGGAGTGTTTATTTGCAGCGTTGGTACACCTGCTTGAGGGAGAAGATGCCGTGTTAACTGCTGGGGGTGTCATTGCATTACTATTATTATGAGTAAAAGCATTGGAACAGTCAGATAAGGAAGAATTATCTGTTGTCATTGAAAATTGGGACTGAGTACGTGATGAGCGAGTTTTATGGGTGGAAGGAAATTGGGTAAAGGTGTGACTAGGGATACAATTTGTTCTTACAATTTTTTGTTTTTTCTTATACCTAATTTTGTCGGTGATGTTTTTCTAGGGGCTGAATGTCACTCCTTTCCAATTGATGGAGCTGTTGTTTCCACTCAAGCAAGTAAAAAGCCAGGCGTATTTTGAGGGGCTGAAGAGCTTACACCGTCTTGAGGATAAATGTTTACGCTGGGATAAAAATTTCACTTCGTAGTCGTTTATATGAAAATCCAATTCGAGAATCTTTCCCAACTATTCGTCGTCAGCAGAATAAGGAATCCCTTCTACAAAGAAAGCACTTTTGTTTACTGAAGTCGTTAATTTGGAAGACGTGCTCTTATTGTGAAGAATATCGTTCGTTTATTTTTATTTTTTGTAGACGATTCTGCCAATCGTTTTGGGACCAAAAAGTACCGAACTTGTAAATTGGTGTTTCACCGTTGAGGTTTGAAAATTTTTGCTCAATAGATGGAGTTGTACCCTCAGCTAGATTCCTTATAGACGATGTTGCTTTGTCCTGCGTCCTCTCATTCATAGCCGTTGTGTTATTATTTATTTCCAACGTTGTGTTAAGGAGCTCCTGATGGAGTGTTATCTCGTTCGCTAATAAATCTTCGTCTGCATCATTTCTTGAGGTTTTGCAATGACGGTCTAAATCCTCCAACTTTCTGCTGATATCAGCTAATTTTAGTTGTTGCTCAGAAAGAGCGTCTGTGAGTCTGTCAGTTTGCATTTTTAACGTTCGTCAAAATTGTTCAAAATTTACAAGCGTACCTTTGTTGTTTGCTTGGCAAGTATCATTAGCGTTATTGAAAGTGGACAAATTCGATGCAATGGAACCCATTTTATCAATTAGAGTATCAATTTTCTTCCCAAGCGTGTCAAAAGACTTTCCGTGGCTAATACTGTTCGATTTAGAAAAAGTAGACGCCAGACCATCGAAATGATTTGATATTTCCGACAGGAATTCTTCATTTGCTCGCGCTTGTGCAAGTTGCTTGGATATGATATTGTCTTTTTCCGAATTAAGTGTCCCAATATAGCTAATTAAGTTGTCGTACACAATTTTTAAGAGTCTTTCAATATTTTGGCAATCTGTACAGATAAAATGACTCTCGAGATACGGGTCGAACCAATCTCTGGGAGCACCCATGCAGGCACCGTGCAATTTCCTATTGCAGAAAGCTTTGCATATCACGAATTTCATCGTGTTGTCGAAGGCAAAGCAATTTTCGAGGCTGCACTTGAAGCTCATGATTAATTAATGAATTTGTCGATTCGATGCTCAGAAGAAACCAATATGATAAGTGCCCGAAAGTATGCAATTATTTAGACTTGGTATCATAGACAAAAACCAATTGGTTGGTAGGTAAGTGAAATATATGTATATATTTTATCAAAAATGCGGGCGTCAGATCGGAAAGCGGTTCCTAATATAACGTTGCTACCAAAACTGATAAGTTATGGGATTATAATGCCAATTTAACTTTTCAATAGCTCTACCAGTGAAGTTAATTTAAAAATGTTATGTGTGTTTATTATATTGCCTATGTATTTGATTTATAACAAATTGAAAGTGCTATTTTATCATTTAAATTGTTTTTTCCTTGAAATCAAAGCGATTTTTTTTCCCAATATGTTAACTTACAAAAAGAAATATATAAATATATATATATATAGATATAAATAAATATATATATATTTATATATATATATATATATATATATATATATATATATATATATATATATATATATATATATATATATATATATATCAGCAAAATGATTAATAGAAATAATCTCTGGAGTGGCTGATTCGGTTGAGCTGAAATTTTCGAAAGACATAGATGTATATAACAGATAGGTCCATGATTTGCTAGATTTCAGATATCTTAAATCTTTTGGCGGCGGCGGGCATTTTAGTGAATTTCCAGGTACTCCTATATTTCCAAGCAGTGTAAATTTTTGTTAAAACAAAGTAAAATAATTGAAAATTTATTATAATTTTAGTTTGTTTATGATAAAGAAGTGGAAATTTTGAGCCTTGTGTAGGCGCTGAGTGCCTAAAAGTAAGCAAGGATTTTTTTTTCAAATTTCGCTTTGTCATAACTTCTAAGACAAACAATGGATCATCGTGAAATTTTTGGAGCGTATTAATGTAAATTAAGATTTTACACACATGGACTTTCACGACTGTTCGGGCAACTCTGTAGCTACAGCAGGCTCCTGAAAAAAAATCCTTCACATCATCGACCTTCCTGCAAAATTTTTGATTTTATAATGAATTCAAATCATTGATAAATTGTGACTTTTGTCCACCAATTCAAATGAAATATTTCAAAATCTCGCGGTAAACAAGAACAGCAACCCGTGATCAAATTAGCTCTATTTTCAGCACTCAAAACTTCTGTTCACGAGAACTAACGATCGAATAGTGCGATCAATATGAAATTCATGGGACATGTTGAAATTAGCTAGGACCAAGTTTGGTTGAAGTGATTTTGGAATACGGGCAACACTGTGGCAGTGGTGCCATTTGGAAAAATCGCTAAGAAAAAAACTGGTTTTGGCCCATAGCTTCCGATTTACCCACCACATTTTAACGAAATTCACGCAGTAAGTGAACCTTAATCTGAGATAGATTCCACGGAAATTTGGTTGAACAATTAGCATAGGGACGCCATCTACGGCAATTTTTGTCTCCTAAATATTGTTAATTTGCTCAGGAAAATAAAGAATTGTCCCTATAACTTCCCATGCAGTGACAAATTCAAAACGAAGTTCATGTAATAAATGGATCTTGTTACATCTCTAATCCTGTAGGAATTTCGTTGAAAAACTGTGAAAAGGTTGCCAGCTATGATGAATTTCGTAATTTATTGACATATCTTTATCGGGCTATGTTGTCATAAAATTTCCAAATGGGAATGATCCTGCAATGAATATTAACAACAAATATTTACGTTTCAAAAATTTGCAAAGTTTGGATGGTGGTTACCCTAAATTAAATTTACTCCCATAACTTACAGCGCAGCCATTCAAGCAAAACGGAATTCATAGGATTCATAGGACTTAACGTGAGTTAAGTCCTATGGTGCTAGCACATGATTGCTAAGCTATGGTGCTAGCACATGATTGCCAGTGCCAGCCAATTTCGTAAATATTGCACCAACAGATGCTTCCATTTTGTATTCATAAACAAAGCATTTGCAATAAAATAAGCAACCGACGTTTAAATTTTCCGAGTTTTTGAAATTTTTCGAATGGCAGCCCCAGATGTAGTTTAATCGCTGAAACTTTCGATGACATCCTCGGATGAAAATGAAATTCAAAGAATAGGTTGACTAAGCACGAGCATGTTATAGTAGATTTATTGCTGCTGTGGGTTGCCAGCACGGAACATTTTTATCATTAGTGTTACAGGAAATGCTGTCAGAAAATGACATTTAATCCTTTGAGTAAGAAATGGTTGATATGATAGTACAAAGAAGTGTATAACGTCTTCACACATTTTTAAGTCCCTCAAAGATAGTTTCTTCGAAAATAAGTTTTCCAAAGGTGCTGATGCGCAAGACTTTTTTATATTCTTCGGCGTCATTATCTGATTTTCCTCAGGGAGGCTGCCAAATTCCTCTCGGGAAGTTTGCTCGTTTTACTGGTTCTCTCTACGATTATCTCTCGGACTTTCCCTAAAGTGGCTGTTTCCGTGACTATTATTGGTGCGTCTATAATGATTGTTATTGCTACCATTGCGTCTATAATCATTTGCGTCGTTGTCACGACTTGCATCATCATATCTTCTATTTCTCCTAAACCTGTTATTACCGAATCTGTTACAATGAACATTGTTTGCACGGTTATTATACCTGTATCCGTTATTTTTATACGTATCGCGCCTTCTGTAATTGCTGATATGTGAAACTTTATGCTGGTTCGCCTCATTTTGCCCGAATTCTTTAGCTTATGTAACAGATTTCCCGAAATTTCGCGGACATGATGCGAAAACAGTATCCCTAAACTGGTCATTCAAACCGTTTTTAATACGAAAAGTGCGTAGGTGTCATGAATACCTTAAATTGCCTTTTTTGTTACCTGATTTTTAGCTGTACCTCCTTCTATGCTGTCACAGACCTACGTTTTTGAAATAAACCAGCAAGTTGTATATGAATTTGAGGTATTGTTTGATTATTTTTATATTTTAAACGTAATTGTCGTTATAAAACACCTATGCAGTCAACATTCGCGATGTTTGTGGAAGTCCTTATATTTGGGCTTAGCTTCACATGCAATACTTTATTTAGAAGCTCTGCTCTACCTTCAGTATCCAACCTCTTCTCTTGTAGTTTTATTAAAATTAAACATATCTCATACTCATTACATTTTCCGTCAAAAATCGGAGTTATCTTAAATGCGGTTTCTATAATAAAATCTGACATCTCGGTATATTCTATATTTTTTCCCATTATAACTATTACATTAACGGTGTTCAAACACTCAACAAGTATGTGTGTTTTTGTGTGTGGGTTGGGGGAGAGGCGCATTGGCACCTCTAAGCATTCAGGCCAAAGAACCCATTGTACTCATTTCCCTCTGCCTACCATAGTTTCCCAGACTTCTTGATAAAGTCTAGGATCAATGATAGGGGAAAAGAGGCTATCGTCTGCATGCGTGCATTATCCCAGCCAAAGCATTGATATCTGAAACGCGCAAACACTGGGCATTAACAGAGCAAATGCTCCGCAGAGTCAGCCTCTTCTAGGTAAGATGAACAGAGGTCATCCTGTACAACACATATTCAGTACATATGTCCTCCTAGGCAATTTTGCCCAGTCAGAATGCCTATCATGGTCCTGCAAACTTTCCTGCTCTTATTGAGCAAGAATCCTACAATCACATGGTTGGGCTCTGAAATGAAGACTTATCTTTGAGAGCATCATCTCCCCACTTTTGAAGAATGGCACGTGCAGATGTGGTCAGCACATACCCAAGGCGTGCTCAGGGCCCCGTAGTGGAAGTCCCGAAACTTGCTTCGCAATGACGTCAGCAATTTCATTTTCCTCAACACCACAGTGCCTCCGTACCCAGAGCAAATGCACTCTATTGATCGACAGATTTCAACTGTGTTTTGCATTCTTCGACAATTTTCGAGTTTGTCAGGGGTCTACGCAGTGCCATCAATGCAACTTGACTGTCATTATCTTTCTTCCATTGCCCAACAGGCAGTGACTCAAGAAAGCAAATATTTCTGCTTGAAAAACCGAAATGTTCTCTCCAAGAGAAAAAGCCTACCTGTCATTTGATGAATGTAGATGGACACCAGCTCCAGATGTACTATCTGTCCTCGAGCCGTCCGTGAAGAAGATTTCAGAATATCATCGCATCAAGAGCTTCACTAGAATCCACCACAACACGGATGCGTACGTGAACATCGGCTTAATTATTGCTGTGTAGATCCACATCACTACACGAGGCTTTAGACCCCATGTGGTAGCAAAAGCTCCCTTGTACTGTCCGAAAGCTTTTGAAGCACGAGTAAGCTTCACTTCCATATGTTTCTTCCACAGAAGTTTTTTGTCCAAGATCACTCCAAGATATTTGACTTCATCTGAAAATTAAAGTGTTATACACTTCATGTTTGGAAGCACTAGTCCTTCCAGTTTTCTTTTCCTGGTAAAGAAAACAATTTTTGTCTTACCAAGATCCACTTTTAGGCCGTGCCTCAAACACCAGTTGTCAATCAGATCCAATGCACGCTGTGTATTTCTACGTAACACATTAAAATCTTTGCGGACAGCCAGTGCGGCCACGTCATCAGCATAAGCCTGTGCGTGCAGCCTTTCTTGTTGCAATTCGTTATCGCCTCTGTTCTTAAGTAACAGTCGGATCCATCTTCCGCCAGCAACCATCTCTGCGTCAGCATGGCATGTATCCACTTTGCTAAGACATCACCTATGCCATAACTTTTCGCAGCATCACATAGTTCCACAAAGGGCGCGCAATCAAAGGCCCCTCTAATGTCCACAGTTACCCCCAACGCATATTCACCATTTGAGATCGCTCCTTCAAGTGAGGCCAACAGAGGATGAAGGGCGGACGCATGTTGCTCATCATTCAAAGGGTTAAACCTAAGCACCGTAGTGCGCGTGTGTCGTTCGACAAGTCTCTCTAGGTATTTCAACATAAACGAAGTTAAGCTGATCGGTCTAAAGTTCTTTGGATCGGAATAGTCATCTCTCCCCGGTTTAGGTATAAAAACTACCTTAACCGCTCGCTAAGATGACGGAACATACCTCAACGCTAGGCATGTCTAGAAGATTTTTCTCAGGTCTGCTCCCAAGTGGTCTTTTCCCTCCCTAAATATAACCGGATAGATACCATCCAGGCCCGGCGATTTGAAATTTTCAAAAGACATGATTGCATCCCTGACCTTTTCACTAGTGACCACAGATCTAGTTGCGTACCAGCACTTCCTACTGCTGCAAAGATTAAGGATTTCGGTCACAGCCACAGTTGCTTTCTGCGACTCAATCACCGGAGCTCCCGGGAAATGAGTCCCAAGCAAAGTCTGAAAAGACTCGTTTTGGACTTAGTAAGGTCACCATCTGAGCATTTTAGAAAGTCTAGCTTAGCTGATTGATCCTTCTCTAGGACTTTGCAAAGCCAAGACGTCTCCCATGCGCCTTCCAGTCTCTCTCAGCAAGATCTAAATGATTCCCTCTTGGAGGTCCTCACCAGCTTCTTGTACGTTCTCTGCAAAGCTCTGTAGGTGATCCAGTCATCCTCAGTGTTGCTCTTACAAGATCTGTTGAGAATTTTCCTGGTCCTTTTCCTTAGCTTCTGTCGTTCCCAATTCCACCAAGGAACCGTCTTGGCACATCTGCTCTTACTGATCGAGCAGGCCTCTTCATAGCTACTTATTAGGTCTCAATTCAGAGTGCTCAACCAGGATTAAATTGACTTTGGCAATTTTGTCCTGTCACTAAGATGTGCTCTGTCAGCAAGAAGCCGATTGAACTTAGGCCGGTCAGTATTTCTTGGGTTTCTTCTTTTCACTACGGGTGTTAGCTTCGTGGCTAAAGAAATTACCAAGAAGCGATGATCAGCGAGTGAATCCTCACCTGATACATTCCATGCAGTCATTTATCCAACTATTCCAGATGAACATTGCGACACATCAATGACCGCCCTTCTGTTTGGGACGACAAATGTGGGAGAAGTCCCAGTGTTTAAAATCATCAGTCTGGCAGAAGTAATAAAGTCAAAGAGACTTTTACCCTTGGCGTTACATTTTTTGTTGCCCCAGCTGGTATGCCGAGAGTTGGCATCGCAGTCCACCATAAGCTCCAGTCTCTCTGATTCAGCGTACAGGACCAAGTCCTTTAACTCCTGTATCGGCGGCGGGAGTGAGGAGTCAAAGGGAAAGAAAGCTGAGGCGACTTTCGTGCGCTTAAGGCTACCATTTTCTCGGTATTGTACGACGACCGCTGACAGGTCCCAGCTTGAAAACTGTCTGAGCATGGTGGCATCAAGCAGATTGGAAGCCAAAGCACAAGTCCTCGGCCGTATTGATCTTTCACCATAAAAGATTTTCGCCCCCGTGGTTGGACTGAGTCCTTAGATCCTTCCGCCTCGAACCCACGGTTTCTGTGCAAATGCAATGTAGGGGAAAGCTTACAGTTTTGTCAATTTTTGGCTCAAAAGATAGGACGAAGCCTTGGCACGCCGCAAGTTGATCTGGAATTTTATACCTTTAGGCACAGAAACGTCCGGAGTTGATGTCTTTGGATCTTTTTGCAGGGACTCTCAGACAATTTGCGCGTGACCTCAGTGTTAGCAACTCTATAGGAAAGAATTTCCACTGGATCTCTGCGTTTTGCTCTGGAGATCTGTTCGTAGACAGTCACAAAAGTTCGTGACTCACCACTTCCTGATTTGGTTAAATTTAACCGCATACAAGAAGTAGCTCAGCACCATCCGGTACCTGTCTGTTCATCATCATCAACGTGGCACAACAGCCCGACGACGGGCCTTGGCCGCCTGGATCGATCTCCTCCAATTGTCTTGGTTACGTGACCGCATCCTCGAATCTTGGATCCTCAATAGTTGCTTGGCGTCCGCATACACTGAGCTCTCCCAACGAGGTCTTGGTCTTCCTCTTGGCCTCACTCCGTCGACTCGTCTTGCGTTCATGACACGTTTTGGCTTGCGATCGTCATTCATGCGTTGCACGTGCCCAGCCCACTGTAACCGTTGTAATTTGACGATTTTGGAGATTTCCAGCTCATTGTACAGTTCATACAACTCATTGATGAATTGGATGCGCCATCCATCTCGGTCGTGGATAGCCCCGAAAATCCACCGTAGAACTTTTCGTTCGTAGATGTCGATCATATTTACGGAGGCTTGGCTCAGGGTCCATGTTTCGCAGCCATAGCACAGCACAGGTCTTACGATAGTTTTACAAACGCGGAGCTTAGTCTTTCTGTGCACATGTTTCGATTTCATAATGGGGAGGACCGAAAAAATGTCTTATTTGCTAGTTGTATGTGTCACTTGATTTCGTCAGTGTCGTTGGCGTCACTTGATAGATTGCTACCCTGGTAAACGAAGTTGTCCACAAATTTGATGCAAAAGTCCCCTACGTTGATGGTCGTGTGTGCCGGTGTCCTTGTCCTACATTGCATCATAGCTTCGTTTTGTCCTCGTTGATTCGTGATCAAACTTCCTTTGCTTCGGTGTCAAGTCTAAGCAAAAGTTCTTTTGCATCGGTCAGCTTTCAAGTCATGATGTTTATGTCATCCGCGTACGCTGCCAATTGTATCGACTGAAAAAGTAGCGTGCCGCTTGTGTTCAAGTTTATTGCCCGAATAGCGGACTCAAGTGCCAGGTTGAAGAGCGTGGGCGCTATTCCAACGCCCTGCTTTGGGCCATCCAGAGTTTCAAAAAGATCCATCAATCTGTTTTGGATCCGGACTTGCAAGACGGAATTGGTTATCGTCATCTTTTTAAGTCTCACTAACTTGGCCGGTATACCAAATTGCAGCATGATGCTTTATAGAGTGCCTCAGTTGATGCTTTCATATGCTCGTCTAAAGTCGACAAAGATTTGGTATACGGCGACGTCGTATTCCCAGCACTTTTGCAAAATTAGCTTGACCGTGAAGAGCTGGCTGATTGTGGAGCGACCAGATCTGAAACCGCCTTGATACTCGCCAATGATTTCTTCCGCGAACGGTTTAATCCTATACTCCAGGATTTTTTACAGGATTTCATTGGCCGTACAGACTAAGGAGATGCCTCTGTAATCTTACACCGCAGTTTATCTCCCTTTTTATGTATGGGATAGGTGATGCTTCTGTGGTTCTCGTCTGGAACCACCTCAGTCTCCCTTATTTGCAGCAGTAGTTGATGTAGCGCACTTAATAAACCCGCCCTACCAAACTTGTGTAGCTTAGCTGGTATCTCGTCAGTGCCCGGCGCTTTGTTCCTTTTCAGGGAACGCAAGACGAGATCAACTTATTCTACTGTAGGGGATTGTGTGGATGGGGGTTGACCAACGGTATCATCATGGAGCTCAGCTTTTGCTGCCCGGATGTTTGATGGCGGATTCAGAAGCTCTTCGAAGTAAAACGCCCATTGTTCGGATTAAGTCTAAAAAATCAGAAAAATATTAAAATTTGATAAATAATATATATCAAACTTACCTTTAAACTGTCACTTACGAATGACAAATCACATCAGCTGTAGTAACTTCCAATTGTATTCCAATCGGCTGATCATTGGAATATTAATGCTGTATGTTAAATTGAATCGTTGATTTCGTTTGCTTATACTTTCGGTGACGCTGATAATATTTCCATGTTTGTCCTTACAGAGGCTAGTCCTGAGTTGGTAGCCATTTTTGATAGTGTTTACTAGTCTATACGCTCGTCTGGTGCTCTTACTAACTAGGTTTATATAAATGTTCAGCAACTGGTCGTCAAAGTATTTCCGTTTCTTACGGCTAATTATTCCATTGGATATTCGCCGTAGCTCGTCATATTTTTCCTCTTTGGCTCTGGTTGCACGTTGGACCGATTGTGTGTAGCCCTCGTTCTTTGCGTCAAGTGAGTTTTTGCATTCTTCGTCAAACCATTCATTTCGAGCTCATCGGGCCTTGTATCCCACAACGTTTTCTGCCACATTCTTTATTGTATTTTTCCCAGAGCTCGTGGATATCCACGTTGCTAGGGTCGCGCAGCATTGGTGAAATTCTTTCCTCAAGTGCGGTCGTTTATGCCAGAGCCGTATAATTCAAATTCTCAACTGCGAAGATTTTGGGAGGGCTGAATATCGATTGGTGCACTGAGGAAACTCTGCACCAGTATGTTGTTTTCACCAGGAAATGATCGGAGACACAGTTAGTTCCGCGGTACGACCGAACATCCATCACATCTCTTGCTAATAAGGACTTGGTCAATTTGGTTGATGGTATAAGCGTCTGGAGAATTCCAGGTCTGCTTGTGAATGTGACGGTATGGAAAGTAAGTTGAGCTCAACAAGGTTCCTGCTGCAAGCGAAGTCAATTAGACGATGGCCGTTATCAATGCATTCTTCGTGGAAGCTGTGTCCTCCAGTGGTCCCCCGATGCCAACTTTCATTCCCGACTTTTGCATTGAAATCTCCCAGTAGCATTTTTACATCATTTGATAGAAGTGAGTCGAAGAGAATTTCAAGGCAGGCATAGAACTCGATGGGAGCGTTGATATTGATGAACCAGAGGTTGAAAAATCGCGCCTTGATGTGAATCGCACACAGCCTTTCGTTTACGGGCTTGAAGTCGGTAACGCACGACTTAAGCTGCTTATTCACTATGAATGCTACTCCAAACTTCTTGCAGCCCAATGGTTTGCCGCTTGTAAAAATTGTGTGCAATTTATTGTCGTTGATCTCGCAGCCTAACCAATTTGTTTCCTGGACTGCAGTAATGCTCAGTTTGTACTGTTTGCCCTGATGAAGGAGGGCCTAATCGGCCCCGAGTTGTTCAGGGAGCGTGCATTCCAGATTTTGAGAGAATAATCCGTTGTGCATTTGCGTTGTTATCGTTGTTGATCCGTCCAATCCGAGGCTTTTGTTCCAGGTTTCTTGACAGAGGAAGTTTTTACAAGGATGAGCTGTCGGCACGTCGCTGAACCATTTCAATGGGCGGCCTCAGTGATAGTTCCTTCAGGAGACTTGCCATAGTTCACACATCTATGTTGCAGGTCTGACAACGTGGCTAATCCTCCCTAATGACCTGAGACGCTTAGGTGTAATTCAGCCATCAGGCTGCAACTATGCAAGTTTTACTGAAGGTAGAGTTACCTCGTTACCTCAAACCCTCCTCCTTTCTCCAGGCTGGAGACCGGCATATCACAAGTTAGACTTGCAATTGGTGAAGCTGGTAGCTGTCTCTTAACATCGAGAAACTTCTTTGGTCAAGTACGGTCACCAGTTTGAAACCATCTTCACCTGTGGTGGGATTATTCCTGGGATTCATGTACTTGATGATCCAGTGTTTCGCATCGATGCCTGGATTCAGTTTGCCGACCATGCCAGTGATGTCAGCTGCGCTTTTGCAAGGACCAGGAATCCAACAACAGACATAACAGGGTTTGGCCAGGTCGGAGTCCAAAATTGTAAATTTGGGCCGACTGCCAGTACGCAATTTCAGAACGATCTGTGTGAGCCATTCCTTAGATGTTTGATTAGAGCAGGCGACTTGGAGGTGACCGTCCACAAAAAAAGAACTGGTCCCGACTCCGCTATCTCTCACCATAGTTCGTTCTTAAGGATAGCGCACTGACCTTCGGTCAGTTTGCCACCCTTTTTAGACACACCTATCACAATAACGAGCGAAGAAGATGCAGCTTCTGCGTACGTTTTCCTCCTTACTTTCGTGGATGGTGTGTTTGTGCCAGAAGGGACAGCCTCTGCGAAATCTCTCCCGCAGATTTTGACACCTTTCAACACCTTGCACTCAGAGACGCGGACATCTGCTTTTGTCTTAACTTTGCGTCTCTTTCGTGCGCCACAGCTGGCAGATTTGACATCTGTGCTGGCCGGCTGGGAGATCTTCGGTGTAACCAGTCCCTCCTTACCTTTCAGCGTTGTCAGTGAATCCTGATTTGCATCAGGAATCATCAGTTTCTTGAACAGAGTCTTCTTCTGTCAACGGTTGAGACTTTTCCCGGATTCACAAAGCCCAGTGGGCGTGGCTTTGCATCCAGTCACTGGTCCAGAACATTTCTGTTCAAAAACATCCGACTTTAGCATCACCAGCCAACCTTTCTTTTGCTACCTCAGGTCGGCTCAGAGGTTTTGCTGCCTGATATCCAGTATCCAGGGAAACACTTGCAGTTCATACTGCATTTGTCTCTCTGTCAGCGTTCGCCGGCAGCTTGCCCCTTATGGGCAGTTTCTTACGTTGTCTGTGACTGAGAGCCTCCACAGGCTTCCAGAGTTCAGAGGAATGAGCACTCTTACTATGTGTACTGCCTGCCTCATTAGCACTACCCGGAGTTGCCTCCTCTAATTCATCCCTTCTCCTCTTATGTGAGGATTCGGTAAGAAAGATATTTTACCCTGATATGGCCGTAGTCGGACTTCTAGCTGACGCTTTACTCGCCTCTCCGGAGGCTGTGATCAGGAGGGATGCTATCAGTAAGTCCAAAAACTTGCTGGCCATGGAGTCTTCCACGATGGCAACCTGTGAGTTTCCACTGCAACCAGGGTCCTCCATTGCAGTAATACATAAAGTTTGGGCCTGCAGAATCCAAGCCCCTGCCGTGCTGAGCACGTTCAGCACGGGTGGATTTCCAGACTCAGTCTGGCTGCCACCTGCAGAGATAAAATCCATAGGTTTCATACCCATGTTTACTACAGCCATCAGACTGCAAGTATACACATTTTACTGAGAAAAGAGTTACCACGTTGCCTCAAATCCTCCTCTTCTCTCCTGGCTTGGGACCGGCATATCACAATTTAGATTTCTTTAAGCGTTTTAACCGTATAAGTTTTTGTCTTTTTCAAATTTGGTAGAATAATCTGAAATTCAAGCAACAATTCTTTTACTTTGGTTACAGTAATTTATTCATAGTAGTCTATATTTATCATTACAAATTCTGTTTTTTTCTGCATTATACTAATCTATATAAATTTTTTTTATTAAATTTATACATATTTTCTTATACAATATTGTGATATCTTCCTAACATTATATTCCTGTCTATAATTTTCTTTGCTTTTCTCTGTTTAGCATTGTACACAGACAACAATGCAAGTATAATTATGAAGATGGCAGAGGTGCTAATTGTCTGTCTATATTCGACAAAAATGCTTACCCCAGTGGTACAATTATTTCCGATTCTGATAATAAATCTGTTTCCGCAAAATAAACAATACAGTCAAATTTTTCAAAATTTACTATTCCTAAGGCTTATAATTACATGTATTCAATGTCCCTTTAAACGATTCGCGTAATTTGCCTGCAGATATATTAATCATCCGGTGTAGCAAAGCCTTGTCACGTCGCGCATTGAACTTCTTTCCACCGCGCTTCCTACGCTGTAGCTTCGGGATAGCCGGTTCCTTAGTCTTCTCTCTTTTGTCGAAGTCGTCTATTCTTCTTGGTTGAGGTCCACGTAGCGGTATCAGCTTGTACTGAAGTAGTGGTGTCGATGGCGTTATGAGTGTTGGCACATATTCTTTTTGCTGCTTATTTTTGTTCACGAATTCTCTCGTTCTAATGAGACATCTCTCAAAAATTCGATTCAATTCCTCGACGTCTTTTATTTCTCGGTCCTCAGTTTCGGAGTCACTGTCGGATTCCATTGGTGTAGTCCTTGTTGGTTTGAAATTGCCAGGATCGCCATGTAAAAGTGCCTGAGGTCTTTTTGGAAGAATTATCCTCTTCCGATAATCCTCTAAAGAAATGCGTCTACTAAAGAACGGAAGTTAATTGTAACGTAGTTCGTAGACTATGAACATGTTTACTTATACCTAAGGCAACCCGTAGATTGCCGCAATTTCGGCGCTGATTAAAGACTCGTGCAGCCGATATGTTAAATAATAGCTACTGTAAGACTAAACTTCTGTTTGCCAATAAAAGACAATAGTTTTTTTGAGAATAAAACAAACTTACTGAATTATTCTTGATCAGTGTTTAATTATCAAAGACAGAAAATCAGAAAATCGATTTATTTTTTTTGTTTAGTTACTAGTGTATAGTGACTCAGGAGTGTCCATACAAAATTTCAGGTCGATCCGAGCAAAATTAACGAAGTTATTGGCTTAACAATACAAATAACTCAAATTCATATTTTCGCGCAAATTGCGTTCCTTTCCTGCTTTATTAGCCGCGCGCAGCTCTCATATACGTAATAGTAGAGGCTTCCCACTCTATCCACACCTGTCTGTGCTATATATGTGTAAAAACACTTATATATGTGACTTGTAGTAGTATACATTCATTTCATCGAGCAGTTACGGTGCACGTGTTTCGTAGTTTTTCACGCACTTTTGTTAAACAGTTAAAATTTTAAAACGCGTTTTTTGAGGAATTTTATTTTCAAGCCGGTGAGACATGTAACTCAAAAACTACTCGACCGATCTCTCTGAAATTTTGCACACTATTTTTGTAGGCACTTTACTAGGTAACGCTGCCAAGATATTGTTTTTTTCTTGCTTCTTTTTTTATTTATGGAATTTGTTACAACTGAAAACAGAAATTTCGAAAAATAAATTTCCGTTCTTTTCGTTTTTTTGACTTCAAACTTATACCAAAATTTAAATAATCTAGATATTTGAAAAAAAACTTGACAGCGTTACCTTAAGAAATTCATAAACTAACGAAATATTTTTGGTTTTTTTGTTTACGATGATCCAGTCATTAGTTATGTGTCTCACCGCAAATCAACTCTTTGTCCTGAACGAAAATGTCAAATTCATGTCACGAGCTTAATTTTCGATATTTTTCAGTAATTTTTTTTTGGATACTCTTCAAAGGTTGTTCTTTACTGTAGGTACTATCCCAATCAAGTAACTATTAACAGTTTTCTAAAAAAAAATCTTGAAAATGGGTATAAAATGTGCTGGTCTGACCATACCCCCCCCCCCCTTAAGCCAATATTAAACTAAGACATACATTACATACACAAAACACATTAAACCAAACCACAACACCTTCCACACATCAATGCTATAATGGAATGGGGCTGTAGTCTATGCTAAGCTACGGTAATTGTATTGGAACTCAATTAATTATTGTCTTGCCTCACCCATATGCACATTTGGACAAATGACTCATTAGACCCCTTCCATTTCAAGGAGTTGAGCATTTATATTCAAATTCAAGATTACTTTGTTGGTTATGTATTCTTGATAGGCTCTCATCAAATATATGATTACATTATATTGTCTTAAAATAAAATTTTTGAATATCTAATTTGATACATTGCTTGAAATAAAATTTTTTTTTGCATAGCTTAAGCCTATTGTTAGGTCTCGTTTTATTCTTATCTTTTATTTCGATTAATGTGTTTACATCTTTTGTGTCTTTTACTTTATACGGACCTTTATACGGTTTATCATGTTTTCTTCTCTTTTCAGTTCTTAAAAATACTAAATCACCTAGTTCTATGTTTAGACCGTTCGAATAATTTTGTTTGCTATTTCGTGCTGTTTTAGTTATTGTAGCATCGCTTACAAAAATCCACCGGTGTCCTATGCTCAGCATGTGCATGGCCACGTATAGATGTACACTTAGGCACCGGTGCAAATGCAATATGCATAAATACCCCGATTTGCATATGCATCTTAGCATGCATATGTACCCTTATCCTCATATGCAAATCCACTGTGCATATATACCTTAATTCGCATATGCATCTCAACATGCATATGTCTCATTACCCATCAATATTCATTCATAGGATTCTTCCAAATCCAACAACAACAATGTTTTGGCATTTCCGGAGCTCATTCCCAGCTAATATTAATTACTGGCCATGCGCTCGGAGCCCCGAAATTGTTGTTGTTAAATTTGGAGGAAATTTCGAGCCGCCGCGACTCAAAATGTTCACGACGACATCTTTGTTATTGCCCGGCATAAAAAGTCGCCAACAACAACCATAGATCCAATGCTCGCTCCCCAAGCAAAGAATATCGCTAATGCTGAACGTGGAAAAACGTTCATGCGACCGAGCATTGGATGATCAAGCAATAAGTTTCCGAGCAAATTTTTGGAACCTGGACGAAATGAAATCGCCAGAAAAAATTGCTTTGAGTTGCAATTGACCGGTCGTCGAGCGCGTTTCGTGAATGGGAATATCGGGAAAGAATTGTGAAGGGTTTGAGATAGTTTTTAGCCAGCACATGGCGAAATCCGAGCGTATCATTTCAGCATAAAATTTTGTACTTTGGCTGATGTTCGGTAGTGCTGAAAGTTCGATACAAATTTATTGGAGAAGAGTTTTCCGGAATAATCCTGTATTAAAAACTTCACGCGTACTAGATCGCTCGCGAGATCGGCGCATTTGGGGTTTGATAGTTTGTAACAGTGCAAAAACAGATACTCGATAATTATATGAGTGCTCATAAACCTACCATGCGTTGGTGCTCGAGTGAAACCAATGGTTGTCACGTAATAGCGTGGATTAATCCATACATTACATATCCTTTACACCCACAACACCTACACATTGAGACGAATCAACAACCACTGCTCGTCCGCTCCATCGTTTTATATCATCTTCTTTCATATCGTCACCATCAGGTCTTGCTGCTGAAACTAGGATCAATGTCGGATAAGGAATATTATTCCTTCGCTCATGGTTTCTTTCGTCAACCTGAAGGACATTCATCTCGTCTTGCAGAATCCCACAAACAGCTGAAATTACACTTGAAGCCGAAAATTGAATTGTTCACTTGGAAAGCTGATTTGGAATCGTGTCAATATCAAAACTCGAAGAAAGACCTTAAGGTGAGGTTACTACATTGGAAGCTGAAACGTTCGTTACTCGACCGAAATTTATTCTTGCGTAAATTAAATTTCATACTAATTTTCATGGATCTAAAACCTGAAATAATTCTCTTGAGTTTTCGAAATATATGCATTAATATCAGCTCATAAATTTAATATTTAAATAGCAATTACATAAAAGAAGAACTATGCGAATATATTGCTGGTCATAGTTTTCGTTTTCCGAAAAATGAGCACGCGAGTTTAATTCAAATCCTGGATGAATAATAGGGCTGTAAGCTTCTAATACATTTAATCTGTACATCATATGTCTGAAGCTATATCCAAATACGTGCATAAGATGGTTTTCGGTAATCAAATCTACTGTATTTCATGATTAAGCTTAAATAATTCAACGCAGATTCTAGTTTTGTTATAAATTCCACTATAACGATTAGCTAAAACAATACTTTCCTATAAAAACCTACACGAGTTCATATTTACATATTGAGTTATTTAAGGTATATTGCAAATGGTTAAATGAATACTGACACTCAGATATGCACCAAGACGCAAATATGTTTGGATGCCTGACTATATCTCCGAACAATGTGTTAGATTGGTAAAATTTATGAATTTAAAATGAAGTTTGTGAGCTATGTAATATGAGTCTATCGTCACATAAATATAGACTAGTGGCAATATCATCTATATATTACGTTGCACACGAGTTGGATTTGAAATGTGATTTGATGAGATAAAAGTGCTCTAAATAGTGCATTAAACGTTTTTAGGACTAACAAAAAGAAAAAAAAACTAATGTCAAAAGAACCAAAAACTTTATTGAAGTATATTTACCTGCTGTTATGGCAGGCTCTGTATGCATGTATGCTTACTCAAGATTAAGCTTAATTAAAACTATTGAATATGTTCTAATCGAAACTGTTGTTTGCGTCAGAATGACACAACATTTTTTTCATATAAATCTAACGAAGATTTTTTTTGGTCCCGACCAAACTATAACCTATGTATATAGTCGGTTTTCAATTTACTGACGCACAAAAGGCATATATTGCTATTGATGAATATAAAATGCATCATCGGAAGCAGGAGTAGCAGTTAATTAATTCAAAGCATAGTGAATTTTCAGACTATATTTAATGATTAAATTGATTAATTACACTGTTTATGTATTAAGACGACTCTGATCGGCATCTCTACATAATTAAACGCTAAAGCAAATTAGAATACGAAAATTAATGTTCATTTTTCACATTCAACGGAAGATAGTTGATTTAACATAAAATCAGAAAGTGTTATAGACCAGAGAAATAATATCAAAAATTAGCTTGTACAAGGCTTTAGGATTAACATAAGAAAAGAAAAAAATGAGAAACAAAACTTTTTTTTTTTGAGAAATACAACAAATATGTGTTAACCAATTACACTTTTGGTCTTGTTATTGGGTCTCGACCCATGAGAACTGTTCAGCGATAGGTGCGTGAGAGCCTGACTGGCCTAAATTGTCTAGGAGTGGTATTTCGACGAATTTTCATGTCGAATTCAGTGGGTGGCGTTAACCCACCTATATCGGGAGTAAAGGCCCCAATGATATCAGGGGCCTGAGGTTGTGTGCCTTGCCTCGGGTCCGCACAAGATTAAGGCAATTTTTTTCCCCTCGTAATTTAACGTAACGTTTTTTCAGGTTCCCTTACGTGTGTTGACACGTCTCGGTTGAGTCTGGTATCAGCTTATGCCTGAGAGTTTTGTATGGCGGTTCTTTACGAACTTAGGCCTTAAATCCTTTTTGTATATTTGCACTTTGCGGTTACTACTTTGTATGACGGATGAAATACAAGTAGCAGTCTTTTCTTTCTTGGAGCATATCCACCCCATTTCTGTAATGACCCACTCCAGCTGCGTAGAGCTAGCAGAGCGGCACACCAGCATCCGTCGGGGTCGGATAAAAGGGTGCCTTTACGGCCAATTCTAGGGCACCCTGCTCCAGGGGCAACTAATTTTTTTTTTTGCCTACTTGATGGTTCGCCATCATCCTCTTCGCTATTCCTTGGCGGTCTCTCATTCATACTTCGGTAAGAATGAGGGGAGCTGACATGGAATAGTGAAAAGTAAGATCCTCTCAGTTAAATCAATTTGCTACATTATCTTGATTAAATGTTTGGCTTTTGTCAGAGACATTCTTAATCTTAATTTTAACTCATTCTTGTAGTTATCTAAATTGTTTATTTTTCTGAATTTTTAAAATATCATTCAGTTAACATGAAAGCTTGCCGAAACTTAGTTCGTAAGGTGTATAATTCGTATATATGCGTGGGGTTTTATTAAAGGAAAAATTGTAGAAAGGCATCCATTTGTCCCAATTATCATCGTCAACAAAGGATAATAAGTATTCGTTCAATACAGGATGATTTTTGTCCACTACACCTAACGTTTCATGATGGTATGATGTCGAACATATTTGTTTTATGTCTAGGAGATCGCTTATTTCTTTCATTAAATTATTGGTGAATTCAGTGCCTTAATCTGTTTTTTACACCTTAAAATGTCCGTATAAAAGAATAAATGTATTTACTTTTGCTTTTGCAATTGTTGTAGCATTCTTATTTTCTACGGGTAAAGCAGCTTTGTACTTTGTCAACTCACACTGTATAGTGAGGATGTATCAGTAGTCATTTGAAATTCTCAATGGTCCAACAATATCTGCGCTTACAATCTCAAAACTAGTAGACGTTGTTTCAGTTTTCTTCATATTTTCTTGAGTATGATGGATTTTTGTGCGTGAATAACGATACAAAGGGTCTGTGATCCGATACGACTATAAATTTCTGTCCATACATATATGGTCTAAAAAAATGTATTCCCCAATAGATTGCTAGTAGTTTTTCCTCTATAATTGGTTTATTTGGCTCGTGTTTATTTAACGATCTGCTTGCATATGAGATTGGTTAATCTGAACCAATTTCTCCTTGGGATAATACAGCTTCTAGTGCGAAATTTGACGCATCCGGAGTCAGTATAAATGGTTTCTCGAAATCTGGGTGTTGCAGTATGGGTGGTGAAATCAGTTTGCTTTTTAGAAGTTCGTATGGTTATTGCTACTCCTGTTCCCAAATGAATGGTGCTTGTTTTCCTAAAAAACATTTAAACTTTTTGCAATTTCATCAAAATTCGGTATGAATCGTCGATAGTAATTGCAGAAAGCTATGAATCTTTATACGTCATCGGCGTTCTTTGGGGTGGGGTAGTTTTTAATAACTTCATATTTAGCAGGGTCTATTTTGATACCTTCTGCTGTGATGAGATGTCCTAAATACACTACTTCCGATCTAAGAAATTTGCATTGGTTACATTCAACTTGAAATTATATTTACGCAGCCTTTGCAAAACCGTTTTTCAATTTTCGTACGGCGGCTCGCAAGAGTTCTGTTGGTTGCAACAAATGGCGCCCAAACTACGTTTTGTCTTCTGGTTTTTCTTTATGACATTGGTGTTTGAATTATTTTTGCTTAGCTCCTACTTTTATTAAATTTTTTTTACCACATTGTTTGTATTTTATGAATTTGATTAATATTTTTCTTTTAATGTTACAATAGATTACATTTTCTTCTCACTTTTGTTTAATTTTCTACTAATTTGAATATCAATATTTGTTTAGCTTGCGGTTTCGATAATTAATTATTCTTTAGTTGTTTCATATGGCATAAGCGGAACGTGATCGGAATGTTTCTGTTGAGTTACTTTATGGATACTTTATGGATTCAATTACGTTATAAATAGCTCTGTCGAGCGGTCGTCAGTGGAGCATTGGCGCCCATCTCGTGCTACTGTGTATGTCTATATGTGTTGAACAGAGCTTGTCTCTACTAATTTGATCCAGATTTTTGTGGTTGTTGAAATCAGATTCAAAGGTCATACAAAGATATCTCCTCATGAGTAGGATCGTTTTTATGTACACCTGTTTTTTTGTACACCTGAGAACAGGTATTTTTTGAGATTTCTGACCACTCTTGTCTCAATCTTTGTCCACCTTCTTAGGTGTTGTTTGTTAATAACTAGTTGAACAAGATGCGAGACAAATGATTGGTTAGTCATCCTGGAGCAACTACAAGAATCTGTTAGTCGTAATTGTTTTCCTTTCCTTTTTATTCATTTTGTGTTGAATTTTTATCCTTTTCCTTCCTAGCACTTGTTCCCATCCTTATAACTAAAATAATCATTTTTTTTTCTCTCCATGATAAATTATCCATCAAAATTTTGGCAATCATTTTATTCTACAAAGAGAACAATAATATAATATATATATATTTATCAAAACTAAGTTTTATTGGCTATTTGTGATTTACATGCATTTGTATATTTATGCATCAATAACTATAACAATCTAATTATTTTTGATATTGATCATTTGGATTTGCTGTTGCGTGATATTATTGCATTTATATTCTTATTTAGTCTTATACCAGAAATATTGGTTTAAATCAGATTCGTGAATATAAATTTCTGTTTTGAGTTTTGTTTCCCTATTTTCGATGTTCGGGGAAAAAAAATATTAATATCATTTTTACTAATGTTCGAAGAACATTAGTATTAAACTCGTTTCGCCGAAAATTCATATTTCTTTATATATATATTTTTTTCAGATATCCTAAACCTTTTGGCAGCGGCGAGCGTTTTAGTGAATTTTGAGGTACTCCTATATTTCCAAGAAGCGTAAATTCTCATTGAAAAAAGTATTGGAAATGAAAACTTATTATGTTCTAAGCTTGTCTATGATAAAGAATTGAAATTTTTGAGCCGTGTGTGGGTGCTAAGTGCCTAAAAGAAGGCAAGGATTTTTTTTTCAAATTTTGATTTGTCATTACTTGTGATCAAAAGATTGGATCATCGTGAAAAATGCAGAGCGTATTGATGTTAACTAGAACTTAGCATATGTGGGTTTTCAAGGTTGCACGGGTAACCCTGTAGCTACGGCCGGCTCCTGAAAAAAAATTTTTCCAATCACTGACCCTCCTCAAAAATTTTTGATTTTTGGCAAAAGTTTCAAATCATTGATAAATTTTGACTTTTATCCATCATGTCAAATTAAAATTTTGAAAATTCCGATTTGCACAAGAACGGCAACCCATCACCAAATTACCTCTATTTTCAGCACTCGAAAGTTCTGTTCACGAGAACTGACGACCGGATTATGCGAACATGATGAAATTCACAGGACATGTTGGTTTTAGCTAGGACCAGGTCTAAAAGAAGTGATTTTGAAATGCGGGCAACCCTGTGACAGTGGTACCATCTTGAAAAATCACTGAGAAAAAACAAACAGCTTTTTGCCTATAACTTCCGATTCAGCCATCAGATTTTAACAAAACTCACACAGTGCTTGAATCTTACTCCATGTAAGATTTATTAAAAAATTGGTTGAATAATTAGAATAGGGCTGCCAGCTATGGTGATTTTCGTCTCATAAATCTTGCAAATTTGCTCAGCAAAATAAAGCTTTTTTCCCTATAGCTTCCGGTCCAGTGCAGAAATCAAAACGAAGTTCATGCATTAAACCGACCTTAATGTGAAGTAAATGTCGTAGGAATTTCGTACAAAAATCATGAAAGGGCTGCCAGCTATGACCATTTTCGTAATTTTGTGGAATTTCTTTACTGAGCGATTATGTCATTAGATTTGCAAACGGGAATGATCCTGCAATGAAAATTAACAACAAATATTAACGTTTTAAAAATTCGAAAAGTGTTGAGGGTGGCAACCCTAAAATTCTTTTCACCCGTAAAGCTTCCAGCGCAGTGATTCAATCGAAACGAAATTTACTGGTTGGGTTTAACTCAACGTGAAGCAGATTTGGTATATATTTTGGTCTGGTGCTAACACAGGGTAACCAGTATTAGCCATTTTCGTAAATATTACACCAACAGATGCTTGAAATTACATACTCATATGCAAAGCATTTGCGATAAATATAAGAAACCAATTTTTAAATTTTCCGAGTTTTGAACATTTTTCGGATGGCAGCCTCAAACAACGTTTAACCGCTGAAACTTTCAGTTAAATCCTCCGATGAGAACGAAATTCAAAGAATAAGTTGATTTAAGTATGAGCTTGTTACGGTAAACTTATTGCTGCTTCTTTGGGAAAGTGTTGCCAGCACTGAACATTTTCATCAGTTGTGTTATAGTTGAGTTTTGTTGCTTGAGATAAGGAATGGTTGATATGATTCTACAAAAAAGTGTATTACGTCTATCAAAATTTTTTGGTCACTCAAAGACAATTTCTTCGAAAATTAGTTTTCTAGTGGTTCAGGTGCGCTAGAGTTTTTGAATTATGCGAGTTTTAGTTTTTTCTATTATTTTTGAATCAACTGTCGTATTTTTACTAATTTTCGAAGAGAAGTAGTATTAAACTCGTTACGCCGAAAATTCATATTTCTTTATATAAATATATATATATATATATATATATATATATATATATATATATATATATATATATATATATATATATATATATATATATATATATATATATATATATATATATATATATATATATATATATATATATATATATATATATATATATATATATATATATATATATATATATATATATATTGGTGCTCAACTAAGTTCTCGCTGTTTTTTCGATAAAAATGTAACTTTATTATAAAAAAACTCTTACATCTGAATCATTCAAAGTATTGCCCATCACTAGACACAACTTTTTCCCATCTTTCTGGCAGAGCTCGAATACCTTGACGCCAGAAGTGTTCGTCTTTTGAGGCTATCCACGAATCAAGCCATTTTCTGATGTCTTCATATGAATTGAACTGCTGATCAGCCAGGCCATGTGCCATCGAACGGAACAAGTAAAAATCGGACGGCGCAATATCTGGGGAATATGGCGGGTGGGGTAGGACTTGCCATTTGAGCGTGCCCAAGTAGGTTTTAACAGGCTTGGCAACGTGAGGCCGAGCGTTGTCATGCAGTAAAATCACTTTTTCGTGCCTCTGCTCGTATTGTGGCCGTTTTTCGCGCAGTGCTCGGCTCAATCGCATCAATTGAGTTCGATACCGTTCCCCAGTGATGGTTTCGCTCGGTTTCAACAGCTCATAATAAATAACACCGACCTGGTCCCAACAAATGCAGAGCATAACCTTCGCAGCGTGAATATTCGGCCGAGCCGACGACGTAGAAGCATGACCGGGTAGTCCCTAAGATTTTCTCCTCTTTGGATTGCTGTAATGTATCCATTTTTCATCACCTGTCACGATGCGATGAAGAAAACCCTTCCTTTCTTGCCGCTGGAGCAGTTGTTGACAGTCGAAAAAACGACGCTCAACGTCTCTTGGCTTCAACTCATAAGGAACCCAAGTTCCTTGCTTCTGAATCATCCCCAACGCATGCAATCGCTTGGAAACGGCTTGACGGGTAACTCCTAATTCTAAAGCAAGCTCTTCTTGAGTTTGGCACGAATCCTCTTCGAGCAAGGCCTCCAATTTAGCGTCTTCGAAGGTTTTGGGCCTTCCTTCACGAGGACGGTCGTCAACATAAAAATCACCGTCTTTGAAGCGACGAAACCAATCACGGCATGTTGTTTCGCTCAGAGCAGCATTTCCGTACACTTTTTGGAGCTCTCGATGCGCTTGAGCTGCCGTTTTTTTCGAATGGAAGAAGAAAATCAACACTTCCCGCAAATGACGATTGTTTGGCACAAAATTAGACATTTTTACTTAACCAGACGTATATAATGCGAAAACGAAATCACTCATGTGTCGCAGCAGTTTGTTTATGATGAGCTCTGTTGCTTTGAACAAGGAATGGTTGATATGATTCTACAAAAAAGTGTATTACGTCTTTCCAAATTTTTTTTGTCAGTCAAAGACAATTTCTTCGAAAATAAGCTTTCTAGCAGTTCAGGTGCGCTAGATGTTTTTTTTTAATACAATGCGTCGTAGAACGATGAGCTTGGATCCCAGTGATACTCCTGTAGACCGAGAGATACGACGTCTTAATCTCTCAGCTGACAGCCCTCCGCCATTCAATAGTTCAATTCAAACAGCGGTACCAGGAGTTCCGGTGCCCTTGAAGAAGAAAACTGAGCAGGGAAGTCGGTCTCCTAACATGCACCGATCGGATCATCCGTTATCAGGCAACAGCGATGAGCCCCCTAGAGTGACTTTTCATAAACAGCCTGAAACGTTTGGTGAATCCACCTTGAAACTGCCTTTATCCAAATGGAACCTGTGCTTTGACGGTTCAGCTGATGTGTTGGGAGCGAAACAGTTTCTATTTCGCGTTATGTCTTTGCCCAATGATTATGGCATAACTGCTTCTTTGTTAGCTACGGACTTTCACCTGCTTTTGAAAGGAAAAGCCTCAGATTGGTATTGGACATACCGTGAGCTAAATCACCCCCTTTTGTGGTACCTTAGGCAGGACGAGTTCCTGGAAAGATTTAGTTCACACAGCACTGATGTCGATGTGAGACGTTTCATGGATGCACGACTACAAGGACCGCGCGAGAAATTTCAGGATTTCTATGACGCTTTAGAAAATTTGTCACTGCAATTAGTAGCGCCATTAACTGAGACAGATTTCCAATGCATCGTTTTTCGCAACATGTCACATCGATTGCGGGCACATTTAGCAGGCGTGGAGTTCCGGAACACTCCAGAGATGGTACGTCGGTGTTGTCGTTTAGAAGCTGAGTGGTCTTTGTTAGGTATGGATGTAGATAGGGAACACACTCGCAATTCTAGACAAGTACAGGAGCTGGAATATAAGGAAGAAGAATATAATGAAAATATACCATGTTTAAATAGAGCTGCACATGCCAAATTCGATCATTTGACTGCCAGGCCCCAATATACTTCATCGAATATTCCAGTTGAACTTCCAGTAATCCATGAGGTTCATAAAGTAAGACAGTTCGCAAAACTGGCTGAAAATGTATCACAGGATCAATTATCAGGTGAACAATCATACTTTAGAGTTTGCTGGAACTCTAAGGACCTAGGTCATTCATTTATGGATTGCGATAAGCCAGTTCGGGGAGTTTTTGTTTCGGGTGTGATACGGCAAATGTGTTAAAACCACAGTGTCCGCGTTGTCAGTCGGGAAATGGAATACGCGACGTATTCCTCTCCTTCGTCCACCATCCAGACCAGAAACGACAGATGCGGTGACCAACGTAGACCCAGAACTTCGTCGAACCCGTAAGACCCCTATGAATTTAGAAACCCCAGTGAACTTCCATTCGGTACGCCACATACCATGAATTCTGAGTTTGATTATCCGTGATCGGTCCGCAGACGCTCGACTTCGCGTTTTCATCGGGCATGGAAATATTTTCCCAATAGACGATGTCTTCGCAAGGCGTGTGTCAACACCATACTGACACCGCATGGAGAGAACCGTCTTTTTGCTATAATATCCATTAAAGGACGAGAACTTCAAGGGTTGTTGGATAGCGGAGCAAGCGTCAGCATTCTGGGAGCAGGAGCCTTAGACTTGATTGCAGAACTAAAGCTGTACATTCATACCATGCAGACAGATGTTCGGACGGCGTCAGGTCATAGGGCTTCTGTGCTAGGATATGTTGAGACTCTGGTGAGATTCAACTCGCAATCGCGTATGATTAAGTTTTTGGTCGTTCCATCTTTGACCAACCCAGTTTACCTTGGAATGGATTTCTGGGGCGCGATCAAAATTTCACCAACTCAGCAACTGATGGTTGCATCCCTCTCCGAAGTCCCAAACCCAGCGTTTCACACTCTGTCTCTTGAGGAGCAGTCTCGTTTGCAGAGCGTTATTCATCAGTTTCCCTCGTACAACATTAATGGCTTGGGTAAGACTACTCTAGTATCCCATCACATTGACACCGGCTCCGCTAAACCAATTAAACAGCGACATTATTCGGTGTCCCCGGTCATTCAGAAACTTATGTATGACGAGCTGGATCGCATGCTGTCCTTAGAAGTCATCGAGGAAAGTAGAAGCGCTTGGAGTTCACCAGTCACACTCGTGCGGAAGCCTGGCCAAGTACGCCTATGCCTAGATGCCAGACGACTGAATGAGGTTACCTTGAAAGATGCCTATCCACTGCCTCTTATTGAAGGCTTATTGGCACGTCTGCAGTCCACTAAATTCATAACGAGTTTGAACCTCAAATATGCCTTTTGGCAGATACCGTTGGACGTAGAATCTAGGGAGAAGACCGCTTTTACTGTTCCTGGTCGCCCATTATACCATTTTACCGTGATGCCGTTTGGTCTTTGCAATGCTCCTCAGACCATGTGTAGACTAATGCACAAAGTGATTCCTCACGAGCTACATGACAAGGTGTTTGTCTATCTCGATGATCTGCTCGTTACTAGCTCTTCTTTTGATGAACATATGGATTTACTTTCTAAGGTGGCGCAGTTGCTTCACGCAGCTAAATTGACCATTAACGTCGAGAAGAGTAAGTTCGTGCAGCGAGAGATCAATTATCTTGGCTATGTGTTTAGTGATGGAATCCTAAAGGCTGACCCCGATAAAATCTCTGGGATTGTAGGCTATCCTACACCTAAGTCTGCGAAAGAGGTCCGGCGATTCATGGGACTGGCTGGGTATCGGCGGTTTATCCCTAATTTTGCGGCAGTATCATCAGCCCTGATGGATCTGTTGAAGGGTAAGCGCTCGTTCTAGTGGACAAACGCTGCGAATAATGCTTTCTTGGAGATTAAAAGATTGTTGATTTCTGCACCAGTGCTAGCAAATCCCGATTTCCCCGAAGATTTTTCATGCAGTGTGATGCTAGTGCCACCGGAATTGGGAGCGTCCTGTTTCAAAAAGATGATGATGGCGGAGAACACCCAATCGCGTTTATGTCTGTAAAGTTTAACGCTGCGCAACCCAACTATAGTTTTACTGAACTGGAATGCTTAGTTGCGGTGCAAAGCGTTAAGAGATTCAGAGCATTTATCGAAGGGCTGCCCTTCAACATCATCACTGACCATGCTTGTCTTAAGTGGCTCATGGGACAACAGGACCTTTCTGGTAGATTGGCTCGCTGGAGTTTGAAGTTGCAATCTTTTGGCTTTACCATCGAGCATCGAAAGGGAACTCAAAACGTCGTTCCAGATGCTTTGTCGAGAGTCTGTGGGTCGATCAAGACGGATCAGTCCGGAATTAGTCACTTGCCTGAACACAACAGAATTGCTGGAATATTGACTGACGCATCATTTCAAACAGCTGAGTATTTGGATCTCATATCCCAAATTGAGAAGAGCCCCGATGTGTACAGGAATATGCACGTTAGGAGGAGTCGTGTGTTCATCACAACCGGAACTCACAATGATTTGTGCACCGACACTCCGAGAACAAAATTATGGGTCCCTAAGAGCCTGAGGAAACAGCTTATCATGCAGGCACAAGATGACCCTCTGGGGTCTCATTGTGGGGTTCGGAAAACCTTAAAGCTGTTGCGACGGTATTATTATTGGCCGCAGTTGAGAAAGGATGTCAACAATTATATTTTCTCCTGTGGCATTTGCAAGCAGGTCAAGCCTCCGAACCACACTATGAGGCCACCGATGGGAAATCAGCGGGAAACAAGTTGGCCATTGCAAAGGCTTTTCATTGACTTCATGGGCCCATATCCGCGTTCAAAAAGGGGAAATACTCAGTTGTTTGTAGTGTTAGATCATTTCAGCAAGTTTGTTTGGTTTAAGGCCCTCCCCAAAGCAACTTCAGAAGCAGTTATCAAGGTTTCGAGGGATGAAATCTTTCTGACATATGGAGTTCCGGATTTTATTCACTCGGATAATGGAGTGCAATTTGTTTCCAAAGCCTTCAAGACTTTTCTTCTTGAGCACGGAGCTCAGCACATTACCACACCTTTATATTCACCGCAAGCTAACGCATCAGAGCGTGCCAACCGATCTATCGAAGGTTCAGATCCTTTTTGGTTCGATGATTGGCTTCTCCGGCTGTGCATTATGCCGTATCTTCGAAACTAGGCCACTTTTTTACACTTTGATCAGACTTAATAGTTTTAGCAAAACTACCAGCCATTTATACATGATAAATGCTAGCCATACAAATTTCCATGCATATCTGATCATTACATTCCATATGTATGCACACGTAAAAAAATCTACTAAATAGTATATCCAATCCATTCAAATCTATTCTTCACAAGCGGTTCTACAAGCGTACTGTGTATACTGGTGTGCTTAAACACTAACATGCCCACCGCCACCAAAGAGTTAAAGATATCTTAATTTTAACTTAAGATAAACATATCCTTTTATACATCAATATTTCCCAAAAAATTGCAGTTTGATCAAATAATAACACTTAATATTTTTGCTGAAATATTTGAACATTTTTTTATTGGCTGCGCCAACGAAACGTGCTTTATGGCTCACTCAATTGCCGTCAACCGATTGTCGATGACTTGACCGACCGAATGATCGATTGCGAGATGTCCGATTGTCTCGATTGCCTCGATTGTCTCGAATCGCTCGATTATCTCGAATCGGCCGATTATCTCGAATCGCTCGATTGTCTCGATTATCTCGAATCGGCCGATTATCTCGAATCGCTCGATTGTCTCGATTATCTCGAATCGCTCGATTGTCTCGATTATCCCGATTGTCTCGATTATCTCGATTGTCTCGATTATTCTCTCGATTATTTTGGCGCATCGATTGCGATTCTCTCGATTGTGATTATCTCGATTGTTTTGTGGCGCCGATTGCGATTATCTCGATTGTTAAAATATCTCGCAATCGCCCATCACTAATTTGATTCACCTTTTCGGGGGGAGAGAGTGCAAAGTGAACAGGGTCAAGGCGAGTTGGTTGAATAAGTCCGGTTGGAATTTCTTTACATTTGATTATAAATTAAAATAAATTACTAGTATGTCAATCGCAAGAAAATTGAGTTATCAGTCCACTGGCTAGCATAATGATTGACCAACCGCGAGTCTAGATAACCTCTTGATGACATACCTTCAAGATTAAAGTGCACTCATCACACTTCATTGATTTTTAAATAAATTAGGATTTGCATGTATATCGGTTAATTTATGCATTAAAATAGAGTAGAATATGGCTGAAGAATCGTATGAAAAATTCATCAAAGTTGGTTCACGCAAAAGCGAGCTCACCCTTATTCAAGCAAAACATGTAATTACAAAACTACAGGAACTAAATCCCGGCAAGCAGTTTGAAATCCCTGTTAAAAGTGCGCACCAGACTGGTCCATTTTGGCCTCAAAACCACTGAGACGTGGCCCTGGAAAAGTCAATGTCCGAAGCTATAAAAATGACATTTATCTAAAGTCTTTCAAATAAGTACCTCAATCATAAATAAAACTTACATGAAGAATGCAAACTCATGCTGGCTAGCAATAATTTTTCATCAATTTTCAGTCCGATAACCTTTTTTGTTTCGCGTTCTTGGTGATAACGACATATAAACCTATGGAATGTGACAAAAAAGATGCTATTTCTTGGTATATGTAAAAATTCATGCATAGCGGCTTACATGATGAAAGAGCAAAAACACTTGAGATAAAGCCCAGTAGCGCGGGACAATATTGTAAACATACTGTGACCACAATCGGTGATAAAGTCCTTAATGTATTGCTACCGAAAATCGGAGAAAAAAGCTTATTCACCCGTGACTTGGAAGATGCACTCGTAAATGGCCGGGTTGATTTTGTTGTCCATTCACTGAAAGATCTGCCGACTTGTGTACCTCCGAAAATGGCTATTGATGCTGTCTTAGAACGGTAAGATCCACGGGACGCATTAGTTTTACACGAGAAACATAAGGGAAAGACACTAAAGACTCTACCTGAAAGAAGTGTTATAGGCACATGATCTCTTCGCCGAACTGCACAGTTGCGGTGTAAATATCCTCATTTAGAAGTTGTAGATATCCGTGGCAATTTAAACACTCGACTTGCGAGACTGGATGTACCGAATTCAAAATTCGCTGGAATCATACTAGCGCAAGCGGGTCTTGTGCAAATGGGGTGGATGAAACGAGTAAGTCAAATACTCGAGCCTGTCGATGTTCTTTATGCTGTTGGACAAGGTGCTTTGGCGGTAGAGTGCTGTTCCAACGACCCAGTGATTTTGTCCATGTTGAACGAGCTGATGTGCCTCGAGACTGTTTGTAAGTATTGATAGATCAACATCTGACCGTTGGGATATTTAATATCCCAATGTTTGGCAAAAGTCCCTCTAAATGTCCCTTGAGTTGAAATTATTGTTCGGGACTGTACAAGAGTGGGATGAGTGATGCCCTACTTGTATGAAAGATCTGGAAATGGGAATTGGGAAAGAAACCGCTCTAGCGGTACTAGGAAAAGATTTTTTGAACAAAGAAAAAGGGGATTCTGATTGGAGCAGGGCCAGCTAATAGACGCAAGTTGGGAGAAGGTGGTGAATTATTGGGCAAGAAAGAAAAGAATTGAAAATTTGAATTGATGTTAAGCAAATTTAAACTGATATTATAAAAAGTGACTTGTACTATTAAAAATAAAAGGAAAGTTGTTGAAAGTGCGAGTGAAGAAAACAAAATGTTCGTGTTGGCGGCAGAATCAATTGTATGCTGAGAACAAGGCAGTTAAGTATGGCCATTTAAGGAAAGAACAATAAGTGTTCGCAACAAAGTGAATTTGATTGAAGAAAACAAAAACTTTGAATTGGCGATCGAGGCAGAGGATAACGTACAGCAAGTTCAATTCCGGTCGATTGGAGCACCTAATACCGGAATCCAAATGATAAATACAGCAGGTTCAATTCAGGCCGATTGGAGGTAAATGTAGAAAGGAGAGTTTAACGAACGTACGTTATCTTAACTGAATTCTGAATCAAATGCGGTCAACGATGATTACAGCACTTTATACCGGAATCCAAATGATAAATACCGATGTATACAAATGCACATTTAATGAAACAAAAATCATCATATCAACGAAAGTTCGTGAGATTGCAATCCTTAAACATCAGTATAAGATTGCAATCCTTAAGCATCAGTAACAGATATAGTTTTTATGTTTTTTTCCTCATAATACTCAAATATTAATTTTCTTTTGATTATGTTGCCTTGAGAAAAAAAAATTTATTTAAACATGAAATTGAACAATTTTTTTTAAATACATTTATTTTCATACTTCATCGGTGTGGGGGAAATTATTGCTGATCCAACTTATTTTATATTTTCTTTTCGCTACATGGTTGACCTTATTATTTTCATTAACATCTAATAATGTATATTTGCTGTTTATTTCCTGATTTTTTTTAATATTCTATGAATTGCTGTGTGCATGTGAAGATTGGTGTAAACCAATCCCGGCCGGGTTTGGGTAACAATTAGTTAAATACCCACACCGACTTTATAATTTTGGATTATTTTGGATTTGATCTGAATTATTAACTGATTTTTTTTTGTGTTCCTTATCTTTTGATTTTGTCGGTATATTTTTTGTGTTAATTTATTTATGAAATAATAAAACTGGAATAATTTTTACTTGTACAAAAAAATAATGATTCCAAATCTGAGTTTCTTTTCTTTTCCTTACTGTATGTTTTATGTTGGTGTTTGTTTATTTGTTTCAAGTTATACGTTAGCGTGCTGTAGCAAAAAAATCTTCTTCTGACCCAAAGCCCACGCCCGGACTGAGCTAGTCGGCAAAGTAGGGCTCGCTGGTCTATTAACAGAAGAAGGTCTTAAAAACTAAATTATGCTGCACTGACGGCGGCTCGAAAGAGTTCTGTTGGTTGCAACAAATGGCGCCCAAACTAGGTTTTGTCTTCTGGTTTTTCTTTATGACATTGATGTTTGAATTATTTTTGCTTAGCTCCTACTTTTATTAAATTCCTTTTTACCACATTGTATGTATTTTATGAATTTGATTAATATTTTTCTTATAATGTCACAATAGACTAAATTTTCTTCGTTCTCACTTTTGTTTAATTTTCTACTAATTTGAAAATCAATATTTGTTTAGCTTGCGGTTTCGATAATTAATTATTCTTTAGTTGTTTCATATGGCATAAGCGGTACGTGATCAGAGTGTTTCTGTTGAGTTACTTTATGGATTTACTCTTCAATTACGTTATAAATAACTCTGTCGAGCGGTCGTCAGTGGAGCATTTAAGTAAAAAAAAAAAAAAAAATTAAATTATGCTGCACTGACGGCGGCTCGAAAGAGTTCTGTTGGTTGCAACAATATATATATATATATATATATATATATATATATATATATATATATATATATATATATATATATATATATATATATATATATATATATATATATATATATATATACTAGCTGACCCGGCCACGCGTTGCTGTGGCTAACGTTTTTGTCATATTACATTGTTGTAAACTATTTAAGGGGAACGGTAGGAGAACATCAGACATGGGCACCACTATGCTTCTTTACATAGATGCCATTAGTAAAAAAAACATGGCGACCTTCATGACTGATTTTCTACTACCGCTACCCCTTATTACAATGAAATTATTATTTACGAACGGAGACGGAAACGTTAAAGCTGGTATAAAAATTTACTGGTTTTGGATTTGAAGGGGAAGGACTTTGAAAATCAAAATTTTCGTATAGTTGATGTAAAGCAAAAATCAATACAAAAGAATTTAATTTAAAATTCATTATTATTTTTATTCAAGTTTGTAACAAATGAGTATATTTCAAAGTTTTTAGTAAATAACATGTAACATTTAAACTCTTAAATGAGGTAGGTAGGGTGGATAGTTTAAAATCTTCTAACAATAATATTTATTATTTTGAATTATAGATACTTTCAATTTCAATTTAATGTAGCACTAATTGGTGCACAATATTTTTGGTTAACCTGTCTTTAGCTAACACTAATAAGTTCGACGGTTTTCCTACACGTGAACATGCAACATATAGCTGCCCATGAGGAAAACATGGATTTTCCAAATCTAAAGCACAAATGGACATTGTTTGGCCTTGAGACTTATTTATAGACATAGCAAAAGCTAAACGAATTGGAAATTATAACCTTCTGAGGGGTATGGTAGAATCTGACGGTATCATTGGGATACGTGGCAACAGGACCACTTTCCCTTTAAACTTTCCAGTTAAAATAGTTGCTTCAAGAATATTTCCGGTGATCTTTTTGATGACCAAACGCGTACCGTTGCATAATTGAGGTGGATTCAAATTACGCTAGAAAATAATAGGTGAACCAATCTTTAATCGAAGATTATGTGGTGGTATTCCAGGTATATCTAGTGAATTTAAAAATTCAATTGGAACATTTACACTATCATTTTCAGTAACAACAGTATCGATTGATTTGAAAGACATCAGATCGCCTGGTAACAACTGTTGAATCTGGAAGTTTATTCGTCAACATCTAAATTTTTGGCTGCCAAAATAGCCCGATGACTGAGCCAGTTATGATTTAAATAATTGCTGTGTATATCCGGAAAAATACTCTGAATCAATTCATTTTTTCCCTGAAAAACAGTGCAGAAATTGTCTGGCAGTTTAATGAATTGCGTATTTGGTTGCAGTTCTATGTTACCGTTCCCAATATCTAGTAATTGTTCGGAAAATATTTGTGCTGATGGATCATTTTGCAATCGTACGCGCATGTATATCGTCAATCGAAGTGTTTCAACACTTCGCCATAAGAATGATTGTTTCAAACATGCATTAATCTCATCCGCGAAAGTAGAGCGAGGTATAACAGGTAAGGTCTGGCGGAAATCACCAGACAAAAGTAAAAGAGCACCACCGAAAAGTTTATCATTGCCGTTTAAATCTTGCATAGTTCTATGCAATGCTTCGAGTGAATATTTGTGAGCCATTGTGCACTCATCCCAAATTATAATTGAACTCTTCCGCAACACTGCAGCTATTCCACTATTCTTTTTTATGTTACATATTGCATTTGGTTTATTATGAATGTCCAATGGCAGCTTGAATCTTGAATGTGCCGTTCGCCCACCGTCTAGCAAAGTAGCCGCAATGCCTGACGATGCAACTGCCAATGCAATTTTCTGTTGTGACCGTACTTTGGCAAGAATCAACGATATTAAAAATGTCTTACCGGTTCCACCTGGTGCGTCCAAGAAAAAAAAAACCGCCTTGTTCAGCAGCAACAGCCAGCATAATCCGATCATAAATAATTTTTTGTTCTGCTGTCAGTAATGGCTCGCTGTTCGCGATAATTGTTGCTAAATTACCTTGGCCATATTGTTTTTCTCGTGTTAAATCGGTGTTGACTAAGTCGGTGGCTGGGCGATCAGGTGATGGCATACCATAATGATTAAGTGGTAAATTTGAAATTAAAACACATAAATCCTCGATTAACACTAACGCTTCATTATATATCTCTGGCGTATAATCTATGTTTTGGCATTGATCTGCTTGTCTAATTCGGTGCAATATGTCTTCTGTCATAGAATTTTTATATTTTTCCCCCAAAGTTTTTGCTTGCGATGGATAACATGTCGTCAAAATAATTGCAAACAGCTGACGAATATTATTGGGCGTTGATGTTAATGCGGCATCAGCAAGCGTTAAGTCCCAATGGTTATCGTCTTCTAGCAATTGCAGTTCACGACATGCATCTTTGTATGTATTGAATACTCGACCATTAACTGTTCGCAGAAATTCAAATGACGTTGGTCCGGGAACATTCACCAATAACAAACGTAAATA
>OX376372.1:139492290-139542166 GCA_947369275.1 Nemotelus nigrinus
CTGCAAATTTTTCGGATCGCAGCCCCAAACACCAACTTCAGTTACAGTGCTGCAGGCACTGAGCATTTTCTTCAATGATGTTCTATGAGATGCTGCTTTCAAAATTATATGAAATAAGCAACTGATAACGAATATAATTAACCCGTGTTTTGCTTTAATAAACGTTGAAATTCATGCCAGTGGTAATATCTGAAACCTTCTACCATATGAGTTATAATGCATTCTTGAGACGAAAGTAAAACGTGGCATTTGAAACAGTTTGGCCGTAATAAGCAGCACATGTGGTGGAATATGCACTCAAAACCTGCACGATTCTTCTACTGTTCTTCGAACATTAGTGTTTCTAGCGGTTCAGGTGCGCTAGAGTTTTTTTTTATAATAAAACGAGTTTATTGCTTGACGGTCACTGTTAGAATGAAAAACAATTCAATTGAACAAATACGCTATTCAATTAGCAGATAAGAAAAAATAACAGTATGAATAAATGTAGGTCTGTGTGTGTGCGCTTGAATTTGTAAAAAAAGATGAAAACTTAACAAAATCTCTTGCTCTTAAGGAATATACGCTTGCCGCCTTCTTGGATATCGAAGAAGCCTTCAACAACAGAAATACTAACGCAGTGGTTTAGGTTCTCTCGGTGCTGCATGTGGACGAGCAGCTGATTGATTTTATTGTGCAGCTTCTTGAAAGAAGAGTGGTTGTCTCTTCTCTGGGGAATGCCAGTATAAGATGAGGAGTCTACGGGCACATCTTAGAGTGAATACTCTTTTAATGAGGCTGGACCATGCCGGCTGCAAAGTTGTTGCTTCTGGAGACGACAAAGCTGTAGAAGTGTCAGGAAAGTATTTGTCAACGCTATTGGAGAGGTTAAATCAATCTTGACATACTTTCACGTTGGAGTCGTGAGTGGGGCTAAAATGTGAATCCTAATAAAACGAAACTAGTGCTGTTTATAAGGAAGTACAAAGTTTCTTATGTTAAGTTACCCAAACTGAATGAAGACTTCATTAACGTGAGCCATAGAGTCAGGTTTTTGAGGTTGATCCTTGACTCGAAGTTATTTTGGACCTACAATATGGCAAAAAGAACTCGGAAGGCGTTCAACACATTTTTCTGCTGTAAAAAAGCCATAGGAGTGAATTGAGGACTACAACCTTGTACTGTTGCTTGGCTTTACACTGCTGTGGTTAAGCCAATTCTTGTGTTTTGGGTGGGGTTCTGGGGCAGGGTGCTATCAAGTGTCAAGTGTCAAGTCAAGTACTTGTGTGTAAAGCTGTCTGTGCCGTAAAATTCGAAAAAAACACGGTTAAAAGTGCGTAAAATAATCGTTAGAAGTGCTAAATTTCGAGATAAACTCTATCAGCGTCGTTTAAGTTAAACTCATTTGCAATCGCTTTAATCCTAATTAACTTTGCCAACGACAATAAAAAACTACGCTCTACTTGGGAATTCCCCTAAGAATTGACTACTAATAGCTGCATAACGCCGTGTTTTATTGTTTAATTGTGACGTCGGCGGAATAGCTCCGAGAGGTTGACTCGGCTATACTACTGCCTAACATTTTGTTTATTAACTGTGGACTGTGTATGCCCCCATAACAAGTTTCTCATCTTTCTGGCTGTGAAAAGTGTATTAACAAAGAAACTGGAAGTACTGTTATTTTTTCTTTCCCTGTAAACTCAAATACGTGGATAGCCTGACACTTATTTACATTTTTGCTTTGTCATACCGCAACATCCTTCATAGCTTAGTGGGTACGGACTTGGTTTAGCATTCCTGATACTGGGAGTTCAATCCTCGTCGGTGCGTACTGTTTTCAGTTCGAAAGTTTCGATTTTTTCAAATCCGAATATTAAAAATATTAGAATTTGTTCACATAAAAACCAAAACCACTAGAAATTGATACACTGATAATTTAAATATTAAAATAAGCGAAATACCACCAGCGCCACCTAGCCGACAACTTTACGCAACTTTTATGAAAATCATCATCGGAGACTAGAACCATATTATTGTGTTTAAGGGCCTTATTCACCATCAATAAATATCGATTCAAAAGCAACGAGCTCTATCATAGCACAATATAATATAATGGAATCAATCAACTCATCCCGCACGTGCCAAACTCTCTGTGGTAGTTGTGGCAAAGCAATTAATGTCGATGCGAAATCTGTCTCTTGTGATGGAATATGTGAGAGATCATTTCACGTTACGTGCATCAAATCGGCCCGTAGATCACCATCATCAACAACGTTTACGTGCCAAGATTGCGTTGAAATAAAGCCGTGCCATGTGTTGCGGTTGTTAAAACTTACAAATTCTAATGTTCAAACATTATGCACTGTAAGCGAATCATTGAAAGAAGACAACACCACTATCGCCAATACAATCCACAGCATATCTACAGCTCTCTCGCCTTTTTTTGAAGCATTGTTTGATATACGAGCTCAATTAGATGAATTCAAACATATCAAACATAATATAGGCGTCTTACATGATAAGTTTGATTCAATGCAAGGAAAAATTAAAACACTTGAGAATAAAACTGGCATTTTAAACGACTCGATCATTGACTTGCACCCGTTGCCTTGCAATCATAATGAGCCACTTTCTCAAACTAAGTCAGTCGATATTCTCCAGTCGTTAGAAATGAAGGTTGACAAATTATACTTAGATCTTAGCAGCCGCTTAACGCCACCTACAAATACATCTCGACGTAGTTTTAGCTGCCAAACTGATACCTGGGAAGAAAAACACAATAATCAACCACTGTTTGCTACTTCGGTTACTAAAACCTTAACCAGCATTGGTTGTCAGACTGATAACTTGGACCATAGCAGTATATCCACTGACACACCCACGCCAGCATCTAATAACATGCATACCCCTTCTCATGCATCGAAAAAGCCTGCAAATAATGTTAGAGCAAGCAAACGTAAACAATCAAAGCAGGTTCACACTACATCTACAAAACTCTCGACTTTAGTTCCCAATATCTTAGCGATTGGTGAAAGCAATATCACAGCAACAAACGATCTTACGGAAAGCAACGTGAATGGGAACGAGACTTCGAAATCCTCCAGTGCCTTTGATGCCGATCAGAATTGTGCACCAGCACCTGAAAATGTAGACAGAACACACAATATCGTGAGCGTCGCTACTGATGGCCGCACTTTGCTTGGACACAATGACAACAATTTTTCTTGCTCCCTTAAAGCTGCAGTTCAACCTAAAGTGTTATTTTTATCTCGCTTAGCTGGAGACACGACCAACGATGATGTCTTAGCGAATGTGAACAATATTCTCCAATACAATAAAATGTTTGCTCCGTCCAATTTTATATCTTGTACAAAAATTGGGAACCACCAGCGTGTGTCATCATTCAAAGTTATCATGCCTGAGTGGTGCTTCAACACTATTTCATGTAGCAGCTACTGGCCTCCATCGTGTATCATCAGGGAATTTGTTCCCAAACATCAACATCAAGAGTTGATTACATCAAGCCTTAATTCAAAAAACGGGCAAAAGAAATCTCGGCGTACTACGCCAACATAGGTGGCATGCGCTCTAAAATTAATGATTTATACGTCACTTCTTCAGTATCTAATTTCGACATAATTGGCTTTACCGAAACCTGGCTATGTGAAAGCATCAACGATGCTGAACTATTCAACAGTAACTTTGCAGTTTTTCGTCGTGATCGCCATCTTAATTGTCCCGATGCTCCTGTTGGCGGTGGTGTTCTGCTTGCTGTACGTAAAGAACTGCCAGTATCTCGACTTGATATACCTGACACTCTTGATCTGGAATACGTATGTATCTCACTAAACCTTCATCAAAGAAGAATTTTCGTGGCAATACTGTACATCCCACCGTCCGCATCAAACTCAACATATGACTTGGCGTATAACCTAACCGAATATATATGCCGCATAATGGAACCGTCCGACGATCTCATTCTTATGGGAGATTTCAATTTACCGCATCTGGAGTGGCGAATTTCTAACGATAGTGAACACTATCTTCCTTCGTCCAATAACCGACGAGAAAGCTACTTCATTGACGCCATTCTTTCAACTGGACTAAAGCAGATCAATGGCATCCACAACACAAACGGACGACTTTTGGATCTGATTTTTTCTACGAACTCATCTGATGTCTGTATTGAACGATGTTCATCTCCTCTACTTAATGAATCTTTGCACCATCCAGCTCATCATATCAATTTTCAAATTAATTACGATATACTAACGGAGCTTAATTCTGTAAATCTTTTTAACTTTAACTTCAAGAAAGTTGACTTTGATACGCTGAGTGAAGTAATGACCGAATGCGACTGGTCTTCGGTTGTGAATGAATCTAACGTAAACGTTGCAGTCTCAAACTTTCATTCTATCTTATTCGGTTGCTTTGCTCGCTGTGTACCTTTGAGTAACTCTGTACCTCTGAAACGCTTTCCATGGATCAATACAGATTTAATAAATCTCAAAAATTTGAAAATCAAGGCCTGGAAAGTGTACAGCTCGTCGCGTCTAGAGGATGATTATAAAGTTTATGAGGAATTACGAAATATATTCGTATCTGAAACCTCATCTGCTTACTCCAACTATATGGACGAGCTAAGGCAGTCTTTCATAAGCCATCCCAAGCGTTTTTGGAATTTTGTAAACTCAAAAAGGTATCATGACGGATACCCTAGCTCTTTTATGTCTGACGGCATGGTCATTAATAACTCGCAAGCAATCAGTAACTTATTTGCAGATTACTTCCAATCCGCTTATGGACTACCTCTCTCCGATTTCAATAAACTTAATTTCAATTACCTAATAGACTACCCTAAAACGACGTTGGGAATGAAAGACCTTTACATCGACATTCCCACTATCTTAAGACATATATCTCATCTTGAGAATAATGTTCACCCCTGTCCTGATGGATTACCGACCGTAGTGCTTAAACGTTGCGCTAATATCCTCTCACCACTATTAGCTCATCTTTTTAATCTATCGATTTCGTCCGGTATTTTCCCAAACTTATGGAAATATTCTTCACTAACTCCGATCCACAAAAAAGGCAGCAAAGAAGTCGTGCACAACTATAGGCCAATCGCCAAATTACCATGCGTCGCCAAGCTTTTTGAAGCCATAGTTACCGAGGTATTATCTTTTCACTCTAAGTCTTTATTCTCACCTTGCCAACATGGTTTTATTAAAGGTAAATCTACCACCACTAACCTTTTAGAACTTGCGAACTTAGTCATCCCTGCGATTGAAGAAGGTAAACAAGTTGACTGCATTTACACCGACCTCACGAAAGCTTTCGATAAGCTGGATCATGACATTCTTATATGTAAATTGCATCTTCTTGAGTTCCCTAATAAGTTTATAGACTGGGTTAAATCTTATCTCTCTAATCGCAAGCAAAACGTTCGATTTCGTGGCATTCTATCCACTGACATAATTGCTACATCAGGTGTTCCACAAGGCAGCCACCTTGGTCCCATTCTTTTTGCCATTTATATAAATGACCTGATCACTTTTGTTCCAGGTTCTTCCATTCTACTGTACGCTGATGACGCAAAGATTTTTAATACAATATCATCACTTAATGATTGTACGATCCTGCAACGCAACGTATCAAACTTCGCTAATTGGTGCACTCTAAACCAACTTTCACTAAACGTTGAAAAATGTTCGGTTATCTCATTCTCCCACAAATCATCTCCGATTAATTTCAACTACACTTTAAACGATACTCCTTTAACTCGCTCCAAAAAAGTTCGTGACCTAGGAGTACTATTAAACTCCGCTTTCACTTTTAATGACCACATTGACTCAATAATAATAAAAGCCAACTGTGCACTTGGCTTCTTAAAACGACGATCTAAAGAATTCAATGACATTTTTCTGACTAAAATCCTGTTCTGCTCTCTGGTTCGCCCTATCCTAGAATATGGGTGCCTGATGTGGTCTCCGTATTATAAGGAGCACATAGATCGCATTGAGTCTGTCCAAAAGAGATTTTTAATTTTTGTTCTTAGTTCTTTCCGCTGGTCTGATCCTATTCGTTTACCTCCTTATGAAAACCGCTTGCAATTATTGACCATGGACACTCTTGAAACTCGACGTCAAAATTTCAAGGCTCTATTCGCTGCAAAGTTGCTCACTGGAAACGTGAACTCGGAGTTCTTGTTATCAAAACTTAACTTTCGTGTTTGCCACGGTGAACGTAGACATCATAGCGCCTTATCCATCCCGTTTCATAAAACCAATTATGGATTGAATGAACCAACCTGCGCAATAGCCCGAAGCTTTAACTCAGCGTATCAAATGTTCGACTTTAATTATACTGTTGATATGTTCAAGTGTCGGCTTAAACGACCGATTAATTATCTTTCATAATTGCATGCGTAAATATTGTTTTTTTTTTGTAGTAATCATTCCGTTGATGAAATTGTCAATAAATAAATAAATAAAAAAATAAATAAATGCTACCTGCAAACGGCGGAGAATGGCTGCACTACTTGTAACTGATTCGCTCCGCTCCACTCCTTCTAAGGCACTTTTCGTGTTACTTCATTGGCTTCCAACTAATCTATTTATCTTATAGCAAGCTAGTCTTGCTGCTGTGAGACTAAATTGTATCTTGGCATGAATAAGAACAGAATTCGGCCATGCGAGGATTTCGGTCAAGGGAGTTCCCGCTCCAGCGGATATTGACTACATCGCTCCACCGTGCCTACTAGATTTGGAGCTCACAGCTTGCATTCCTAGTAGGGATGAATGGGATGATGGTGTCACTCTCGAAAGTGGGCTTATCAATGACGGCTCAAAGCTAAACAATAGATTTGGAAGTGCAGTGTACTCAGATAAGCTGATCCTCAAGCTGTCCTTCAATCTACCAGACCATTGTAGTGTCTTTCAGGCGAAGGTTGCTGCTATTTTACAGACGATCGACTGACTTCTGTGTAATCGAATATTCGGGGTCAATATTGGCATTTTCACAGAAAGCCAAGCGGCTTTTAACTCATTTGGTGGTTCTTGTACAGTTTCCATGATTGTTGTTGAATGCCGTGCATCTCTTAAAGAGATTTCGAGACATTCGTTGTTCCATTGATTTGGGTGCCTGAGCATCAGGACTTTCAGGGCAATTGTGAGGACGATGAGCCAACAAGACTTGGAACCTTGTTACTCGAGCTCTCTTGATTCCTCTCAATAGGTATCCTGATGACATCAGTCAAACTGGCCATCAGGCAAAAATATCTCGAAGATGCTAGGAGGTCCTGTGCAGAGAAATCATCCTGTGCAATAGCAAGGCAGTCCTGTGTATCCATGGATGCGCTTTGCACCAGACAGCTTTTAGGCTTAATTTGAAATGCTCTACGCTACACTGTGGTAGTTTGTACGGGCCAATGCGTCATAGGACGGCATGCTCAACAATTGGGAGTGCAGTTTAACGATTTCTGTCAGAGTTGTGGCTCAGAAGATGAAGAAGAGTCCGTCTTCCACCTCTTGTGTCAGTGCTCAGCGTTGGCAAGCAGATGGTTGGCGGCAATTGGTACTCCCTTTCTCTCCAACCTGAACGAGTTTTCCCTAGTCAATTTAAAGGAGATAGTGCGTTTTGTCAAGGAAAGCAGATGGTTTCCCGAGTTCAGTGAGTAGAAGAGAGTCACAAATTAGTGTGGCATCACAACGGGCCTCTCATGTGCCTATGTGTATCGGTCAGCAGACCTCTGTAAATCAGTAGCCACTTTAACCAAACCTAACCTAACCTACTGTGGCTATGTATACAAAGCATAAGATATACATAAGAGTGACTTTTTTCCACTAAGCGACAATTTTTTAGGGGAGTCGAAGATATGAAGGTTTGAACTTTCAGCATCTGCTCAAGCTACAAGGCTGTCGGTATGCTCATTTAAAACAACACAAATTTACAATTTAGTAATACAAATATGTCCTGAAAGTTCAATAATGATTGAACAACTCTGTCAAAAGTTATCCCAGTTTAAACATTCATTTCGCTAACTTCTTTTCTGCAAAAATTATTTGTGAATGTTAAATAAGTATGTTTAAATTCTAACTTAAATGGCCGCCGGCACCAAAGGGTTTAAGATAATTGACATTAAATGAAACTTGGACCTATCCTGCATATATGTAAATCAATGTATTCTGAAAGGTTTCAGCTCAATCGGATGACGCGTTCCCGAAAACTAGCCACTGAATTTTTTTGATGATTTGTATATATATATATATATAATATATATATATATATATAATATATATATATATATATATATATATATATATATATATATATATATATATATTTATACATATATATATATATATATATAATATATATATATCATATATATATATATATATATATATATATATATTTATATATATATATATATTTATATATATACAGCCTTGGCCAAAAGTTTGAGCCCACCCCAGAAAAGTAACAAAAATCAAAGTGCTTTGATATTGGTTGAAAGAAAATGTCAAATATAATTAGTATTCATATTGTTTTATTAAAATAAGTCAATATTTTGTTGGACCTCCTTTGGCTTTAATAACTGCAGCGATTCTTTGTGGCATAGTGGAAACTAGGTGTTTGCATTCTTCCGAAGTAATTGATTCCCACTCTTCTTTCAAAGCACAAATTAAACTTGCTTTGGAAGTTACGGGGTCGGTCATGGATCCTTCTCAGAATGCTCCACAAATGCTCGATTGGGTTTAGATCTGGAGACTGAGGAGGCCATTCTAACAAATCTACACATGCTCACGGAACCAGCTCATCGCAACACGAGACTTGTGGCAAGGCGCGTTGTCTTGCTGGAATCGAACATGATCAAGGTTGGTTTCCCCAAAAATCTTGACGGCCGATTCGAAAAGTATATTTTCAAGTATTGAAATGTATTTTGAAGATCCATTCGACCTTCACACAAACACAAACTTCCAACTCCGCTTGAACCCATGCAACCCCAAACCATTATGCTGCCTCCTCCGTGTTTCACAGTTGGTACCACGCACTGTGGTTGGTACGCTTCACCGATCCGTCGTCGCAAAAAGACCGCACCCGGTGTTCCAAAAATCTGCAATAACTGAAAAAAAACATCTCCTTGAAATAGCCCATTACATAAAATGCATCTAACCTTGAGCTTATTAGATGCTTTCAGATAAAAACACACAACATTTTGAGAACTTACTTCAACATTAGATTCGTCGGGCCAGATAATATTCGACCAATCTTCTTCGGTGAGATGTTGATGCCTCCGAGCCCAGTCTAGTCGAATTTCTGATTTTTTTGTGACAGCCACGGCTTCTTTTCTCGCCTTACAGCCCTTTTTCGCACAGGGCGTCTCCGTACTGTTCTGGATGACAATTTTTTCCCAAACTCGTCGGACAGCTCAGCAGCTAACTTGCAGATGTTTTTTTCCGATCTCTCAAAGATGCACGTACCATCAAACGGTCCTCCTGTACGGTTATTATTCTCTTTCGACCGCTCCTTGTTAAATCCTTATGCGAACCGGTTTGCTCAAATCGTCGAATAGTCGAGCGAACCGCTCCGCGCGAACATCCAAGGCGTACGGATATTTTTCTCGAACTGAACCCTTCTGCATGTAGCAATTGAATTTGTGCACGCATATCTGAACTTATCTCCTTTGTTTTGGACATTTTCGAGAACAAAGAATTTTAACTCACTAAATGAATCACTGTTGATCGTTTAAACAGCGTACGCAAACTGTAACAGACCAACAAACTGCAAAGGCTTATGTAGGAAAATTTCGGAATTTTCCATTATTACCCATCCCGTGTCCGGTTTTTCCAAGAAACTTTCTAAAATCATTTTATTGCAGTTAACAGGTAGCCACGCCGATGAGAAACAATCGATGAATAACGAGCATTTAAGTATTTTTAATGTACAGCCGAAATATAGGGTGGGCTCAAACTTTTGGCCAAGGCTGTATATATATATATATATATATATATATATATATATATATATATATATATATATATATATATATATATATATATATATATATATATAAATATATATATATATATATATATATATATATATATATATATATATATATATATATATATATATATATATATATATATATATATATATATATATATATATATATATATATATATATATATATATATATATATATATATATATATATATGAAACATATTGTTACGGACAGCTATTTGCCGCCATTCATCGTAAAAGAGAATTAAGTCTAGCGCATCAGAACCGCTAGCAAACTAATTTTCGAAGAAATTGTCTAGGAGATACAAAAAAATGTGGAAAGACGTAATACACTTTTTTGAAGAATCATATCAACCATTCCTGATCCAAAGCAACAAAACTCAACTATAACACAAATGATGAAAATGTTCAGTGCTGGCAACACTTTCCCAACGATGCAGTAATAAGTTTACCATAACAAGCTCATACTTATATACTTATTCTTTGAATTTCGTTCTCTTCGGAGGATTTCATCGAAAGTTTCAGCGGTTAAACGTTCTTTGAGGCTGCCATCCGAAAAATGTTCAAAACTCAGATAATTCAAAAATTGGTTTCTTATTTTTTATTGCAAATGCTTTGCATATGAGTACGTAATTTGAAGCATATTTTGGTGCAATATTTACGAAAATGGCTACTGCTGGTTACCCTGTGTCAGCAGCAAAGCAAAATATATACCATTTCTGCTTGACGTTAAGTTAAACCTAACCAGTAAATTTCGTTTTGATTGAATCACTGCGCTGAAAATTATACGAGGGAAACAAATTTTAGGGTAACAATTCTCAAAACTTCAAATTTTTAAAGCATGAATATTTGTTATGGATTTTCATTGCAGGATCATTCCCATTTGCAAATCAAATAGCATAATCGCTCAGTAATGAAATTCCACAAAATTACAAAAATTTTCATAGCTGGTAGCCCTTTCATGATTTCGCCACGAAATTCCTACGTCATTTGGTTTACATTAAGGATTATCTACTGCGTGAACTTCGTTTTGATTCATTTACTGGACCGGAAGTTATAAGGAAAAAAGCTTTATTTTGTTGAGCATATTTGCAAGATTTAGGAGACAAAAATCATCATACCTGGGAATTATTTTCTAATTTTGAGCCAAATTTTCATCAAATGTTACCCAAAGTAAAACCCAGGTACTATGTGAATTTTGTTAAAATGTGATGGCTGCATAGGAAGTTATAGGCCACAATCCGTTTTTTTTCATAGTGATTTTTCAAGATGTTACCACTGCCACATTGTTGCCAGCATTTCAAAATCAATTCTATCAGATAATCCGGATCGGATATGATCGGATAATCTGGTCGTCAGTTCTCGTGAACAGAACTTTCGAGTGCTGAAAATAGACGTGATTTGGTGATGGGTTGCCGTTCTTGTGCAAATCGGAATTTTCAAAATTTCAATTTGACATCAGGAACAAAGGCTAAAATTTATCAATGATTTAAATTTTTTGTCAAAAATCAAAAATTTTTCAGGATGGTCAATGATTCGAAGTATTTTTTTCAGGAGCCTGCCTTAGCTACAGGGTTACTCGCACTTTTTTGACGATCCACGTGTGTTAAACCTTAGCCAACATCAATACGCTTTGCAAATTTGACGATGATTGATGTTCAACACTGAGGTATCAAACAAACTAGTTTAACCGTTGTATTGTGTCTTCCAAATGTTCAATAGATGTGGTAGAACTTTTTATTTTGCAAAGTAAAAAGGCAACCAGTTGTTTCCCCATTGAAAATTGATAAGCTTGCAGATATTATCACACTATCAGCGTTTGAAAAGCTACTTAATGCAGGCGTCTGTAGAACGGTTGTTTTTTCGCTAACTTTCGGCAAAACAGGTATCACATCGATTAAATAGTGTGGTAGTAAAACTCTGTCTTTTGTGTTGTATTAAATGCACGGCATCTCGTGTGAACATTCGTGTTCATGCGTACTCAATTTGCATGGAAATACAAAATCGACTAAACATCGGAGCGAGATTCCATGTAAATTGAGCATGCAATGCAAATGAAAGCATTTCGGGAAAAAACCAGCTCCACAAATCAAGGAATTCCCCGAAATATCGACGGGCCTAGGAATGTTGAACTTAGCATTTTTAGAACTCGCTAGTGAGCGTCTGAGTGTTGAATTCACACATTCTCAGAATTTAATGATGGAATGTGATTTAATGATCTCACGGTCATGGTGAATGCATTGGCTGTCGGCAGGGAGAGATTGTTCGCAACACGTTTGTGACAGTTCAATTTTGGCTACCGGAGGACGACGACGTTTTTGTTCGGGCGTAAAAACGTTAAGGGGAGTCGTATGAAATGACTTTGGTGTTGTGCTTGGGCGGTCTTTTCCACGCAACTACAGCAAGAACAGCGATTGTGCTTGCGATCGCAGAATCAGTTTTGGAATTACAAAGAACAAAATGCCCTGTGAATTGAACTTGAAAGTTTATGTTTAGTGGCTGATATCAATCCAGCTTAGAGTTGAAGCCCATTGTTAAAATCGCATTGAATGTGTTTCGGGGCCCAATGATTCCTCCAATCCCATCAAAACTATTTTGCGTCTAACCGTGAGATCACCAATCGGATCCGTCGGCACCACCAGAAGGCTGGTGAGTCCTCTAACGATTTTGACAGGGTCTTACGTAGAATGTCTAGTGCTTTACCTTATTCATTTTCGAATCACGAGCTGCTGGGTATTGTTCCAGCGAATATGTTGCCAGAGCTGCAGTGGCAGTTAGTAAATGGGCACTTTTCCAGTATGCAACAACTACGTGAACAAGTAAAGCGACGAGAAAGATTTTTGGTGCTCGCCGTCATTAGATGGTACTATTTGATCCTTATGCATCGGGAGAGGAAGGATATCTGGTTCAGGAGGTTTCAGAGGTAACTCGTATTGAGAATGTTTATGAGCCTCAATGTGAAGTTTGCCAGCGAAAAAACTGTCAGACTGGAGGAGCTCACCAACACCAGAAGCCCTCCGCAAACAATCACGGGCCTCGGCAGAGTCCCAAAACTTAGATCTTTCTCCTTCGGAAGACCAGAATCTGTTTTCGTCTGCTTCTAGTTCTGATGTTGCCAGTACGACTCCTGCGTTTACCCCTATCGCTACCAATATAACTCTCTCTCCTTCAAGTTCATCTGTTACTCAGTCTGACGTCATTTTGGAGGGATTGGAGCGAATGTTTGGTGCCGGCCCGACCCCACAACATCTTAAACCGTATCATGTCCGATTAAAAGAATCTAAGCAAGCATGCCGTCACATTTTTGAATGTGAGCAGGTTTCCAAGGTACGAAGAACCAGAAGAAGAGACTAAGGCGACAGTACTGTTCATCTACAATTGTGGATAGGCCCACAGGTGATTTGCGTCCATACACAAACATCACTCTTTTCAGAAACGAGAAAATGATCGGATTGATTGACACGGGAGCGAGTGTCAGCTGTCTGGTGTCTGAGTTAGCGAGGAAATTACATGTTAGTATCAGTACTGCTGATGGCACCAGACATGCTGCTGTTGGTAGGACTGATGGCTCCATACAATTTCGAGGACGTATCAAAACAATGCCGTTTCTGTTGATTTTTTCGCTGAATCAGAACCTTTATTTGAGAATAGACTTCGTGCGTCTTTTTTTGGCAACGGATCTGTTTGATCAAAACCCTTCAGTGGAGTATTTGTCATTACCTCCTATCTCATCTACAAATTGTAATTATCTTTTACCAGAACAGCAGGAGGAACAGGAAGTGGTCATTGCAAGGTTTTTGTTGGCAAAGGAAGGATTGGGGCGCACTACACTCACTTCACACGTGATTGATGTGGGCGTTAATAAGCCCATAAAGCAACGACAAAACCTGTAAAGGTCCGAATGCGTCTGGATGCGTGGAAGGTCTACCAGGTAACGGTGAAGGATGCTTATCCTCTTCCCCTTATCAACAGTATCATAAGTCGGTGCCTCAAACAAAGTTTATAAGCAGCCTTGACTTCAAAGACGCTTTCTGGCGAATTCCACTTGATCAGGAATTGCAAAATAAGACAGCCTTCACTTTTCCTTGCGGACCACTCTATCAGTTTGTAAACAAACATTGGGCTATGTAACTGATAAACCGAGTCATTCCAGCACATCATAAACATCAAGTCTTCATCTATTTAGATGATATGCTCTTATTAACAGAAACCTTTAACGATCATATACTTCTGCTTAAGGAAGTTGCACACCATTTGCGCTCTGCAGGTTTGACAATAAATGTAAAAAAAGCCAGTTTTCGATGAAGGAAGTGATATATCTTGGCCATATAAAAGTTCACGGGGCAGTTCAAACAAATCCTGAAAAGATTTAAGCCATTAAGAAGTTCCCTATTCCTAGAACAGTCATTCAGTTGCGTCGTTTCTTGAGGGTTTGTGGTTGGTATCGGAGGTTCGTTTCCAATTTTCGGACTGTGTCTACGCCTTTAACTAATATGTTGTCGAGTAAACGAAAATTTGAATGGAGTGAAGAAAGCTTAGCCACTTTTGAGGATTTGAAGAACTGCCTTAGGTCTTTGCCTGTACACAGCCCCGACTATAGTAAAGTATTTGCCATCCACTGTGATGCTTGTCAATACGGCATTAGTGCTGTATTGATGCAGAAACTGTAGGACTATAGCATATATGTCGTAGAAGTTGAATTCGGCCCAACGAAACTATACGGTGACCAAACAAGAATGTTTAGCGGCGGTATTAGCTATAAAAAAGTTTAGGGCTTACATTGAAGGGTAAGAATTTGAGGTGGTAACTGATGAATGGCTAATGAGTCTTAAGGATTTGCATGGAAGACTCGTTTGATGGGCTTTAAAGCTGCAAGGCTTCAAGTTCACTATAAGTCATCGAAAAGGTAACCAAAATGTGATTTCAGATGCGCTCTTATGTGTTCACACACCGGAAGATTGCAAAGCAATTGAAGGATCGTGACAGCTGGAAGTTGTGGATTGCCAAAGAGCTCACAACTCAGCTGATCACTCGGGCCAATGATCATCCCACCAGCTCGCATGGTGGAATATGCAAGACCTTGAAGCGTTTGCAGACATATATTTTCTGGCCGAAAATGGCTTTAGAAGTCAAAGAATATGTGCTGTTACCGTTATGTTCGCTAACCGTCTTATAATTCTACACCACTGACTGGAATGCTAGGGCAGTAGTTTCGGGCGCCTCTGCTCACGGAGAAAGGGGTGGGTTGAGCGCCACTCGCTTTAATCGACCCGAAATCACTTAAGGCACCGTCGCTCTAAAGCTTGAAATGGGTGACACTCGCGGGGTGATCCACTACACGGTCGGAATTAACTCGATAATTTAAATATAATAGTTTTGTACGATTTTCGACTAAATCACTATCGCAACTTTTTAATATCGCTTCAAAAAAAATTAACGCAATCTCAAATCTATTGATAGGTGGCCGCTGTTTAATTCGCTGATTCTACTTTAAACTAAAGAAACAAATCAAAAAGATGTAATCAAATAAATTAACCTGGCTAAGATCCCTCGCTGGGGCCCTGATGACTTCGTCGCTGATAATCGAAACCGCTGTCATTAGTTATTCTCTCTCGCTGGCACTTACATTCGTACCCGGACTCACTCTGCCAGGCCAAAATCTCGTTCTTTCGCCAAAAAATCAACGTCGCTATCGCGCTTTGGATATATTTCTGCCCAAATGTTTCACCCCCTTCCAGAAACAATAATCGTCCTCAGTGACTGGCTCCAATTGACATGAAATCAAAAGTTTTCAAATTAGCTTTTCCTCAAAGCGTACCGCTCACGTCTGCGTTCGTATCTGGCTCCAACCGAAAAGAAAGAAAGGTTTTCACTTTTCCCTCGTCGTAGCTCAATTTTCAAAATTATCGGGACTTCCCTGACCCATTTAGTCTGTTCACCCCATCACTGATCCACACGAGCTGAGTTCCCATATACCTCACGTTCCACCCATTTGGAACAACTCGATTTCCCCTGCTCGATCATCCCTCACCTGTGACATTTCAATCCGTGACATTTCAAATTGTCAGATACCGAGTTGGTGTAGTGACGGGTGAAATCATCGTACAATTGGGCGTTTCTATATTTGGAAAATTTGCCCATTACGTAAGTAGAACCTTTGTTATTTTGTGCCGCTCCCGAGGGAGAAATACATCTCACGCGATTCGAAGTACTGCGCGTACGTCGTCCATTCCGCAATTATTCCGACGGTAGTGAGTGCGATTCCCTCGTCAATTCGCAGTTGTTTTCGATTGATTCGCCGAACGTAAATTAATCATCCAATTCTATCCGAATGTCTCTTGAACTGAGTCTTCATGTCGTTTACCCAGATGCTTACATATTGCAATAGTTCCGACACTGCTCATCATATCTGGGTCAAATGTTGGCCCAGGTCAGGAGCCGCCGACCCGAGCAACTAAAATTGTGCGATGCTCCGCGTGTTTGTGTGTCGGTATTAAAGTGCCGCATTAGATATGGAACTATCTCTGAGCCGCCTATTCCAATATTAATTCGCTAGCAATTATATGCGTGTAAAACATCTTTAGTGATTCATCTTCAGTATACTAGGTGTCTTTGTGTTTTAAGTGTTGTGTATTGATTCTTAGTGCTATGAATCATTTAGATGAACACATAGAGGTAGTCATGAGTCGTGATTAATGTCTAGTCGTGGATTGCGTTGAGTGTATAAGTTACTATGTCGCTTAATTGCGTGAAAATTTCGCGTCCTAATCTACTGCTTTATCGTTTGTAACTGATGCATGTACGCAACATTGTTTACTTAATCTAAGAAATACAACTGATTTAAGAGAGTTAATTCCTCGGTGGTTGTGGCTCAACCTCCATTGACCTGGCAAAAGTAGGTCGGTTGAGGTTTTTATTAATTTTTGAAGAAAATTAGTATTAAACTCGTTTCGCCGAAAATTCTAATTTCTTTATATATATATATATATATATATATATATATATATATATATATATATATATATATATATATATATATATATATATATATATATATATATATATATATATATATATGTATGTATATATATATATATATATATATATATATATATATATATATATATATATATATATATATATATATATATATATATATATATATATATATATATATATATATATATATATATATATATATATATATATATATATATATATATATATATATATATATATATATATATATATATATATATATATATATATACAGCCTTGGCCAAAAATTTGAGCCCACCCCAGAAAAGTGACAAAAATCAAAGTGCTTTGATATTGGTTGAAAGAAAATGTCAAATATAAATAGTATACATATTGTTTTATTAAAATAAGTCAATATTTTGTTGGACCTCTTTTGGGTTTAATAACTGCAGCGATTCTTTGTGGCATAGTGGAAATTAGGTGTTTGCATTCTTCCGAAGTAATTGATTCCCACTCTTCTTTCAAAGCACAAATTAAACTTGCTTTGGAAGTTATGGGTCAGTCATGGATCCTTCTTTTCAGAATGCTCCATAAATGCTCGATCGGGTTAAGATCTGGAGACTGAGGAGGCCATTCTAACAAATCTACACCATGCTCACGGAACCAGCTCATCGCAACACGAGACTTGTGGCAGGGTGCGTTGTCTTGCTGGAATCGAACATGATCAAGGTTGGTTCTCCCAAAATTCTTGACGGCTGATTCGAAAAGTACATTTTCAAGCATTGAAATGTATTTTGAAGAATCAATTCGATCTTCACACAAACACAAACTTCCAACTCCGCTTGAAGCCATGCAACCCCAAACCATTATGCTGCCTCCTCCGTGTTTCACAGTTGGTACCAAACACTGTGGTTGGTACGTTTCACTAATTCGTCGTCGCACAAGGACCGCACCCGGTGTTTCAAAAATCTGCAATAAGTGAAAAAAAACATTTCCTTGAAAATAGCCCATTACATAAAATGCATCTAACCTTGAGCTTATTAGATGCTTTCAGATAGAAGCATACAACATTTTGAGAACTTACTTCAACATAAGATTCGTCGGACCAGATAATATTCGGCCAATCTTCTTCGGTGAGATGTTGATGCCTCCGAACCCAGTCTAGTCGAATTTTCTGATTTTTTTGTGACAGCAACGGCTTCTTTCTCGCCTTACAGCCTCTCAGCCCTTTTTTGCACAGGCGTCTCCGTACTGTTCTGGATGACAAATTTTTCCCAAACTTGTCGGACAGCTCAGCAGCTAACTTCGCAGATGTTTTTTTCCGACCTCTCAAAGATGCACGCACCATCAAACGGTCCTCCTGTACGGTTGTTATTCTCTTTCAACCGCTTCTTGTTAAATTCTTATGTGAACCGGTATGCTCAAATCGTCGCATAGTCGAGTGAACCGCTCCGCGCGAACAACCAAGGCGTAAGGCAATTTTTCTCGAAGTGAACCCTTCTGCATGTAGCAATTGAATTTGTGCACGCATATCTGAGATTACCTCCTTTGTTTTGAACATTTTCAAGAACAAAGAATTTTAACTCACTAAATGAATCACTGTTGATCGTTTAAACAGCGTACGCAAACTTTAACAGACCAACAAACTGCAAAGGCTTATGAAGGAAAATTTCGGAATTTTCCATTATTACCAATCCCGTGCCCGGGGTTTTCAAGAAACTTTCTAAAATCATTTCATTACAGCTAACAAGTAGCCTCACCGATGAAGAACAGCCGATAAATAACGAGCATTTAAGTATTTTTAATCTACAGCCGAAAAATAGGGTGGGCTCAAACATTTGGCCAAGGCTGTATATATATATATATCATCAAAATGATTAAGACTGATACTCTCTGGAGTGGCCGATCCGATTGAAATAAAACTTTCGGAGAACGTAGATGTAGTTAGTAGGTAGGTCCACAATTTGCTAAAACTCAGATATCCTAAATTTTTTGGCGGTGGCGAGCGTTTTAGTGAGTTTTGAGGAACTCCTATGTTTCCAAGTAGAGTGAATTTTTGTTCCAAAAAAGTATTGAGAATGAAAACTTATTATGTTTTAAGCTTAAGTATGACAAAAATTGGAAATTTTGAGCCGTGTGTGGGTGCAGCGTGCCAAAAAGTAGGCAAGGATTTTTTTTTAAAATTTTGATTTGTCATTACTTCTGACAAAAAAATTTGATCACCGTGAAATTAGCAGAGCTTATTGATGTTAACTAAAGTTTAATACACGCGGATTTTCAAGGTGTTGCGGGTAACCCTGTAGCTGCGGCAGGCTCTTGAAAAAAAATCCTTCAAATCATTGAATTTCCTGAAAAATTTTTAATTTTTGACAAAAAATTCAAATCCTTGATAAATTTTAACGTTTGTGTATCATGTCAATTTGAAATTTTTAAAATTCCGATTTGCACAAGAACGGCAACCCGTCACTAAATAACCTCTATTTTCAGCACTCGAAAGTTCTGTTCACGAGAACTTACGACCGGATTATCCGATCACAATGAAATTCACAGAACGTGTTGGTATTAACTAAAGCTAGGTCTGATAGAAGTAATTTTGAAATGCGGGCAACCCTGTGGCAGTACTGCCACCTTAAAAAATCACTGAGAAAAAAAACAGCTTTTTGGCCTATAACTTCCGATTCAGCCATTAGATTGAAACAAAGTTCACCCAATATTTGGATCTGTAGCATCCAGTAATTTTTTATTTGTTTTATTTAAAAATTACTGGTTACATATCTCCGACCCACACTGTATGGATCGGAGACGCTACAACATATTTTCAATTGAAACGCGTTTCAATTGCACAAAAATAAAGTCCCGCAAGTCCCCCGGGGACCTTATTTTTGTTTTCGCACAGCAACGAAATTCCTAACGGGATTTCCTCTTGCTGTGCAATCGGGTATTGCGAGCTTGCAGCGAGAAATCGTGACAGTCTGGTGTACATCGTGGCGGAGGCGAGACGTCGTGGCGACGAATCGGGAGACTTTCCGAAAGTCTCAAAATTTCTATCTGTATGGTAGCCCGGTGCTTTTGCCGAAGTGCTAGTGCCGCTTCCCAAAAACCATCAAAATGTCCTTTAAACCAAATGCTAAAGTGTTTTTCTTGCATTTCGTTTAACGCGCATTGCATTCTTGGTCGTGCTTTCGTCCGTTGTGGAAAGTTTTCTTTACGTTCGATCGGTGAAACAAGTTCCCCAGCCCAAACTGTGATTTAAAAATAATAAGCACGATGGTTACACCTTTAATGCTTAATAAATGTGGTCGAAATTTACAACGATGTGCATATGCTATTGTAGTGCTGCGACAATTAAAGTGAAATAGATCAAATCCGGGTGCTTTCCCTTACAACAAAGAATAACGGTACTACGTTTTCGGCATAATGTGTTGGTGCTCGTTTCCAAGATTGAAATCAGAATTAAAACTAAACGTCTAGTTTCACCTCGGAAAACTCAAATCGAGATCCGTTTGAAGTATTATTCCGCCATATGTGAGAGTTTTCGAAATGGCATTTGGATGTTTTGAATGTCAACCCAGAAACGTGCGCGCTGACAACATTCTGAATAGTGTCGTGTGAAGCAAATTTTCGCCGAGGTCTATCGTCTCGCAGTGCATTGTTGAATCCTTTTCCGACATGTAAGGTTGAATTCGCTAAATCACCTGTGCGAGTGCATACTATCATGAACATTAGGGGAATCTATGACAAAGTGGAGAATTTAGTGTTCGCCGCCAAACTGACAGGAGGGGGCATTTTGATTTCAGTTGTTTTATGCACTTTTTAGCTATTCATGTCGAACTGATGTGGGAACGTCAAGTGCGGGTCGTCTCGAGTGCGCTTGAGCAAGGGAAAGCTAAGTCCCGCCGTTTAGATGCATAACCGCCGTTTCGGGGCTGTGTTGGCGGCAGACTATGCAAATCAGATTATGGTGAAGTTGGAACATTGCATCAACTGCTCACAAGCTTGACGTGCATATATTCCCTGTTGGCGTACATTTTTTTTGATCGAAACTAAGAGCACCTGGAGAGGGTGGGATGAAAATATAGTGAAGCCCAAAAGGAAAAATGAACGTATGTATTAGTAACTTATTATTTTCATACATAATCTTCTACACGAGTACGCGCCTCGATTGTGGGTCTGACCGGAGTCAATCTATCCTCACGTAGAGAAGCAGCGATGGCCTAACAGTAGCTCCTGATAAAACGACAGTAATTTCCTTTTGGGCTTGTGGTGTAAACAAACTCTAGTATTGGTTGGCTCGCAATATTCAATTTGGAATACCATCTCCGACGGCGGCTGTCCTCGCTACGGAATATCATTTCTTTTGGCGAAAGCTTGAACGAGATTGCAAGGGTATTGAGCTCCGCCCGAATGAGGATGTTTTGCACCCCGTGACGAGATAGTGAACTAGTTAGATTGAACCAGCTTTTGTGGTGCGCCATCGTTTTTCCTGTTTACGGGAAGTAGCCATAATACGCGTGAAGGAAGCAGCCATAATACTCATGAGTTGCTTACCCTTCTGGTTATATTGATATCAACTGAGATGTAGTAATAGTACCTTGAAATCATTAGACCACGAAGCACGCAATCTTAAGTGTTGGAGAAGAAGCAGTGAGAGCGTCCACCATCCGATAATTGAAACGACTGGAGGGACCTCTATTCAACCAGGCCAGGACAGCGCTATGAACGTTATTCACCTTTCTCGTATATTTCTCGTTTTCATTTTTAATGTACAACAAGATACTGGTTAATGGCTCTCGGCAAATATGAAGCGAATTATTAGATCATATAAAACACTGACAGACTATTAACTGTATGGAATTCCACTAAAGTTTGATTTCAAATTGCTTACCGAAATTCCTATATCAAGAATATTATGGTCTAAAAATCCTATTAGCTTTCCTTATGCGTACAACATTGTTACAAGTTTGCATTGACAGCGAAACAAGAAAACATTCCTATTTAACGTCATCCTCATATAATTTGAGTACTATTATTGCATTATTGTTCTATTAAAGTATAATACATTTCAGTGGAAATCTAAAAGCAGAACTTACATGCTATTTGTATATGAAACAGAAAGGAAAATGTGTACCTTTCGTGGATCATCATATGTGCGCACATATCAATGGGATTAGCAATTTCAATTTTAATCATGTGGTATTAGAATAACCGTAGAATTTCGAAATAAGAAGGATGTTTTATACTTGTTTGCTTATGGTAGCGATAAAAATGAATTCCTGTTAACAGCTGAATTTTATGGCCTTCTTATTGGGCGAAAGCCCGAGAAGTTCTCTTTCTCTTTTCAGGGTCCGCGCATGGCCTGGCTGGCCTACAAATGAAATAGTTTCGTGATTTTTAGCATTTTTTTCAGCATCTTCTTTTAAGGGAAGGATACTGGCCATCCATATGTAGTTTCTGGTATTGTTTTGATTTAGATTTTTGAATTTTGATGCATATGGCCAGTATCAGAGGGTGGAGGACCCCAGACCATCGGGGTCAGGGCTCCACTACCATCAGGGGCCCGGGGCTGTCTGCCTCACCCGGGTTCCTTGTAAAAGAGAGGTAGCCTTTTTCCTTTTTCCCGTTTTAGATTTTCAATTATTGGCTCCGTGTTTTGCCACGAGCACTGGGTCTGCGTAGTCAGCCCATGTTGCAGAGCCTGGGTGGTTTCCTATACGGAACTTTGCCCCCTTTTTGGTCCCTGGATATGTTTACATATCTGTTTGTGGCTACGAATTCATGACGGATGAATATTAAGTAGCTTCCCGTTTTCTTGAGAGCCAACCAACTCCATTTTCAAGAACCCACCCCAGCTGCAGCGAGCTAGCAAAGCGGCAAACCAGCATCCATCGGGGTTGGTTAAAGGGTGCTCCGCTAATGCGGACAAGGTGCCTTTACGGCCATTTCTAGGGGACCCTGCTCTCGGGGCAATTCTTTTTTTTTGTTTTGCCTCTTGAATGGCATTAGCCATTCCACTTTCTGACCTTAGCACTCTTGGTTCTGGACTTCGGTCTGGTTCTAAGTTGTGCTAAGGCCACTTCCATCTACATTTTCGCTACAAATGGTGCCCAACGTGGGGCCCGAAACTTGTTTTGGGCAGCCCACACCAAAGTGAGAAAATATTTATGAGTTTCGATTCATACTCCCCTTTAGACTTTACGTCTTCAATCCCAAACATTCCATTCTCACTCGCAAGTCTTAGAATCGCCTCCTTTGCGATTCGATTCATTTCGTTCGAGAGAACAAAACCCCTTTTATTAAGACCTGCATTGCTCGCTCTTCCTTACTAGCCGCAAACATCCTTCCCAGTCCTATCCGGTTAAAATCATTCCTTGTAGATTACCTCTTGGGCAGCTTCCTGTTGTTTTGTCCTTTTGAGGTTTTTTGACTCGGGGTGCAACCTGGAGGTTGGCCGCGGATAACAGGTTGTGGTGGTTTACCGCCACTCCTGTCCCGGTCAACCGAAGGGCCCTTGCCCCACTTTATGTTGGGAAGCTGTCCCAAATTTTGAAATCCTTGCTGTCTTGGCCCAGCTTCGGCTTTTGGCTTGGGTTTGGTTCAAGCTGTGGTGGATTACGTGGGGTTGGCGTGATGCCGCCTACACGTCCCCGCAGCTTGGCCAAACTTGAACCATTTGCTGAGGTTGAGTCAAGCAGCAAGATAGTTGTTTTTGGTCCTTTGCTCCTCTCTTTTCGAGGAATTTCAGGTGGGCGTACAGTCCCCATACTGGGTGATTCTCTTTTGGAATCAGCCCACGTGTTTGCTGAGCTTAAAAATAATTTTTCTTAAATATTCATTCCTTCAATCATTTTTCACATGTAAACATTGTTCCATATTTTAACCTTGTTCATAATTCGAAATTTCAATTTCTTGCGTCGTGTTCCAAAGCCAGCCAGCCAGCGGACCTGATCTGAGGAAGAATGGATCGGGTTTCGTCTAATAAGAGGGCCAATCTTTGAAAGTACATTTGGATCTTACTTTGAAAATTTAAAACTTTTGAAAATTTAAAATTTGATTTGAATTTATATTTTTCAATTAACTCTAGCCATTTGGCTTTGCTACTTGGTTATAATTCTTGAGAGTTAGTCACACCACTGGTGTGCACCCACTTATTCTTGAATTTTGGCACTTTGGCCTATTAGCTATTAAGACTTTTTGAAAGAGTTAGTCACACCACGGGTGTACACACACTTATATATATCTTATATATATTTTTCACTTATATATATCTTATATATATTTTTCACTTATATATATCTTATGTATGTTTTTCACTTATATATATCATATATATATTAGCTATTAAGTTACTTTTTCGAAAAGAGTTAGTCACACAGGTTGTGCACTTGGTTGCGGCTGAATTCCCCGCCAACCAACTTTAGATTAAGCGAATTAACTCGTCAGTCACGTTAGCGTGCAAAAACCTAATTTGAATTTTCAATTCTTAGAAATCTTTTTCACAGACTGACAATGCCATTGCGACACAGCAGTGAGGATCTGTCTGGCACCACAGTGGAGGCTCAGTGCTCCATATGCCAGCAGGCATTCTCTACTGCCCAGGTCACGTATACCACAAAATGTGGACATACATTTCACGAAACGTGCCTGGAGCAATGGCTCAGAAACCACACAGATTGCCCGCTGTGCCGTGGACCACTGAGTCTCCCCTTAGGAGCCAGACAGGCCCCTACTGCTGCAGCATCAATGCCACGAGGGGCTCGGCCTAAAACGCAACGGCCGGGAGTAAAAACCCGAGGCATGCGATCAGAGGAGATAGACATCCGGGACTTCGATCTGCAAGCCGAGTCGGGGGCGGAAGGTTTAATTCAGCCACCTGGCCCGTCATCGAAAACGTCCCCAATATCTGGCGTATAATCCGAAGTCGCCGGAGTGCGCTCTATAGTGCACCAAGAATTGGGCGAACTTCAACAGCAAATATCGGATTTACAGAGCGGCATGCGTGCGATGCTGGAGCGCATGGCGCAGTTAAACCTTCCGTCCCAGACTGGGAATGCAGAGTCGCCAAGACTCAACCCTCGCGCGCAATCGTTCGTACCCGTGCAGCGTTCATACTCGCCGCGCACCCCTCGTGACAACCATGTCCAGTTTCACCACGATAAGGTGGCTAGTATCATTGGTGGGTGGGGCCCAAAATTCTCGGGTCGCGAATCTACTGTGCCAGTTGAAGTTTTTATTAACAGGGTAGCGGCTCTAACCAGAAATACACTGGGCGGAAATTTTAACGTTCTATGCCAGCATATGCACCTGCTTTTGATTGGACCTGCCGCTGATTGGTTCTGGAGGTTCTATAATGCAAGACGTGACTTCAGTTGGAGAGATTTGGAGTCGGCCCTGAGTGATCATTTCGCTGATCACTTCACGGATGCCAACCTGATGGAGCAAATTCGGAACAGAAAACAGCGTCCGAATGAAATTTTCGACGATTTCAGTGCGCAATATACAAATTAGTTGACCGCCTACAGCGTCCTATCGCTGACGCTGACTTGGCAGATATGCTCAGGCGCAATTTGCTGCCAGATATTCGTCGTGGACTATTACAAATTCATCTTCCTTCAGTCCGACTGCTCCGTCAGGCCGTCATCCGTGCGGAGAACTTTGAAATGGAGCTCGGAGGTCGACGCCGTCCTTCTCAATGGAGAAATGCCGCTGAAGAATTGCATGAAGAAGACCAACTGGACCAGTTCGAAAGCTCATCTGAAGAGCATGGAGTGGAAGCAGTCGCGGTCCTGCCTACTTGCTGGAACTGTAAGCAAGTGGGACACCCTTTTGATGACTGCTTGGAGGCCAGAACTATATTCTGCTATGGCTGCGGAAAGGCAGACACATACAAGCCAAATTGTGCCAACTGCCAAACAAAAAACTTATCACAGGGAGCGCGGAACAAGATCTCACGCCTCCCTCAGAGCAAACAGTCTCCCCCACGCTCCAGCAAGTAGGTAGGACCGGTGATTTGTCACCAAATTCCTCTGGCTCAACCACCAATGATACTATTATTCAGCCGTGTGGAGAATCCACCACCTTATCTATACCACACTTACAGGCTGAGCCTCCTACACCTTTGGCTTTTCTGCCATACCACCTAAGACGGCAGAAGTATACGGCGGTCCGAGACCAAATTTTTAATTCTGAAATTTCACGACCGAAACTTATTCGTTCTAAAACCAAGCGCTAAACGCTGAGGATGAGAGCTTTCTATTCTCGCTTTCGGCATTGGCGCTACCAGCTCAACTGTGCCACTCTGATGGACGTGCCTTCAGGTGACGTCCGTCCATACGCGCAGGTTCTGCTGTTTGACCAACCAATTGCAGGCTTGATCGACACGGGAGCTTCCGTGCGCGTGATGGCGGCTGACTTGGCAAAGTCCTTCCTCGAGAGGAACGCTTTTCATTGGAAAAGAGCTTCTCTCGGGTTGAAGACTGCAGACGGCACACAACATCAAGCCGTAGGCCGAGTGTCAGCTGACATCACGTTCAGGGGAGTTACCAAGTCCTTGACGCTCTGGATAATTCCCACTCTCAGCCAAAACTTATATCTGGGAGTGGATTTCGTGCGCCAATTCGCCTAAGCAGCAGACCTGTTTGCGCCATCCCAACAAGTCAACACCACTAGTAGCCTCGAACAACTCGACGATCACGCCCACCCTCTCTCACCGGAGCAGCGTCGCAGACTTACGTCTGTGATTGCTAGCTTTCCGTCGTTCGCCGTAGAGGGTTTAGGAAAAACAGCGCTGATCGAGCACGAAATCGACACTGGCGATCAAAAACCTATCAAACAGAGGCACTTCTCTGTTTCGCCAGCTGTCGACAAAGCTCTTATATAAAGAGATTGATCGTATGCTCGCGCTGGGCGTGATCGAAGAGTCCAAGAGTGCGTGGTCCTCGCCAGTGACTCTAGTGGTCAAGCCCTCCAAGGTACGCCTGTGCTTGGATGCGAGAAAGGTTAACTCGGTCACAGTGAAATACGCCTATCCCTTACCATTGATAGACGGCATCTTAAGCAGACTCCCTAAGGCCACATTTATTACGAGCCTGGATCTAAAAGATGCCTTCTGGCAGATTCCTTTGGAGGAACGGTCAAGGGAGAAGACGGCTTTCACTGTGCCCGGGCGACCCTTGTATCACTTTGTCGTGATGCCGTTTGGTTTGTGCAATGCACCCCAAACGATGTCACGACTCATGGACAAAGTGATACCTCCGCATCTTAAGCACCAAGTATTCGTATACTTGGATGACTTGTTGGTGATAACCGAGGCCTTCGACGAACACCTGAAGGTACTGCACCAGGTCGCATTCCATCTGCGACAAGCTGGCCTTACCATCAATGTGGAGAAGAGTAAGTTCCTCTTGCGCGAGGTAAAATATCTTGGCCACATTGTTGGTAATGGGACGATTAGGACAGATCCTGGCAAGGTGAGATCCATTATGGATTTCCCTCTTCCAACGACTACGAAGCAGCTGTGGAGATTTTTGGTAGTCTGCGGCTGGTATCGACGCTTCGTCAGAGAATATGCGTCTTTGTCAACGCCACTGACAGACATGCTTTCGAAGAGGACTCAATTTGTGTGGACCGACGAGAGGCTAAATGCTTTCAAGCAATTCAAAAATTCGGCTCCAGTGTTGCACAGCCCCGACTTCAACAAGCCCTTCTCCATCAAATGTGACGCGAGTCAACATGGAGTAGGTGCCGTGCTAGTGCAACGGACAGAAGAAGGAGACGAAGCCCCCATCACCTAAATGTCCCACAAATTGAATCCTGCTCAGAGAAACTACACCGTCACTGAGCAAGAATGTCTGGCAGCGGTGTTGGCAATCAAAAAGTTCCGTGCCTACGTGGAAGGTCACGAATTTGAAATCGTGACCGACCAAGCTTCCCTAAAATGGCTAATGCACCAACCAGATCTAAATGGTCGCTTAGCCCGGTGGGCCCTTAAACTTCAAGGGTTTAATTTCACCATCGTCCACCGAAAGGGAAGCCAAAACGTAGTGCCGGACTCTTTGTCGCGCATGTTCTCTGCCGAGGCGTTGACGCCGGCAGAAGGCGAGGAGACTCCGATGGAGCTAGATTTAGAGTCGCCACACTTCAAAAGTGCTTCTTATATGGAGCTAGCGGCAAAAGTCCAGGCAGAACAAGACCAACTGCCGGACCTAAAAGTTGTAGACGGGTTCGTGTACAAGCACTGAGTATGCGACCGGAAACGGACTTCAAGACCAGTTGGCCTGGAAGTTGTGGGTGCCGTCAGAAATGACGGCAGAATTAGTGAAGGGAGCTCATGACCCACCCTTGAGTGCGCATGGTGGCGTGGACAAAACCCTCGGGCGATTACGTCAATGGTTTTACTGGCCACGAATGGGCGCTCAAGTGCGTGAATGTGTGAGATCATGCCTCACATGCAACACCACCAAAGCCCCTTCACACACCCTTCGTCCACCAATGACGCTGCAGTTCGTTCCCGAGCGCATATTCCAGCGCTTGTACATAGATATTATCGGCCACTACCCTAGGTCCAAGTCTGGCAACATTGGAGCTCTCATCGTCCTAGACCATCTTTCGCGATTCCCATTCATCGAGCCGCTTCGAAAATTCACTGCAAAGGCCGTAATGGAAAGAGGAAGAGGATATTCCATCTTGTTGGAGTCGCGGAAAGTGTCGTGACGGATAATGGAGTACAATTTCGTTCTTCGGTATTTCAAACTTTTCTACAGGAATTCGGTGTCGGACACACCTTTACCGCCGTATATTCCCCTCAGGCTAACGCCTCGGAACGTCTTAACCGTTCCATACTGGCAGCAATTCGTTCTTATATGGACCCTGTTCAAAAGGAGTGGGACGCCAAACTCTCCGAAATAACCTACGCGTTGCGCTCAGCACCTCACGCGACGATAGGGACTTCGCCCTATCAGGCAGTCTTCGGGCAACCAATGGTCACCCATGGCCGCACTTACCATCTGTTGTGGCAACTCCACCTTCTGGAGGACTCTGAAACCACTCTGCCACCTCCTGACCACCTGGCAATCCTACGTCAGTCCATCCGCGACCTCACCACCAAGGCCCAGTCTCGCAATGCCAAGGCCTATAATCTTCGTTCCAGGTTGGTTACATACCAGCCTGGCGAAGTGGTCTACAGGCGCAACTTCCGGCAAAGTGACGCAGCCGCGCACTACAATGCAAAGCTGGACCGGAAGTTCTTATCTAGTAAGGTAATAAAGAAGATCAGCGGTGCTTATTACCAGCTGGCCGATCAAAATGGACGATCAGTGGGCGTCTTTCATGCGAAAGACATCACTAAGTGATATACCCACTAGTTCACCAGTTCACGATCTGTTTCCAAATTTTATTTGGAGATCGTCCAATTGCGCCTTTTCAGGTGTCACTCCTGCCTCAATTAGAAAGTATCTAGGGATGTTCACCTGGTTCACCATTTCCTCTACCCAAAGATACTTTCATGATTAACTCAGTATACGTGTTCACGATATTTCCTTCAATTTCATTTACCCCTTTTATTTGCTCACTAGTTCACGCAATAAATAGAAAGGATTGGATAGTAAAAGACATGATCACCTGTTCACGTCATTGTTTTTCACATATTACTTCCAGCTCTTTCCACGCACTTATCCTTGTGGAAAGATCTGTGTTGTAGCATCCAGTAATTTTTTATTTGTTTTATTTAAAAATTACTGGTTACATATCTCCGACCCACACTGTATGGATCGGAGACGCTACAACATATTTTCAATTGAAACGCATTTCAATTGCACAAAAATAAAGTCCCGCAAGTCCCCCGGTGACCTTATTTTTGTTTTCGCACAGCAACGAAATTCCTAACGGGATTTCCTCTTGCTGTGCAATCGGGCATTGCGAGCTTGCAGCGAGAAATCGTGACAGTCTGGTGTACATCGTGGCGGAGGCGAGACGTCGTGGCGACGAATCGGGAGACTTTCCGAAAGTATCAAAATTTCTATCTCTATGGTAGCCCGGTGCTTTTTCCGAAGTGCTAGTGCCGCTTCCCAAAAACCATCAAAATGTCCTTTAAACCAAATGCTAAAGTGTTTTTCTTGCATTTCGTCTAACGCGCATTGCATTCTTGGTCGTGCTTTCGTCCGTTGTGGAAAGTTTTCTTTACGTTCGATCGGTGAAACAAGTTCCCCAGCCCAAACTGTGATTTAAAAATAATAAGCACGATGGTTACACCTTTAATGTTTAATAAATGTGGTCGAAATTTACAACGATGTGCATATGCTATTGTAGTGCTGCGACAATTAAAGTGAAATAGATCAAATCCGGGTGCTTTCCCTTACAACAAAGAATAACGGTACTACGTTTTCGGCATAATGTGTTGGTGCTCGTTTCCAAGATTGAAATCAGAATTAAAACTAAACGTCTAGTTTCAACTCGGAAAACTCAAATCGAGATCCGTTTGAAGTATTATTCCGCCATATGTGAGAGTTTTCGAAATGGCATTTGGATGTTTTGAATGAAAACCCAGAAACGTGCGCGCTGACAACATTCTGAATAGTGTCGTGTGAAGCAAATTTTCGCCGAGGTCTATCGCTACGCAGTGCGTTGTTGAATTCTTTTCCGACATGTAAGGTTGAATTCGCTAAATCACCTGTGCGAGTGCATACTATCATGAACATTAGGGGAATCTATAACAAAGTGAAGAATTTAGTGTTCCCCGCCAAACTGACAGGAGGGGGCATTTTGATTTCAGTTGTTTTATGCACTTTTTAGCTATTCATGTCGAACTGATGTGGGAACGTCAAGTGCGGGTCGTCTCGAGTGCGCTTGAGCAAGGGAAAGTTAAGTCCCGCCGTTTAGATGCATAACCGCCGTTTCGGGGCTGTGTTGGCGGCAGACTATGCAAATCAGATTATGGTGAAGTTGGAACATTGCATCAACTGCTCACAAGCTTGACGTGCATATATTCCCTGTTGGCGTACATTTTTTTGATCGGAACTAAGAGCACCTGGAGAGGGTGGGATGAAAATATAGTGAAGCCCATAAGGAAAAATGAACGTATGTATTAGTAACTTATTATTTTCATACATAATCTTCTACACGAGTACGCGCCTCGATTGTGGGTCTGACCGGAGCCAATCTATCCTCACGTAGAGAAGCAGCGATGGCCTATCAGTAGCTCCTGATAAAACGACAGCAATTTCCATTTGGGCTTGTGGTGTAAACAAACTCTAGTATTGGTTGGCTCGCAATATTCAATTTGGAATACCATCTCCGACGGCGGCTGTCCTCGCTACGGAATATCATTTCTTTTGGCGAAAGCTTGAACGAGATTGCAAGGGTATTGAGCTCCGCCCGAATGAGGATGTTTTGCACCCCGTGACGAGATAGTGAACTAGTTAGATTGAACCAGCTTTTGTGGTGCGCCATCGTTTTTCCTGTTTACGGGAAGTAGCCATAATACGCGTGAAGGAAGCAGCCATAATACTCATGAGTTGCTTACCCTTCTGGTTATATTGACATCAACTGAGATGTAGTAATAGTACCTTGAAATCATTAGACCACGAAGCACGCAATCTTAAGTGTTGGAGAAGAAGCAGTGAGAGCGTCCACCATCCGATAATTGAAACGACTGGAGGGACCTTCTATTCAACCAGGCCAGGACAGCGCTATGAACGTTATTCACCTTTCTCGTATGTTTCTCGTTTTCATTTTTAATGTACAACAAGATACTGGTTAATGGCTCTCGGCAAATATGAAGCGAATCATTAGATCATATAAAACACTGACAGACTATTAACTGTACGGAATTCCACTAAAGTTTGATTTCAAATTGCTTACCGAAATTCCTATATCAAGAATATTATGGTCTAAAAATCCTATTAGCTTTCCTTATGCGTACAACATTGTTACAAGTTTGCATTGACAGCGAAACAAGAAAACAATCCTATTTAACGTCATCCTCATATAATTTGAGTACTATTATTGCATTATTGTTCTATTAAAGTATAATACATTTCAGTGGAAATCTAAAAGCAGAACTTACATGCTATTTGTATATGAAACAGAAAGGAAAATGTGTACCTTTCGTGGATCAGCATATGTGCGCACATATCAATGGGATTAGCAATTTCAATTTTAATCATGTGGTATTAGAATAACCGTAGAATTTCGTAGTAAGAAGGATGTTTTATACTTGTTTGCTTATGGTAGCGATAATAATGAATTCCTGTTAACAGCTGAATTTTATGGCCTTCTTATTGGGCGAAAGCCTGAGAAGTTCTCTTTCTCTTTTTAGGGTCCGCGCATGGCCTGGCTGGCCTACAAATGAAATAGTTTCGTGATTTTTAGCATTTTTTTCAGCATCTTCTTTTAAGGGAAGGATACTGGCCATCCATATGTAGTTTCTGGTATTGTTTTGATTTAGATTTTTGAATTTTGATGCATATGGCCAGTATCAGAGGGTGGAGGACCCCAGACCATCGGGGTCAGGGCTCCACTACCATCAGGGGCCCGGGGCTGTCTGCCTCACCCGGGTTCCTTGTAAAAGAGAGGTAGCCTTTTTCCTTTTTCCCGTTTTAGATTTTCAATTATTGGCTCCGTGTTTTGCCACGAGCACTGGGTCTGCGTAGTCAGCCCATGTTGCAGAGCCTGGGTGGTTTCCTATACGGAACTTTGCCCCCTTTTTGGTCCCTGGATATGTTTACATATCTGTTTGCGGCTACGAATTCATGACGGATGAATATTAAGTAGCTTCCCGTTTTCTTGAGAGCCAACCAACTCCATTTTCAAGAACCCACCCCAGCCGCAGCGAGCTAGCAAAGCGGCAAACCAGCATCCGTCGGGGTTGGTTAAAGGGTGCTCCGCTAATGCGGGCAAGGGGCCTTTACGGCCATTTCTAGGGCACCCTGCTCTCGGGGCAATTCTTTTTTTTTGTTTTGCCTCTTGAATGGCATTAGCCATTCCACTTTCTGACCTTAGCACTCTTGGTTCTGGACTTCGGTCTGGTTTTAAGTTGTGCTAAGGCCACTTCCATCTACATTTTCGCTACAGATCTTACTAAAGAAAACATTTGGTGAAAATTTGGCTGAAAAATTAGAATAGAGTAGCCAGCTATGGTGATTTTTGTCTCTTTAATCTTGCAAATTTGCTCAGCAAAATAAAGCTTTTTTCCTTATTACTTCCGGTGCAGTCATGATATCAAAATGAAGTTTATACAGTAAATAGATTTTAATGTGAGCCAAATGTCATAGGAATTATGTACAAAACTCATGAAGGCCAGCTATGACAATTTTTGTTAATTTTTGGAATTTCTTTACTGCGCGATTATGTCATTAGATTTGCAAATGGGGACGATCCTGATATGAAAATTAACAACAAATATGAATGCTTTAAAAATTTGAAAAGTTTTGAGGGTGGTAACCCTAAAATTTTTTTCACCCGTATAACTTCAAGCGCAGTGATTCAATCGAAACGAAATTTATTGGTTGGGTTTAGTTTAACGTGAAGCAGATTTGGTATTCATTTTGATTTGCTGCTGACACAGGGTTACCAGCTTTAGCCATTTTCGTAACTATTGCATCAACAGATGCTTCAAATTACATACTCATATGCAAAGCATTTACAATAAAAATAAGAAACCAGTTTTTAAATTATCCGAGTTTTGAACATTTTTCGGATGACAGCCTCAAACAACGTTTAACCGCTAAAACTTTTGATGAAATTTCACGATGAGAACGAAATTCAAAGGATAAGTTGATTTAAGTATGAGCTTGTTAAGATAAACTTATTGCTGCTTCGTTGGGGAAATGTTGCCAGCACTGAACATTTGCATCATTTGTGTTATAGTTGAGTTCTGTTGCTTTGGATAAGGAATGGTTGATATGATTCAGCAAAAAAGTGTAATACGTCTTTCCACATTTTTTGGTCACTCAAACATCAAATCTTCGAAAATTAGTTTTCTAGCGGTTCAGGTGCGCTAGAGTTTTTTTTTTCATTAATACTTGCGAATACTTACCAATACTTGTGATACTTGCAAAATACGAATGACCGTGACACCCCTTTCGCCTTAGAGAATTTCGTAGGAATTCTCAGCCCTTACCTCGTTGCCCTTCTCGTGATTTTTAAACTCCGATACTCGGATTCATTCTCCATATAACGCTCGCACATAAAGCTCGTTACCGTACCGTCCGATCGATTTAATCGACTTTAAAACTACTTGAATTCTGGATGAATTCTCAACTTCTTGGTTGTTCAATCTCTACCTCAACATAATGTTCATTAGCTCACCTTCCACCAATATATGTGACTGTTTCTCTCAGTATTTTGCTTCTGCATGTCTACATGTTTCGGGATGTACTTTTGTAAGGTGAATGAGCCAATATTCTTGTTGGTTAAGAATCTCATACCCCTCGAGCTCGTTTAAAGGATGACCCGTTGGCAGTCTGCCAAACATGCCGAGCCAATAAACAAGACGCGTATTGGCAAACACACACCGACTGCTTCCTGGGCGTACCTTAGAAGCACAGAACGCCAAAACACAAACTTTCCCCTGATCAGTGGCGGCTCTACGTATGGGGCTAGTGGGGCTTAGCCCCACCATCCTTTTTCATTCCAAAATGTAAAGAAACCAATCTCTATTTCAATTATTACACACTATAAAATTTCATTTTAGCGAAACAAATGATCAAAATACTTCGCTCACCAACTGTTTTTAAAATCCATTCATGTCTCGTCTCTTTCGAAATTTGTATTTCATTTTCATTCACAAATTCGTATGTACATATAATTCAATACAAGAGAACTTGCTTCGCATATGCAATATGCGCGCGATGCTTTTTTCATATTCTCTTTCCATATTCTGTTCCACATGCAATAGTATCGTCTACAGCGGACGTTTAGTCCGCGGACTAAACACCAAATTCCACCTAAATTTTTTAGTCCACGTGCTGTAGACACTCGTGGACCGACCTAAATTTAGGTCGGTCCACGATTTCAAGCGACCTGACCTAAATATAGGTCGTGGACTATAATCGTTGTAAACACACGCGACCTAAACATTGATTTTTGTGCGACTATTAATAATGTATGTATGTTGAATATAAGCTCATAACATTCCCCTTTGACACAAAATCATTGAAATAAACATGTTTGAGAGACAAATGAAACGATAAATACAGTGCATGAAGGAAAATTAAACTAAATGACAGCTGTCATATACGGACGAGGACTAAATTCCACCTAAGCAAATTTTAGGTCGGGTTCGTTGTAAACACCTGAGGACTAAGTTCATTTAGTCCGCACTTTAGGTCAGGTCACTTTTGGTCCGACTGGTGTAAACCGGTGCAATGTGCGCCGGGCTAAGTTGAACTAGCCCCAGAAAAGAGAGGAAACGAATGAAAAAAATCACTGAGCGCAGAGTGTGTGCATGTCATACGCAATGGCAAAAAGAGTAATCAACGGACTGAGCCCTAATCTTAAGCTTCTATTGGTATATCGCTTTTTCGTCGTTCGCTAACTGAATAAAGTGTGTGTAGTACCAGTGGGTTAAATTAAGCTAATTGGGTTTTGCAATTGAAGAGTAAACGATGGTTTTGCTTTTACAGTGCTTGTTGATATTATCGTGATATGATAAATATGATAGAAAAATTGTGTGCTCGTCTGAAACATGATTTAATATGATACAGACAGGTCTGTACGTATGGTATTTTTTGCAAAATATTGATTGCATTAAAAATGTGTGAGACAATACAATATACACTGTTTACAATATAATTGATCTTTGAAGACACTTTTAAAAAGTTTTCTTACGTCAAATGCGGGAAGTGACAATTTTTAATCTTCGTGCTATTCAAAACATAAATATTTATCAGTTAAAATTTACCAAAGTCAAAGAAGTACCCCAAGATCGATGGTTATTTGCTAGAATTTTTAGTCCCCGAATAAAACAATCTGTTTTTGAAAGCCTGGGGTATCGAATTTATTGCTTTGATTTAATTAAATTGGATTAAATTGAATTTTTTTCTAGTGACTATTTAATAAAATTTTCGAATATTCATCTTAATGTTTTACATTAACCTAACCTAGGATCTAGTTTATTAATTCAATTCAATAAGAAATAGTTTGAAATCAAGGAACTCTAATCATAAGGAATGAATGGTGAAAAAAACTATATGATCCTCATATTATAGGATTGATAAGTTTGGGATATGATAATAATCCAGTTTAATCCAGTCAAAATTAATATACAATAATGAAGTTTTCTAAATATGTCATCTGCTACTGAATTGTAAAGCTTCTTTTAAAGATAGTAATATGATTTCTTCTGTTTAACAAATAAATAATTTAATTTAAATACGTTTTATCACTCCAATTGCATCCAGCAGATTCTGAAAGATGAATCAGCAACCTAAAGAATACTGAAACTTTTAAAACTTATAATAAATATAAAAAACGTTTCAATTTATTTGCAGTATTATCTATTAGTAAAGAAGCTGAACATTTTAATGAGCAGGTGATAGATTTATTCAACAGAAAAATAGGCGCAAGGGAAAATAGGCAGCAATAAGCTGATGCGAATATTTAGTAGAATTTTCCCGGAGGAATTTATTACTGAATTGACTTATTTGTGCATAGTATTTATTTATTTTAACCCCATTTTTAAATATAAAACTGTTCCGAATTTCCAATATAAGTAAGTACTGATCCTTGCAGACTAGCCCCACTTACATTGATTCCCACGAGCCGCCACTGCCCCTGATGATCCTAAAATTGTGGATGGACACGAACGATGGACAGGAAATTTACGGTGTTGTTTCAATCTTTATATGCATGATAATGCTACTCATTTATTAATTCATTTAATATTAGGTTATGCCAGTAACTCCTTCGAACCATCTACACCACTTAACTACCCCTATGACGCCATGTAAATCACTAGATTCTATCTGTTGAACATGCTCATACACACTTACTCGCTAAACTTAGCCTACCGAACCCTTATTTATACCATCAACCCTCTACCCCCTAACGTTAGTATAAATTCATGCTTTCTCGAAATACTAAAAATTCAGTAATTGCTGCATTATAGCCAATCACCCTTACTGTCTATTCCCGCCACCTTTTCTTAAATTACTATAGTCGCTAGTCCTACCAACCACTTACTGACTATTTCCGCGACCTTTTCTTAAATTGTTTTAGTAGCTGGTCCTACCAGTCATACATATTAATTGCCAATTCATTTTTTTTTAACGTCACTCCACGTACCGCTTGAGGTCATTAGCGGGCCTTGTACCTTCGCATTGCTATCGACTTACTTGTATAGCCCTGCTGACGTTTGTTTAGCAATTTATAACGGTTCCACGAACGCTGGAGCCAACTTCGCAGAAAAATACTTTCTTGCATCCGATTGCACATAATTCCTCCTCCACACATACTCACCTATCTGGAAATCTCCTACTCGTCGACGGAGACCATAGCGCCCTTTGCTGCAGGTAGCTGCTTTCTTCATTCTTCGCACCACTTCCTCGTGGATTTGTGCTTGAACCCGAGCTCTGCTCGATGGTGACAAGTCTCGTTGTGCGCAGCCTAGAGATTCCACCTTTTCCCGGTACGTAATCACTTCTTCCCAAAAACCAACAAATATTGCGAGAAACCGGTCACTTTATGCTTGTTTGTCCATAGTGCGCATGCTATCTTGGCCAAGGATTGATCCCATGAACGATGATTGTCTGTCACGTAACATCTCAGCATACAATTGACATCATGGTTCCGTCTCTCTGCTGAATTGGCCTGAGGATAGTACAAAGCAGTGTAACTTACTTGTATACCATATTCCTCCACCGCTTGGCTAAACTGTCTTCCGCTGAACTGCATTCCATTGTCACACACCAGGACCTTCGGTTTGCCATATACTATACGATGCCGTGGCGGTGTGAACTGGCAGTATCACTGAATATTTGGTAAAATAATCTAGTATCGTCAATAGAAATCTTTGGCTTCGCGTTGACCTGGGTTAGTGTCCAGCCAAATCTTTACAGACCATTTCCCAGGAAGATTTTGCCACTCCTGCTATCGTTCACCGATTTCTTCCGCTGTACCTTGCACGCCTGGCACACTTTACATTTCCTGACGTATTAACAAATGTCAGCCTGCATTTGTAGGCAGTAATTATTTTGCGCTACCCTCACCAGTGTCCGACAGGTAGCCATGTGTTCTGCTTTCGGGTCATCGTGACATCGTCTGAGGATGGCATATCTTTCTCTCTTCAGTATTTCCCGCTTGCAGACAGAATCCATCTTTCCCTTGCCCTTGCGACCAGACAATCTTTCACTCACAGTTTTCCAACCATAATATTTATGCGGCTCATTCTGGACCCACTCTATCATTTTTTCGTCCCAACGATCCGATGTTTGGGGTACTGTTATACTACTTACCTCCCCGATCGCCCGTGAAAGCGCATCAGGGACTAAATGTTCCTTGGCTTTTCGGTGGGCAACTTCAAACTCTTATTGCTGTAGGTGCACCGCCCATCTCGCCAACCTACCCGTGAGATCTTTAAGATTATCTAGCCAAATGAGCGAACGATGGTTTGTGATAACTATAAATGTACGGTCAAAATTTTTCGACGGCCCATAGCATCGCCAAGCACTCCCTTTCGGTTGCTGAGTACTTTCTCTTCTGAATCAACAAAGCTCTGTTAAGGTAGCACACTACTTTTTTCTCCAGTGGCATGCGCCTGCCTTAACACTGCTCCTATGCTCACGTTCGAGGCGTTGATCTGTACCTTAAAAAAGAGGTCGAAGTCTGGACATGCCAGCACTGGAGCTGTGGACAGCTTGTGTTTGCAATCTTGAAAAGCCCGCTCGCATTCCTCGGACCAATCAAACCTCTGGCCGTTTTTAAAAGGTCACTTAGGGGATCCACCAAGGTAGCATGGTCCAAAATAAAACGTCGGTACCATGATACCTTCCTAACTGCTGTCGCACGTGTTTTACCGTTCTCAGCCGGGGATATTCACTAATGGCTTTCACCTTCTCCGGGTCTACATGCAAGCCGTCCTCATCTATCACATATCCCAGATGCTTCCGCCACGATCTACTGAACTGACATTTATGTCTTGAAACGCGCAAGCCAGCTTCCCTCAGACGCATGAAGACCTCACGTAACACCTCCATATGCCACAAAATATATCTGTAACAACTATTATGTCGTTTAGATATGTAAATACAAAAGGCTTGAGTGCAGGTCCCAGAACCGTATCTATCAGGCACTGCCTCGTTGCCCCCGAATTATCGAGGCATTCGCAAAAAGTTAAATAAGCCTCTCCCTGGCACCGTAAACGCAGTATACTGTCGAGAGTCCTCTGCCCCAATGGCAGAGCACTTGCCAGTATGCCAACTTCACGGGCAGCGTTGACAAGTACTTCGTGTTGTGTAGCTTCTCAAGTAATGTAGGTCTGTGCAGCAGAGGATAAGCATCCTTCTCAGATACCGCGTTTAACTTTCGGAAGACCACACAAAATCTATAGGAGCCATCTTTCTTACGGACCAATAAAATTGGCAAGGACCAAGGGCTCCATGATGGCTCAACCACTCTTAGCCTCAGCATTTCGTCCAGTTCCAAATTGATCTGCTTTTGTACGGCAGGAGAGACAAGGTAATATCTCTGTTTAATTGTAACGGCCGTCGGTGTAATCGAGTGCTCCGCAAACTTGGCGCAGCCTAGTCCATCCGTTAGGATTGTTGTTTCCTCTTCAAACAAATGAGACTGGTTTCGCAGCATCTTTCCCAATACGGACTCTACCGCCACGACGGACGTCCACTGTCGACCCATCATGTCCATCACAACCCCGAAGCATTTCCAAAAATCTACTCCTAGAATTATTTCCTGGGGCATGGACAAAACAAGCAGTGCAACCAAGTGCCTCTTGCGACAGTTCAGCGCGAACTCCAATCGTACAGCTCTATATACCACGCACCTTCCCCAATTGGCAAGTTCAACTTCCTTTACTTTGCCCTGGCTCAACGTAACTCCTCTGTTGACTAACCGAGACCAACCAACGATTGTGTGACTCACACCAGAGTCTAGCAGGCCCTCCATGACATTAACTTCTACCTCTACTCACAAGTGCAGGCGGCTGTCCTATTCACTGTCCGCTAGCGCGTAGTCCACTCGCGAAAACTTCTCCACTCGTCGTGATCTACTTCTAGTGCTGGCTCAGCTGCTCAGTAGGCAGCTGAGCCGTTTCCCGGAACCTGTCGGTCTGATCGCGCTTTCGTTTCCAGTTCACTCGGCCTGACTCAACACTTCGGGCAGGCTGCTTGCAAGTCTCCTTGTCGACCGCAAACAAAGCAACGCCTGGGTTCTGTGCATTCTCTCGACACATGAACCTCCCTCCTACAATTCCAACATTGCAACCGGCTCCATCCAGGTAGCACAGCAACTTGATCTGGGGCTTCCGCGCTCACATATGCCAGGTCCGGCTCCAAGCAGCGTCTGGATCGCGTATTGGGTGGTATGATAGCCGCTACAGACGTCCTCGTTGCGTCCAGCGTCCGTCTCATCATCAGAATCATGCTTGTGTTGATTTCCGAAATAAATTCAATGATGTAAAAGATATATCGTGAAGAAATTGGGTATTGTTACAGTCAATCAAAAAAAACCCCAAAAGTTTACAATCTTCGTTTTCAATTTGGTGCAGAATGGCACTTTGTCTTGAATACTTGTGGCATTTGGGATGAAACGCCTGTAGAAGAATATCATGGCTTTAAATCTTCGGAGTTGTTTTGCAACAAGAGGCTTCTCGAATTGGGTAATGGCTTCTATTTTACCAGGTAATGGTTTAAAACCTTGGGGTGTAACTAAGTGACCCAAAAATTCTAGTTCAAAACGGGTGAATTTGCACTTATCCGGGTTTATTCTTAGTCCATGCTGCAAAAGGCAATCCAGAACGATTCAAACATGCTCTTCATGGTCGATACTCTGAGTTGACCTATGACAAAATCGAGTCCACGAAGAAATGCCGCGAAGAATAGCCGTTGAAATGTCTGCACTGCATTTCTGAGACCAAATTTCATAAATGCGAACTCAAATAGGCCAAAGGGCGTAATGATAATAGTTTTTGGTCTATCGCACGGTTCAACCAGAACTTCATTAAAAGCCTTTTGAAGTCAATCTTGGTGAAAATATTTTTCCCATGTAAAATACATACAAAATCTTGTAAGTGCGGTATCGGGTATTTGTCTGGTATTGTAATAGAATTGAATTGGCGATAGTTTTTGACCATATATAGAGGTGTTGCCCAATTGCTCTTTGATGGCCGGCATATTCCCCTCAATAGTAAGTCATTTAACTTTGCTTTAGCAGCAGCAAGTTTGTCGAGAGACAATCTTCTTGCCTTTGATGTGACCGGTGCACCCTAAGTGCCAATGCAATGTGTGACCATGGTTTTAATTTTCTCACTTGGTTCCGAGTGGTCATGCGAAGTTTGTTCATAGTCTCGTAACATTTTCGCAAATGGATCTTTAGAATCAGTAAGCAATTCCTGGGGTGTTGAAGATTTGATGACAATGCCCATGGTGTTGAGTTTCGTTGATGTATAGGTATCTACAAGTGTTCGTCGCTTTAAGTCTACTCCTAGGCCGTGATGTTTCAAAAAATCTGCTCCTATAAGCGGTGTGCTAACATCGGCAACAACAAAGAACCATTAAATTTTGTGCAGCGTAAGTTGAGTGAAACGGTAAGATTTTTCTGGCCGTATGTATTAATTACTGATTGGATAGCAGCATAGAGTCGTTTGTAATTGGTAATACTGACATTGTACTGTTTAGATTCTTGTGCTGATGGGATGACGGATACATTTGTACCCGTATCTATAAGAAATCAACGTTTACCAAGGTTATCATATATAAAAAGGCGTGGTGTGGATGTGCCAAGCTCGTCCGCCTCAAAACAAACTTTTTGCTTTAGTTTTTCGAACTCTTGAATTGGCAAGGTGGCACACATTTGGTTGAATTCTGCCCAAACTGATGATGATATCAGCAGTTCTTGTACTAAGGTTTGCTAGTACTGCGGCGAAGTTTATCCGAACTTAACGATGGTTGAGTACGCTGTTATGCGCTACGCAGCTTTTGAACTTCTGCTTCTAGTTTCGTTATTTGCCTTTGAAGTGATCCAGTGTTTTCGTCAGAAGTTATACTGTTTGCAGTTGTGGTAACCTGATGAACGTTAGTTGATTTCCAGATTTTGTCGGCAATTTTCGCTAAACCATGTAAGGGCTCCGACGATATCGATAGAATTCCACGTATAGTTGTGGGCAAATTTTGTATCCATAAAGTTTTTAAGATCTCATCGCTGATAGCTGCTGATGCTAATTGTTGCATTTCAGAAAGTAAAATCGAAGGTTTTCTATCACCCAATTGCATTCGTGACAGCAATTTCCTTAGCTTGGTCTGCTCGCTATCAGCAAATTCTTCAACTAATCTTGCTCGCAGGACAAGAAATTTATCATCTTTTGGCGGATTTTTGATAATAGCGAAAGTTCTGCATGTGACACTCACCAACACTCTGCTAACGACATGATGAAATTTGAGCCGATCCGATATAGTTTTAGCAACAGAGAACTGAGACTAAATTTGAAAGAACCACAGCTCAGGATTAGCCGTGAAAAATTCCGGGAGCTTTCAATGCAACGCGTTATAAACAGGCTGCTGTAGCTCCAGTGCTGTGTCACTATTTGGATCGTCGAAATAATTTTCTGATTTTTCATCTGCCTTGTTCTGAATTTTCGGTGGCATGGTAACTTGTGCGGTACGACACGAGTGTGTATATTGCAGTTTTTGTATTTATAAAAATCGATATTCAGGAGTCACCGCTATGTAGGTATGAGACCGATTATATATAAAGAAAAGTCTAGCGCATCAGAACCGCTAGCAAACTAATTTTCGAAGCAGTTATCATTGAGGAATTTAAAAATGAGTGAAGACGTTATACACTTCTTTGTTGTCTCATATCAACCATTTCTTACTCAAAGGAACAAATATAATATTCTGACAGCATTTCCTATAACACAAATGATGAATATGTTCAGTGCTGGCAACATTTGTCCAACACAGCAGCAATAAATCTACCATAACATGCTCGTGCTTAATCAACCTATCCTTTGAATTTCGTTTTCATCCAAGGATGTCATCGAAAGTTTCAGCGATTAAACTATGTCTGGGTTTGCCATCGGAAAAAAATTTCAAAACTCGGAAAATTTAAATATCGGTCGCTTATATTATTGTAAATGCTTTGCTTATGAATAAAAAATGGAAGCATCTGTTGGTGCAATATAGACGAAATTGGCTGGTGCTGGCAATCATGTGCTAACACCATAGCTTTTTCACGTTGTGTTTAACCAACCCTATGAATTTCGTTTCGATTGAATGGCTACGCTGTAAGTTATAGGAGTGAATAAAATTTCAGGGTTACCAACGTCCAAACTTATTAAATTTTTTAAACGTAAATATTTGTTGATAATTATCATTGCAGGATCATTCCCATTTAGAAATTTTGTGACAACATCGCTCGATAAAGAAATGTCAATAAACTACGAAATTCATCATAGTTTCACCATTTTTCAACCATTTTTACACGAAATTCGTACAGAATTAAAAATGTAAAAATATCCACTTGTGACATGAATTTCGTTTGGCTTTCAATATTGCATCGAAAGTTATAGAGAAAAAAACCTTTATTTTCCTGAGCAAATTTACAATATTAAGGAGACAACAATTGTCATAAATGGCGTCCCTATACTAATTTTTCAACCAAATTTCTACGAAATCTATTTTAGAGTAATGTTCGCCTACTACGTGAAATTTGTTAAAATCTGGTGGTTAAATCGGAAGCTATAGAACAAAAACCAGTTTTTTTTTCTCAGCGATTTTTCCAAATGGCACCACTGCCACAGTATTGCCCGTATTTCAGAATTACTTCTATCAGACCTGGTCCTAGTTAACGTCAACATGTTCTGTAAATTTCATAATGATCGCATTATCCAATCGTCAGTTCTCGTAAACAGAAATTTTGAGTGCTCAAAATAGAGGTAATTTGGTGATGGGTTGCCGTTCTTGTGCAAATCAGAATTTTGAAAATTTCAAATTGACATGATGCACAAAGGTAAAAATGTATCAATGATTTGAATTTTGTGTCAGAAATCAAAAATTGTTAAAGAGGGTCACTGATTTGAAGGGTTTTTTTTCAGGAGCCTGCCGCAGCTGCAGGGTTACCCTCACTACCTTGAAAATCCATGTATGCTAAATTTTGGTTCACAATACACTCACTCTCACACAACAATACACTCTGCGAATTTCACGGTGATCAAATTTTTTTGTCAGAAGAAATGACAAATCAAAATTTGAAAAAAAAATCCTTGCCTACTTTTAGGCACGCTGCACCCACACACGTCTCAAAATTTCCATTTCTTTATCGTAGACAAGCTTAAAACATAATATGTTTTTATTCCCAATTCTTTATTTTAACAAAATTTTACGCTGCTTGGAAATATAGGAGTACCTGAAAGTTCACTATAACGCTCACCGCCGCCACAAGTTTTACGATATCTGAATTAAAGCCAAAAATGAACCTACCTGCTGAATACATCTACATCTTTCGACAATTTCAGTTCAATCGGATCGGCCACTCCAAGATTATCTCCCCTACTCATTTTGCTGACATATATATATATATATATATATATATATATATATATATATATATATATATATATATATATATATATATATATATATATATATATATATATATATATATATATATATATATATATATATATATATATATATATATATATATATATATATATATATATATATATATATATATATATATATATATATATATATATATATATAACGGGTGACAACTAAAAATCTGCACTGAGTAAAATATGTCATAGTAAGAAAAGTAGTGTTTATATCTTTTTCAAATTTTTAATACTTAATATCTATCATATAAACAAAAAACTAACATTAATGAATTTGGTCAAAAGGACCGTTATCCGCAACACGGCGTAACTTTGGAAAAATCCCTTCGCAGGCCTTCTGGACGCTATTTACATCGTAATTTCTAATACATTTGCGAATCCTATTTACTAGTTGCTTCACTGTTTTTGCTTTCCAGTTATTCCGATATACTTGCGAACTAAGATTTCCAAAAAATCTTCAATCGGTCTACACTGGGGCAAGTTTGTTGGGTTTCGCTCTTTTGAAACAAATGGTATATTTTTAGACTGGAGGTACTCAATTGTATTTTTGGCATAATGTGACGAAGCTTTATCAGGCCAGAAGACATAATTGCCATCAGAATGATTTGCTTTAAGAAATGGAATCAGAATTCGCTGCAAACACTGTTTTTGATAGACTTCTTGATTGATGGCGAGTCCACTTGGTTTGAACCAAGGCTTCGATATGCCCTTCTCAGAAATCGCTATATACAGCATAACTTTCGGTTCAAATTTTTGCTTGAACTTATATTTTACATCTGGGGGAGTTGTAGACGGGTCAGATGTGTAAAATATATTATTTTCTGGCATTTGGCTTCGACTTAAGCCAAAATAGCTTTCGTCGTCCAAAACAAGAGATTTTCCGCGAAAATTTCTACACATCCAACGACACTGAGATTTTATTGTCGCGATTTCACTTATTGTGTATTTGGGTGCCCTTTGTTTATGCTTGCAAGTAATTTCACATCTTTTCAAAGCTTTCGAGATGCATGGCTGTGAACAGTTGAAATTTCTTGCTGCGTCTCGTTGACTGATGTTATCTTTGTCGTTAAAAAGTCTTTTAAGCTTTCGATTGTTCTTAGCGTCCATAACTGTTGGTCTCCGGCCACTACCAACTTTTCTTTTTACAGTTAATCGCTGTAAAACACTATAGATTGTTCGTTTAGGTACATTTTCCAACACAAAATGGTCCACAGTAAACTTTTTACCATAATCCGAATTACTTTCGTAAAAGCGTACAATGCGCTCGCGCAACCGTTTTTGTTCCGACGCCATTTCGATATTATAATACTGCGAGTAATGGCATTTTGCTTTTAAACTGTGTTGCCAGAGCTAGTAAAAATAATTTGATGCATCCATTGAGCCAAAATACGTATTTTTAGACTATGTTCCTATCTTTCAACTTCAGTGCAGATTTTTAGTTGTCACCCGTTATATATATATATATATATATATATATATATATATATATATATATATATACATATCTATAAATATATATAGATATAAAGATATGTGAATTTTCAGCGAAACGAGTTTAATACTAATTTTCTTATTTAATAAGTTCTTCTTCTTATTTCATAAGTTTGGACGTTGGTAATCGAAACGAAATTCATAGGGTTGGTTAAACACAACGTGAAACAGCTATGGTGTAGCACATGATTGCCAGCACCAGCCAATTTCGTCAATATTGCACCAACAGATGCTTCCATTTTTTATTCATAAGAAAAGCATTTACAATAATATAAGCGACCGATATTTAAATTTTCCGAGTTTTGAAATTTTTTCCGATGGCAAACCCAGACATAGTTTAATTGCTGAAACTTTCGATGACATCCTTGGATGAAAACGAAATTCAAAGGATAGGTTGATTAAGCACGAGCATGTTATGGTAGATTTATTGCTGCTGTGTTGGACAAATGTTGCCAGCACTGAACATATTCATCATTTGTGTTATAGGAAATGCTGTCAGAAAATTATATTTGTTCCTTTGAGTAAGAAATGGTTGATATGAAACTACAAAGAAGTGTATAACGTCTTCACTCATTTTTAAATTCCTCAATGATAACTGCTTCGAAAATTAGTTTGCTAGCGGTTCTGATGCGCTAGACTTTTCTTTATATATAATCGGTCTCATACCTACATAGTGGTGACTCCTGAATATCGATTTTTATAAATACGAAAACTGCAATATACACACTCGTGTCGTACCGCATAACTTACCATGCCACCGAAAATTCAGGTCAAGGCAGATGAAAACTCAGAAAATTATTTCGACGATCTATATAGTGACACAACAGTGGAGCTACAGCAACCTGTTTGTAACGCGTTGCATTGAAAGCTCCCGGAATTTTTCACGGCTAATCCTGAGCTGTGGTTCTTTCAAATTAAGTCTCAGTTCACTGTTGCTAAAACTATATCGGATCGGCTCAAATTTCATCATGTCGTTAGCAGAGTGCTGGTGAGTGTCGCGTGCAGAACTTTCGCTATTATCAAAAATCCGCCAAAAGATGATAAATTTCTTGTCCTGCGAGCAAGATTAGTTGAAGAATTTGCTGATAGCGAGCAGACCAAGCTAAGGAAATTGCTGTCACAAATGCAATTGGGTGATAGAAAACCTTCGATTTTACTTTCTGAAATGCAACAATTAGCATCAGCAGCTATCAGCGATGAGATCTTAAAAACTTTATGGATACAAAATCTGCCCACAACTATACGTGGAATTCTATCGGTATCATCGGAGCCCTTACATGGTGTAGCGAAAATTGCCGACAAAATCTGGAAATCAACTAACGTTCATCAGGTTACCACAACTGCAAACCGTATAACTTCTGACGAAAACACTGGATCACTTCAAAGGCAAATAACGAAACTAGAAGCAGAAGTTCAAAAGCTGCGTAACGCATGACAGCGTACTCAACCATCGTTAAGTTCGGATAAACTTCGCCGCAGTACTAGCAAACCTTAGTACAAGAACTGCTGATATCATCATCAATTTGGGCAGAATTCAACCAAATGTGTGCCACCTTGCCAATTCAAGAGTTCGAAAAACTAAAGCAACAAGTTTGTTTTGAGCGGCCAAGCTTGGCACATTGACACCACGCCTTTTTATATATGATAACCTTGGTAATCGTTGATTTCTTATAGATACGGGTACAAATGTATCCATCATCCCATCAGCACAAGAATCTAAACAGTACAATGTCAGTATTACCAATTACAAACGACTCTATGCTGCTATCCAATCAGTAATTAATACATACGGCCAGAAAAATCTTACTGTTTCACTCAACTTACGCTGCACAAAATTTAATGGTTCTTTGTTGTTGCCGATGTTAGCACACCGCTTAAAGGAGCAGATTTTTTGAAACATCACGGCCTAGGAGTAGACTTAAAGCGACGAACACTTGTAGATACCTATACATCAACGAAACTCAACACCATGGGCATCGTCATCAAATCTTCAACACCCCAGGAATTGCTTACTGATTCGAAAGATCCATTTGCGAAAATATTAGGAAACTATGAACAAATTTCGCATGACCATTCGGAACCAAGTGAGGAAATTAAAACAATGGTCGCAAATTGCATGGTCACTAAGGGTTCATTGGTCACATCAAGAGCAGGAAAATTGTCTCTCGACAAACTTGCTGCTGCTAAAGCAAAGTTAAATGACTTACAATTGACATTTTTACTAATGTTCGAAGAACATTAGTATATAATCGATTTGGCCAAAAGGCCATATATATATATATATATATATATATATATATATATATATATATATATATATATATATATATATATATATATATATATATATATATATATATATATATATACATATAAATAAATATATATATATATATATATATATATATATATATATATATATATATATATATATATATATATATATATATATATATATATATATATATATATATATATATATGTATAACAAAATATAATTTATTGCAGCTATTCATTTTACAAATATGATACAAATATTCAATATGAGACATACATAGCTCGCTCCTCGCAGAAGTAAGAGGACTTGTGCGCGAGTGCGGGGACCTAATACGAACTACTGCATTCAAGTATATAAGAAGCTGTGATCAACTATATTAAACGTTTACATAAAATTCAAATTAAAATTCAAATTAAAAAAAAAAACTCTAGCGCACCTGAACCGCTAGAAAACTAATTATCGAAGAAATTGTGTTTGAGTGACCAAAAAATTTGGAAAGACGTTAAACACTTTTTTGTAGAATCATATAAACCATTCCTTATCTCAGGCAACAAAACTCAACTATAACACAAATGATGAAAATGTTCAGTGCTGGCAATACTTTCCCAAAGAAGCAGCAATAAGTTTACCATAACAAGCTCACACTTAAATCAACTTATTCTTTGAATTTCGTTCTCATCGGAGGATTTCACCGAAAGTTTCAGCTGTTAAACGTTGTTTGAGGCTGCCATCCGAAAAATGTTTAAAACTCGGAAAATTTAAAAATTGGTTTCTTATTTTTATCGCAAATGCTTTGCATATGAGTATGTAATTTCAAGCACCTGTTGGTGCAATTTTTACGAAAATTGCTAATACTGGTTACCCTGTGTTAGCAGCAGAGCAAAATATATACCAAATCTGCTTCACGTTAAGTTAAACCCAACCAGTAAATTCCGTTTTGATTGAATCACTGCGCTGAAAGCTTTACGGGTGAAAGGAATTTTTGGGTTGCCACCCTCAAAACTTTTCAATTTTTAAAATGTTAATATTTGTTGTTAATTTTCATTGCAGGATTATTCCCATTTGCAAATCTAATGACATAATTGCTCAGTATAGAAATTCCACAAAATTACAAAAATGGTCATAGCTGGCAGCCCTTTCATGATTTTTGTACGAAATTCCTACGACATTTACTTCACATTAAGGTCCATTTACTGCATGAACTTCGTTTTGATTTCTGCACTGGACCGGAAGCTATAGGGAAAAAAGCTTTATTTTGCTGAGCAAATTTGCAAGATTTATGAGACGAAAATCACCATAGCTGGCAGCCCTATTCTAATTATTCAACCAAATTTT
>OX376372.1:139542366-139575929 GCA_947369275.1 Nemotelus nigrinus
TTAGTATTAAATCGCTTCGCCGAAAATCGTGATATATATATATATATATATCAGCAAAACGGTTAACAGAGATAATCTCTGGAGTGGCCCGATCCAATTGAGCTGAAACTTTCGGAGAACATAGATGTATATAACAGGTAGGTCCATGACTTGCTAGAATTCAGATATCTCAAACCTTTTGGCGGCAAGCGGGCATTTAAGTGAAGTTTCAGGTACACCTATATTTTCCCAAGCAGTGTAGATTTTTGTTAAAAAAAAAGTACTAGGAATGAAAACTTATTATGTTTGTAGTTTGTTTATGATAAAGAATTGAAAATTTTGAGCCAGGTGTAGGCACTGAGTGCCTAAAAGTAGGCAAGGATTTTTTTTCAAATTTCGATTTGTCATAACTTCTAAGAAAAAACAATGGATCGTCGTGAAATTTGCAGGGCGTATTGATGTAAACTAGAATTTAACACACATGGACTTTCAAGACTGTGCGGGCAACTCTGTAGCTACAGCAGGCCTCCTGAAAACAAATCCTTCAAATCATCGAGTCTCCTGGAAAATTTTTTGATTTTTGAAAATAAATTCAAATTTTTGATAAATTTTGACTTTTGTCCACCAAGTCAAATAAAAATTTCAAAAATTCCGCGGTAAACAAGAACGGCAACCCGTGATCAAATTACCTCTATTTTCAGCACGCAAAACTTCTGTTCACGAGAACTGACAATCGGAAAATGCGATCAATATGAAATTTGTAGAACATGTTGGCATTAACTAGGACCAGGTCTGATAGAAGCGATTTTTAAATACGGGCAATACTGTGGTAGTGGTGCCATTTGGAAAAATCACTGAGAAAAAAAACTGGTTTTTGGCCTATAGCTTCCGATTTAGCCACCAGATTTTAACAAAATTCACGCAGTAGATGAACCTTACTCTAAGATAGATTTCATAGAAATTTGGTTGAAAAATTAGTATATGGACGCTAGCTACGGCAATTTTTGTCTCTTAAATATTGTAAATTTGCTCAGGAAAATAAAGGTTTTTCCCTATAACTTCCGATGCAGTGATGAAATCAAACGAAATTCATGTGAAAAGCATATCTTGTTGCGTTTCTAATTCTGTAGAAATTTCGTTTTAAAACCGTGAAAGGGTTGCCAGCTATGATGAATTTTGTAATTTATTGACATTTCTTTATCGAACGATGTTGTCATAAAATTTCCAAGTGGGGGAATGATCCTGCAATGACAGATAACATCAAATATTTACGTTTCAAAAATTTGAAAAGTTTTGGACAATGGTAACCCTAAAATTTAATTCACTCCTATAACTTACAACGCAGTCCATTCAATCGAAACGAAATTCATAGGGTGGGTTTAACACAACGTGAAGCAGCTATGGTGCTAGCACATGATTGCCAGCACCGGGACAATTTCGTAAATATCGCACCAACAGATGCTTCCATTTTCTATTCATAAGCAAACTATTTTATAATAAAATAAGCAACCGATATTTAAATATTCCGAGCTTTGGAAATTTTATTGTTTGCTACTTGAACCTATAACCGAGTTTATTAGCTTATTCATCTGCATCACCCCCTTCTATGGTAAGCATAATTTATGACAAACGACTTCGATTATATAAAAGCACTAAAAGATTATATAAAAGCAAAGCATCTAAGTTATATATCTATATGCTTTTAGAATCGTTAAAAATTGGTGCAACTGCACCAAGTTGTTTATATAATGTTATTTTATTTGAATAAAGCTCTTTGCCCTATAGCGTCCAGTACAGTCATGGTATCATAACGAAATTCATATGACAAATTTAAATTATTGTAGACAATATTCAGTATAAATCTATTTTTGAAAAACAATAATAGGGTTGCCAGCTATGATTGTTTTTGTATTTTTTTAAATAGCTTTAGTAAGCGATTTTATCATAACATTTTCAAATCGTAGTGGTCTTGTATTGAAAATACACACCAAATACTACTATCTAGAAAATGTTAAAGCTCTTGCGAATGGAAACCCTAAATTTCTTTGTATCCCTACTACTTCCAATGCAGTGATCGGATCAACACGAAATTCGCAGAGCAGGTTGACTTCACTGTGAGGCAGATACGACTGCTAGCAGGAGGTGTTTTTGTTATTTTGGTACCAATAAATGCTTGCATTAAGTATTCACTTCGCGAATATACAATATATAACAATATATATGACAATACGTACAATATATAATATATAAGACAATAACAACAGTACAACAACAATATATAACAATACACTCAAAATCTGCACAAATCCTCTACTGTTCTTCGAACATTAGTATTTCTAGCGGTTCTGATGCGCTAGGGTTTTTTTTAAATTCCCCTGCATTATTGTTTCTTTTGATTCTTCATTAATTTTCTGAGTAGAATGCATATAATGAACATGCAATTAATAGATATTATAATGTTTCTTACGGAAACTTTTCTTTTCCTTTCTCCTTAAGTTTTGTAGTTGTTTATTGTGATGTATCAAATGTTCTACCTGTTCTTTCGTCTGCGTGCCGTAGCACGTAAAGATTCTTTCGCCGGAAAACCCACGCCATGCTGAGCTAGTCAGCTGGGAAAAGGCACGCCGGGCAAAAGAATGAAGATCTTCAAATAAATATATGTTGCACTGACGGCGGCTCGGCTGCTTTCGGGTTTCGCAACAAATGGCGCCCAAATATTTAGGCATATGTACATAGGTTTTGATTTGATAATTTAATTTTTGGTTGTTATCTTCAGAATTTTTTTTAGTCAATTTATTTGTCATTTTTTTATTGGTAATTCCAATAGTCAATTTTGTATGGTTTTTATTAAGCTTTGTTTTTGATTTCATTTCTTGCTCCGCATGATTAATCTGATGGACTGGGGTGATATTTGTTCCCGGGAGCATTTGATTGCCTCAGCCATATTTTTTTTTCTCTTTGGCCATAGTTGACAACTTAACCAGATTATTCATGTTGGATTTCATTTAAATTAATATTTTTTTTTCCTTTTAATCTCTTTTTCTATTTAAATGTCTTCTCGTTTATTCCACTCCGGTCGAGCGGTCGTCAGTGCAACATTGGCGCCCGTTCTCGTGCTATTGTGTCTTGTCTAGTGTTTGACTGAGGGACGCCTCTTTTCACTTTTATACTGACTCTCAGCTTGAGGCGAAGCAAAAGGAACCACTCGAGTTGAAAGCCGCTGAAATATCCTTCGGTTGTGAAGTCGCTTGACCCAGAGGCGAGCAATTTCTTGCAGGGAGGTTCGATGGTACTAGATCGAAACTGAGCCCACCGGGTTGACGGTGTAGGTTTACTTGGTGTAACCTTGTGAGCAGTTCACGAAATAGGGTCATCGAATTTTCTTGCCTCAGCTGAGTAGTTCAACTTCTGTTCCTTATATTTCTGCATCCTTTCCACATTTTATCATTTCATGTTAAATTTTATACCTTTTTCCTTTCCCTCTCGAATTCTCGTAGTAAAGAGTTTCCGTAGGAATCATTATTTTTTTTATGATTTGAAAACTTTATCTTAGTATTAACGAAACAAGTTTTTTTGGTCGATTCAAAATTGTTTATGTTTGCCTTACTTGGTAGTAGTAGCTTTGATTAAGGCAATTAATTTTTTGTTATTATTGTAGCTATCGGTTTCTTTGAGTACAATTTAGTTGGGAATTTTGATTGGCTTATGGGTTTTGGTAAATTTTTTTAAGAACTTAGTGGATATTTGATAGCGCCCAGTTTTTGATTTTGTTATTGAAAATTGTATTACTCGAAAGAATTGTTTTGAAATGCGTCGCAGAATGGCGAGTTGGGACCCAAGTTATTCTCGCATTGATCGAAAATTAGGGCGCCTCAGTCTTTCAACTTCAATTACTCCACCAAAAGTTGGTCCCGGACATACAGTTGTGCCACCCATTACTGCTCCGGAGCCTACTTGCATTAATAATGAACATCTTTCGTCCACGCTTACCATGGGTCTGAGTGCTGCCAAACCACGGGCTACCTTTCGAAGCATGGAACACCCGCGAGCATTGGTTCCTATCACAAAATGGGGATTAATGTTCGATGGAGTTTCTAAGGACATGGATGCACGGCAGTTTCTGTTTCGTGTATTCACTATGGCTAGCAATTACGGAGTGTCAGGGCAGGAATTGGTCAGAGATCTACATATACTTTTAAAAGGTATGGCTGTCAATTGGTATTGGCAAGTGCGAGATCTCTACGGCGGTCTCACGTGGCAACAACTAAAAACTGAATTTTTGGAGCGTTTTGCCCCGCATCGCACGGACGTCGACATACGCAAAGGCTTAATGAGAAATTCATTGAATTTTATGAATCAATTGAATCCTTGGCTTTACAGTTGCAGGTGCTTTTACTGGATGTGGACCTTCAGTGAATTATATTCAGAAATATGAATGCTCGCCTCCAGGAACATTTGGCAGGCTTTGACTTCCATACGACTCCTGAGCTAGTTAGACGATGTATTCGTATTGAATCTGTTTGGCGTGATTTGGAAGTTGAACGTCAAACGATTCGTCGTCCATATGGAGCTTATGAATTATACTTAGATGACGAGTTCGTGGAGCATTCAGAGCATAAAGGACGTTTTCCACTGGAGCACCTTGAGGAAGGTGCCGGTGTTGCTGTTGATAGTGACGAGCCTGCTCGCAGACGATTCAAGACAAAGAATCACGTACACGAAATCGTGACGAAGCGATATGGAACGCCGGGTCCGCAGTTTAGCAGTCATCGTAGACAGTTTTGCGTTTGCTGGAACTGTAAAGACTTGGGACATTCTTTTATGGACTGTTCGGTGCCCATCAAAACATATTCGGTTTTGAGTGTGGCGCAGAGGGAGTCTTGAAGCCTCTATGTCCGAAATGTCAAAGTTATGTTGGGGAAAAGGTGACCCCAATGACTAGAAACCAGCCCATGGCTTCTCAAGTTGTTTCCCGTCACGAGAAAGTTGATGTTGCTAACAACGTCGACGCCGAATTGCGACGTTCTTTTTGACTTAATTCATTATGTTTCAGTTCTACTCCATTTCAGATGAACTATTTAACACCATGTACATCGACATCCACCATCCAATCTAACTCACATGTCGCGCAAGACCTATCCTTTCCCGACTCGTATGATGAGCCTACATGTCCCAAGTCATTTCGACCTGTTCGATTGGGGTTGTCCTCGTCCAAGCACTTCCATCGATCTTGGAGGTACTTCGCTGCAAGGAAATTTTTAAAACGCGCCAGAGTTGAGTCAATTAATACAACTTTTGGTGACAATCGGCCTTTTGCAGAAATTGTCATCAACGGGCGAAGGTTAACGGGATTACTCGACAGTGAAGCTAGTGTCAGCATACTCGGCGCTGGTTCTTTGGACCTGCTCTCGGACTTGGGCCCGTATATGCATACTATGCAGACCCACGTTCAGACAGCTTCCGGTCAAAAAAGTCCAGTGATGGGATATGTTGGCACCCTGGTGCGATTTAACGACCAGAGTAAATGGATGCGGTTTTTGGTCGTTCCGTCTCTAACCCACCCTGTCAATCTGAATATGGACTTTTGGGATCTTCTCAAAATTGCTCCAACACAATGTCACTGGTTTGAGGCCCTTACAGAGCCTGCGTGCCCTGGTTTTCATCTATTGACAGCTCAGGAGCAGCAACGACTCGACCTTGTCATACATCAGTTTCCTTCATATAACAAGGAGGGTCTGGTAAAACCAAACTCGTGTCACATAAGATTGACAAGGGTTCCACTCAGCCCGTTAAACAACGACATTATGCCATGTCACTGGTTATACAGAAACTGATGTATGACGAACTTGATCGTATGTTGTCACTGGGTGTGATAGAGGAAAGCCATAGCGCGTGGAGCTCCCCCGTCACTTTGGTGAGGAAGCCCGGCAAGGTCCGTCTGTGCCTCGATGCCCGACGTCTGAACGAGGTCACCTTAAAAGATGCATACGCATTACTTTTCATTGAGAGACTCTTGGCACGCCGACAAGATACCAGATTGATCGCAAGTTTATACCTGAAGGACGCTTTCTGGCAGATTCCAGTAGGCGAAGCATCGCGGAATAAAACTGCCTTTACCATTCCTGGCAGACCTTTGTATCGTTTAACGGTTATGCCGTTCGGTCTGTGCAACGCTCCGCAGACTATGTGTCGGTTAATGCACAAAGTCATACCACACGAACTGCAGGACAAGGTGTTTGTTTACTTGCATGACTTGTTTGTTACAAGTTTAACATTTGATGAGCATTTGGAGCTCTTGAGCACTGTTGCTAGACGGCTCAGAGACGCCAATTTGACCATCAATGTTGAAAAAAGCAAGTTTGTCCAAAAGGAGATCAAGTACCTTGGCTTCGTGGTTAGTGATGGGATTTTACGAACCGACCCGGAGAAGCTGTCAGGTATTCTGACATATCCAGAGCCCCGAACTGTAAAAGACGTGAGACGGTTCATGGGAATGGCGGGATGGTACAGACGTTTTATCCCAAATTTTGCTTCCGTCACTGCTCCACTCATGGATCTGCTGAAAGGCAAGCGTTCTTTCAACTGGTCTTTGGCTGCTAGCAATGCCTTCAATGAAGTCAAGAAACTGTTGGTTTCCGCTCCGGTGCTAGCCAATCCAGATTTCACAAGGCACTTTTATATTCAATGTGACGCTAGTACATTGGGTATTGGAAGTATCTTGTTCCAGTAGGATGATGATGGTGGGGAGCACCCCATCGCGTATATGTCACTGAAACTTAGCGTGGCGCAACGCAACTACAGTGCTACCGAATTGGAATGCTCAGCTGAGGGGCTGTCCTTCACTATCATCACAGATCATGCAAGCCTAAAATGGCTGATACGACAACAGGATCTGTCTGGACGATTGGCTCGTTGGAGCTTGACGCTGCAGTGGTATGATTTTCAGATTGAACATCGGAAGGGTAATCTCACGTCATCCCAGACGCTCTGTCAAGAGCCTACTTTTCTGATGATCAGGTGGCTTCAATTGAAAAAGCTTCATATTTACGCAACATTCTCTTAATGTCGTGGTTTCGTCGTTCTGCTGGGTTGGCTTGTGGGTGGTATAATGCGGTTTACTTAATGGTTGTCCCGTACTTCCCCACTAGCTGCTGCATAAGTTTTCCCCGAAACTGGACCCCATTGTCGCATACAAGCCATTTCGGTACTCCGAACACCAGGAATATTTGCTCTTCAAGTAAATGACAAACAGAGGCGGCTGTCGCCGTTTGCACTGTCCACGACCGTGAGGATATGAGTATATCTCCGGGTAGATCTAGGTAAGGGGCCCACCAAGTCGACACACACCATCTCCCATGGCTGTTACGGTTCGCCACTTCGGGAATAAACCCAGCCGGAGCTTGTCGCTCGACCTTATTTGCTTGGCACACCTTACATTTTCGTACGTAGCAGCTCACATCCACGGACATATTGGGCCAATAATACTTCGTGCCTACTCGAAACTGCGTGCGACTGACCCCCATATGTCCCGCCGTTGGATCGTCATGGCATTGACGGAGAATTTCCTTTCGTTCCACCTTGGGCACCACTCTTTTCCATGCGTCCTCCCCTTCCAGCTCAGGATATCGACCCGGCACATGCTTCCAGAGTGAGCCTCCCACCACCCGCCAATCTGCGAAACGTCCTGGAGCCTTCGAAACCTTCTGTTTCATCTCTTCAAGCCACTTATCCTCCGTGGTCACCAACGTTGCTACCTCTTCTTGCAGTACCATCCGAGATAGTGCATCTGGCACAAGATGTTCCTTCCCCTTTCTATGAATTATCACGAAGGGGTATTGTTGCAGCCGAATCGCCCACCTAACCAACCGCCCTGACGGGTCTTTCAAGTTGTTTAGCCACACGAGAGAGTAGTGATCGGTAACCACTGTGAACTTGGCCCCCTCCACATATGGCCTGAGCTTTTCCACAGCCCACAAAACAGCGAGACACTCCTTCTCTGTGGTGCTTTACTTCTTTTCAGCCCTCGACAATGATCGGCTAAGGTAGCAGATTACCTTCTCTCCATCAGCGTGCTGTTGTGACAGAACGGCCCCCAAACGCAGATCTGAACCATCGGTCTGTATCAAAAAAGGTAGACTAAAGTCATGGCAGGTAAGGATTGGGGCAGTGGAAAGTTTCACCTTCGCCTGGGTGAAAGCAGCTTGACAGTCCTGGGTCCACTCGAACTTCTGGTGCTTTTTCAACTGGAGCACGAGCATCTGGGTGTGATTAATCCGGAAGTTGCGTTTCAGGAGCCCTCCTATAAGCATTTGAGGGAGCAAATTGTGAAACACCCCCAAACGTTTCAGAATCTGAACGTGTCGAAAGACAAAATATACATAACACTGGGTTCGCTTGATGACTCTATTTCGGATATTCCCAAAACGAAGTTATGGGTCCCTGATAGTCAGCAAGGGGTGCTCATAGCAAGAGCTCATGATGATCCTCGTGGGTCGCATTGTGAAATTCGAAAAACTATTGAACTGCTTCAAAGGTATTTTTATTGGTCTCGCATGACCATGCAGCGCCGTTTTGTAGATTTTATGGGCCCATATCCACGCTCGAAATCGGGGAACATACAGTTGTTTGTGGTCTTGGATCACTACACTAAATTTGTGTGGCTCAAGCCCATGGCCAAAGCAACCGCAGAAGCTGTTGTAAGATATCTCGAGTGTGAAATTTTTCTAACTTTTGGAGTGCCCGAACGGCTCCATTCAGATAACGGGGTCCAATTCGCTTCCAAGACTTTCACAGAATTGCTGGTAAACTTTGGAGTGCATCACTGTTTTACTCCAGTCTATTCTCCGCAGGCGAATGCTGCAGAGCGTACCAATGTGCCAACGTTAAATGCAATAAGGGCCTTCATAGGATCCGATCATGCGGGGTGGGACGAGAAGCTTCCTGAGTCGTGCTCTGCTTTTCGTAAGGTAGTGCATGAGTCGACTGGCTTTTCGCCTCACTTCTTCATGTTCGGATATCATCCTATTCAGCATGGCTCAAAGTACGTGCTGCTCAGGAGTCTTAAGGCTTTTGAAGACGGAGAAATCCAATTGCAATCAAACGTTGACCGGCAGCGTTTGGCGCAAGATCTTGTGAAAGACAAGTTGAACGAAGCCTATAAAAAAAGCGCTCGACATTACAATCTGCGAGCCAGATCACGAATTTTCTCTTTGGGTCAAAGAGTCTTCGTCCGGAACTTCGTTGTGAGCAAGGCAGAAGATCGCTTTGCAGCAAAGTTCGCCCCACGATTTGTCCCTGCCATCGTTAAGCAGAAAATTGGTCAAGTCACATACGAATTAGAAGATGCAAGTGGTAAGGTGTTGGGGGTTTTTCACTCAAAAGACATCCAGGATGGAGTCAGAGACGTACCTTTTGATTCTGCATAAATTCCGAAATTGAAACGTTGGTAACACATTTTGATTGTGCCTGGCTGTGAGACTTCAGTGTCCGGGTCGTCCCCACGATTGTCGCGAAACGGCCATGCCACAGCTATCACCCACGCTCACACCCACAAACTTTGCGAATGCAGTGCTGCATGCGACAGTCAAATGTATAGCATTGGCATTCGAAAACAGGCTTTGCTTATGCATTTGATTGTCTCGTGTATCACTGCATTGCATCGGGTTCGCTGACCTGAGCGCAGCTGATTTGCAACAATACTTGCATCAGCTGCGTTATCAGACCAGCGAAAACAGGAGATGTGCTGGTTGTGCAAAGACTTGTCGCCCAACTGAGCAACGAGAAAGAAAATAACGGTACGTGGCGGTAGCGGGAGACTGATTGCTAGAGAGTTGGCGCGGTATTATGATTCGGAGGTTGGAGTTGAAAAAGAATGAAGTTTTGGGGAATTGGAAAAAAAATTTTTGAAAGTAAAAACTGTGGAATTTGAAAATATCGAAAAAAATTTTTTAACTCTATGTGTGCGCTAGGCGCCAAAAATGAGATTCGAAAAATTTGAAAATTTTTGAATTGCGATTACTTTGTATTCAAATATCAAATGATTATAAAACATACAGGACATATTAATGTTGTTAAGTTGCACAATTGCATAGGTTTTCCCAAATATCCTATATTTTTAGCATCAAAAACTTCTGTTCACGGGAACTCACGAACTAATAATAATCAGATTCAGTTGAAATTTACAGAATGCATTCTACTTAAATAGAACCAGGTCTGATAGAAGCGAATTTGAATTGTGGGCAACTCTGTGCCAGTGGTGCCATCGTGAAAAATTACAAAGAAAAAAAACTGCTATTTGCCCTATGAATTCTGATTCAGTTCCCAGATTTTCATGAAATTGACAAAGTAGCTGAACCTTACTTTTGGCCGTGTTAAGTAGAAATTTGGATGAAAAATTCAACTGGTGCTGCCACCTATGGCAATTTTTGTGTTTTTGGTTTTGAAAATTCGCTCAGGAAAATAAAGGTTTTTGCCCTTCAGCTTCCAGTGCAGACATGCAATCAATACAAATTTCATACAATATATGGAACCATTTATAGGCATTATTCAGGCCGAATCTGGTTGAAAAGCTATGATAGGGCTGCGAGCTATTGTTGGTTTTGTGTTTATTTGTAATATCTTAAGTAAGCGATTTTATAGTAAAATTTTCAAATGGTAATGATATTGTACTGACAATTAACAGCACATATTGAGTTTTCGATTATTTGGATCGAGACGAAATTCGCAGGGTAGGTTAATTTCAACGTGAAGCAGATGTGATACATTTTAGGTTTTAATACTGGCAACAGGTTGCCAGCACGAGGCAGTGGTCTATTTTTGTATCAACAAATGCTTACAGTTTGTATTTATACCGGAAACATTTCCAATGCAAATAAATAACCAATATTTCAATTCCCAAAGCTCTGAACATTTTTCGGATCGCAGCTCTAAACACCAACTTCAGTTACAGTGCTGCAGGCACTGAGCATTCTCTTCATTGATGTTACATAAGATGCGGCTTTCAAATTTTTGTAAAATAAGCAGCTCATAACGAATATAATTAACAAGTGTTTTGCTCTCATAAACTTTGAAATTCATACCAGCGGTAATATCTGAAACTTTTCCACCATATGAGTTATAATGCACTCTTGAGACCAAAATAAAACGCGCGGCGTTTGAAACAATGTGGCTGTAATAAGCAGCTCTGGTGGTAGAATATGCACTCAAAATCTGCATTAGTGTTTTTAGTGGTTCAATTGCGCTGGAGTTTTTTTTCGAACATTTGGCGATATACATTTTGTGTTAACGTTTGACTATGTTAAGTTAACATTTCATCAATCCCTTAAAATGTCATGAATTCGTTAGCGAGAAATACTCGGATTTTCAATTTATTCTAAACATAAATATATCTTTGCTTTGAAGCGCGGTAATTATCTAATCAAAATCATATTTTAAAATCATAAAAATCCAAGGTATATGTTGAATCCCATTAGGATTCAACAAAAGCGGGGGAAACCGGATAAAAAAAAAAATATTATAGTACATTAGTTTGCATATTCATGTCCACCACTGTACAGGAATTAATATACTACAAAAAAAAGAGAAGACAAAAGTTTCATAAATATTAACGAGTACCTCATACGCAGCATAATGCAAATAATTTGAATTCAATATTAGTAACTATGTTGGTAGCTTATCATTGTATTACTATTCATTCTGCATGGTATGCAATACTCTAGTAGAATACATTGAATCGAGATTTCCCATAACACGTTAAAGAATCTATGAACCTTTTGATGTCTCTTCAAACTTACGTAAATTTTCAATTAAAATGAGGGAAGTTTTGTAGCAACAGAATTAAATAACAAGCAAACAAAGAAAAGGAAACCCGAATACTACAGCTACGTGTTTTTTTATAAACTGAACGAAGTTCAAAATAAATTTTGCGGCTTATTAAATTTATATAAATAATTAATTTTGAATTTATTAATAGCGGACGATTTGGTTTTATGCGTATTCGAATTTTCAATGCAAACTAGAACATATTTGTTTTGTACAGAAAACTATTATTCCCCCTTGAACGAAATTCAACACAATTGGCCGACAAAACTTGGCACCAGATAATAACAACTAAATTTAGCCGTGTTACTGCACGTACTTTACTAAATGCGGAATTTATGTTGAATGTATGATACTGAAATTATATTTTTTCTCTTTTTGAATTTATCAAAGTCTTGAAATCGACAGGAAGTATCCAAATGAGATTTCTAGATAACGGGCTGCCAGTTTTGCAGCAAATTACACTAATAGCGCTATTAGGGAGAAGTACCTTTTGTTTGTTTTGGATAGTGTCATACCATACGGTAAATTAAGTCAATATCTATCCAGCCTTAGTGCATATTACTGTAAATTATATAATTTCAGTTACACAACTGTCAGGGCTCCAAATAGCATTAATCAGGTGCAACCGTGCTACGTTCCATATCCTTGTAATACTGAGTTGATTGAGATACAGAAATAATGTCCTTTCAATATACGAGTTTATATAGAATCATTAAGATCGGTTAAAGAAATAATAATGTTTTGTTAATTAAAAACCCATTGGCCTTCTTCTTGTGTAAAAACCCGGGAAGATTTTCCACATTTCAGCTTTTGCAGTGGCCTGGCTGACCGATGAGTGAATAGTTACGTCATGAATTTTCAGCTTTCTTCTAAGGGAGGGACAGTGGCTACGTTTCTATTTTTCTGCGTTTTTTGAGCTTTTAGGCCAATGTTATTGGGTGAAGGACCCCAGACTATCAGAAGTCAGGGCTCGGCTACATCAGAAGCCCGGGGCTTTCTGCCTCACTTGGGTTCCTCTGGAAGAGAGGCAGTATTTCTTTCCTTTTCCCCCTTTAAATTTTCATGTTGGCTCCGTGTGTCTTCACGAGCGCTGGGTCTGGCTTAACAGCCCATGCAGCAGAGCCACGGGTGAACTCCTTAACGGAATAAACCCTCTACTCCTTTAGGTATATTTATGAACCAGTTTGCGGCTACTCAATAATGACGGATGAATTAAAGGTAGCTTCCCCTTTTCCGGAGAGCAAACCGATTCCATTTTTCTTGGACCCACCCCAGCCGTAGTGAGCCCCAGCATCGCAGCATCCGTCGGATTCAGTTAAAAGGTACTCTGCTTAGGCAGACGAGGGGCCTTCACAGCCATCTCTAGGGTACCCTGCCCTCGGGGCAATTCTTTGTTTTGTTGAACTAACCTCTTGAATGGCAACAGCTATTGCACTTCCAACCTTAGCACTATTAGCTCTGGACTTCGGTCTGGTTCTAAGTGTGGCTAATGCCTTCTTATCCACTCATTTTGGTACAAAGTGTTGCTACAAAAAAATCCGGCACCGATATATTATCTGATGACTGATTAAGACAACATTCTAAACATCCCATACAGAAAGCCAGATGGAACAACGGATTCGACACCGGTACCGACTGAAGTGACCAAAACTGAAAATATAGCGGGTTTATTCATTAATGCATTTTTAAACACGCCTGTTGATAAACGTGATCTAGAGCTGATTGATTCATCAATATAGGAATCTTTCGAGAAATCAAAGTTTTCGACAGTTTAAGTCGATTGGAAAGAAGCATCCATGAACTTGATTCAAGAATCCGTTGAAAAACACTACTCAAAACGATAGAAGATTGCAGAAAAACTGATTTCATTTGCGTTTACACAGATATTGTCAAACCTAGCATATAAGCTGATAAATTGGTGAGAAATCTTCGCACAATTCCTTTGAATAATTGCGACAGTAGTTTCAAATTCAAACATATAGAATACTGTGCTCCGGAAAAAAACATTTTTCGAAAGCATTTTGTTAAATATATATTCACTTTCCTTTTCTTAGGTCACTTTGAATTTCAAACGCCAATCGTTTAGTTTAATACTTTATTTCACTAACTCTTACTTTCAATAACAAATTCTAACTTTTCTTTCTAAGTCTCAACTTTCAATAACAAATTCTAACTTGTACTTTCTAATTCTCAACTTTCTCTATCGAACGTTCACCACCTTCTGACTAGCTTAACTTTTTCCAAAACTGCAAAACCAAACTAGTTCTCACACTACCGAATTAAAATTTAAAGTACAAAACAAGATACCGCTGCGCCACCGGTAACTTTCCGAATTCGCACGGGTCATTGCATTATGCTGATTTCCTCGATGTCCGGAACGGCCTTTGGGTTCGGTAGTGCCATGAGTGACCCCAAGCGCCTAAATATTGCATTTCTCCTAGAAAGTGGCTATCGGTAATCTGTCACTGTCAAGTTGTTCTAATCGTTCTAATTGTAAACACATTTCAATGAAAACCACAGATCAACAGGATGAACTAGTAGACTTTGAACCAAGTTTTACTCCCGCATATGTAATGTTTCACTTCCAGCGTCCATAGGAAGAACTATAAATATTCACATTCATTGAACTTAGTGTTAAAGTGTCAATACTCAATGCCGATGTTCAAGACATGAACTCGCACAACACACGCTAATATACAATCCAGAGTCGAGAAAATTTATCAGAATTTGGTGACTTCTATCGAGCACCAATTATCTACCAGCGCGGGAGAGGAATCGGAAGCTTTTTCAGTACCTCCGCCCATTCCGCAAACTCCAAATTTGATTTTTGGTAGGTGATTTATCACTTCGATTTGCATAATTTCACAAAACTGAAAATTCTAGAGGAGTTGGCCAGTAATCGACCGATTTACGACGAACACACCTAAATTTTTTTACTTAGTCAAATGATGTGTCTTCTAGTGACCCACCGAAAACTTCATCTCGCGATTTGCTAAATTGGATGATGTATGGCCGGAAAACCCTTTCGGCGAAGTGAAACTGCTCCATTTAAACATTTGTATAAGGGTGAATCAAACCAATATTAAAAATTCTCTATCTAAAGAAAATACTATAATTTGCCAAAGTATCACTTGTTCAATTTTTTTCGTTCAAAACAAACGTGAATTGGCATCAGTTGTTTATGGCAGTTTCAAATGACTTAAGTGATGATTTCTTTTAAACTGGTTGCGGGTATAACCTGGGACTTCAATTTTAGACTTTGGACAACTCTATGTGTTGAAAACTTCGATTTTCTCCTCGATACATTTCCCTTGTTTGTTATACATAAGACAATATAAATCTGCTAGCTAGGGGCAATGTTCAGTTAAGAGATCAACACAGTTATTTCATTTATATCTTGCCAGAAAGCATCACCATTGCCAGTTAAAGATGTTTCGTAGCTCTTATGAGACAGCAATTGCTCTGACCTTTATAAACAGCAGTTTTGGTAACAGTTCGCAGACTGCTTTCAATAATCTTCGGCATTGACCTGCAGGCATGACTGGCACAGTATGTGGCACGCTCCGGCGTTCATCTGGAGTCCTAACGATAGCCTGCAGGTCATTGACGAGTAATGTGTGGTCGTCTGAGATATTCACCTTCAGTCCATCATATCAGGCAAAGGCCTGCAGGCCGACTGATCGTGTGTGGGGCGCTTAAGGTTCCAGCACTGTGTGAATTTTGTTAAAGTTTGATGGTTGAATCGAAAGTTTTGAGCCAAAAAAACAGAGCTTTTTCTCAGTGATTTTTCAACATGCCACAGAGTTGCCATCAGACCTGCTCCTAGTAATTGCCAACAAACTTTTTAAATTTAATAACGATCGAAGTATCCGGTCGTCAGTTATCATGAACATAAGTTTTGAGTGCAGTAAAAAGAGGTAACTTAGTGACGGGTTGCCGTTCTTGTGCAACTCGGAGTTTTGAAAATTTTAACTTTAAAAAAACTATCAATAATTTGAAATTTTTATCACAAGAAAAAAACTCTAGCGCACCTGAACCGCTAGAAACACTAATGTTCGAAGAACAGTAGAAGAATTGTGCAGGTTTTGAGTGCATATTCCACCAAATGAGCTGCTTATTACGGCCAAACTATTTCAAACGCAACGTTTTACTTTGGTCTCAAGAATGCATTATAACTCATATGGTGGAATGTTTAAGATATTACCACTGGCATGAATTTCAACGTTTTGGAGAGCAAAACACGGGTTAATTATATTCGTTATCAGTTGCTTATTTCACAAAATTTTGAAAGCAGCATCTCATATAACATCAATGAAAAAATGCTCAGTGCCTACCATACGTGGTTTGAAGTAAGGTCCAGATACTGTGTGAATTTTGTCAAAATCAAACGATTCAATCAGAATTTATAGGGCTAAAAGCAGTTTTTTTTAGTGATTTTTCAAGATGGCACCACTGGCACAGAATCGCCCGCATTTCAAAATCACTTCTATCAGACCTGGTTCTATTCAAGACCAAAAGATTCTTCAAATTTCAATTTATTCTGCTTATTGGATCGTTAGTTTCCGTGAACAGAAGTTTTCGATGCTTAAAATATACGTTAATTGGGCAAGGGTTACCAGGCGTGCCCGATATACCATATCAAATTTTTTTTGTTGCCTATGTAAACAAAGCACAAGACTTACATAGGAGTGGCTTTTTTTCAAGATACGGCATATGTTCAAGAGAGACGATGATTTGGATGTTTTCACTTTCAGTGCCTGCCCTAGCTTCAGGGTTGCCAGCACGCTCATTGAAAGCAACAAAAATCTACAAATACGAAATACAAAGTCAAATACTAAAAAAAATACTAAAATACAAAGTTATCGCAAATCGAAAATTTTCAAATTTTTCCCTATCTCATTTTTGGCGCCTAGCGCACACATAGAGTTAAATATTTTTTTTTCGATATTTTCGAATTCCAGTTTTTACTTTCAAAAAATTTTTTTCCAATTCCCCAAACCTTCATTCTTTTTCAACTCCAACCTCCGAATCATAATACCGCGCCAACTCTCTAGCAATCAGTCTCCCGCTACCGCCACGTACCGTTATTTTCTTTCTCGTTGCTCAGTTGGGCGATAGGTCTTCGCACAACCAGCACCAAACATCTCCCGTTTTTGCTGGCCTGATAACGCAGCTGATGCAAGCATTGTTGCAAATCAGCTGCGCTCAGGCCAGCGAACCCGATGCAATGCAGTGATACACGCGACAATCAAATGAATAAGCAAAGCCTGTTTTCGAATGCCAATGCTATACATTCGACTGTCGCATGCAGCACTGCATTCGCAAAGTTTGTGGGTGTGTGCGTGGGTGATAGCTGTGACAAGGCCGTTTCGCGACAATCGTGGGGACGACCCAGACCCTGAAGTCTCACAGCCAGGCACAATCAAAATGTGTTACCAACGTTTCAATTTCGGAGTTGATGCAGAATCAAAAGGTACGTCTCTGACTCCGTCCCGGATGTCTTTTGAGTGTAAAACCCCCAATACCACTTGCATATTCTTATTCGTATGCGACTTGACCAATTTTCCGCTTAACGACGGCAGGGACAAATCGTGGGGCGAACTTTGCTGCAAAGCGATCTACTGCCTTGCTCACAACGAAGTTCCGGACGAAGACTCTTTGACCCAAAGAGAAAATTCGTGATCTGGCTCGCAGATTGTAATGTTGAGCGCTTTTTTATAGGCTTCGTTCAACTTGTCTTTCACAAGATCTTGCGCCAAACGCTGCCGGTCAACGTTTGATTGCAATTGGATTTATCCGTCTTCAAAAGCCTTAAGACTCCTGAGCAGCACGTACTTTGAGCCATGCTGAAAAGGATGATATCCGAACATGAGGAAGTGAGGCGAAAAGCCAGTCGACTCATGCACTACCTTACGAAAAGCAGAGCACGTCTCAGGAAGCTTCTCGCCCCACCTCGCATGATCGGATCCTATGAAGGCCCTTATTGCATTTAACGTTGACACATTGGTACGCTCTGCAGCATTCTCCTGCGGAGAATAGACTGGAGTAAAACAATGATGCACTCCATAGTTTACCAGCAATTCTGCGAAAGTCTTGGAAGCAAATTGGATCCCGTTATCTGAATCACTCCAAAAGTTAGAAAAATTTCACACTCGAGGTATCCTACAACAGCTTCTTTGGTTGCTTTGGCCATGGGTTTGAGCCACACAAATTTAGTGTAGTGATCCAAGACCACAAACAACTGTGTGTTTCTCGATTTCGAGCGTGGATATGGGCCCATAAAATCTACAAAACGGCGCTGCATGGTCATGCGAGACCAATAAAAATGCCTTTGAAGCAGTTCAATAGTTTTTCGAATTCCACAATGCGACCCACGAGGATCATCATGAGCTCTTGCTATATGCACCCCTTGCTGACTATCAGGGTCCCATCACTTGATTTGGGGAATATCCGAAATAGAGGCATCAAGCGAACCCAGTGTTATGTATATTTTGTCTTTCGACACGTTCAGATTCTGAAACGTTTGGGGGTGTTTCACAATTTGCTCCCACAAATGCTTATAGGAGGGCTCCTGAAACGCAGCTTCCGGAATAATGACACCCAGATGCTCGTGCTCCGGAAGACATTTTTCAATTGAAGCCACCTGATCATCAGATAAGCAGGCTTTTGACAGAGCGTCTGGGACGACGTTGAGATTACCCTTCCGATGCTTAATCTGAAAATCATACCACTGCAGTTTCAAGCTCCAGCGAGCCAGTCGTCCAGACAGATCCTTTTGTTGTATCAGCCATTTTGGCCTGGCATGATCTGTGATGAAAGTAAAAGGCAGCCCCTCAGCGTACGCCCTGAACCTCTTAACACTTTGCACTGCAGCTAAGCATTCCAATTCGGTAACACTGTAGTTGCGTTGCGCCGCGTTAAGTTTCAGTGACATATACGCGATGGGGTGCTCCCCGCCATCATCATCCTTCTGGAACAAGATACTTCCAATACCCAGTGTACTAGCGTCACATTGAATATAAAAGTGCCTTGTGAAATCTGGATTGGCTAGCACCGGAGCGGAAACTAACAGTTTCTTGACTTCATTGAAGGCATTGCTAGCAGCCAAAGACCAGTTGGAAGAACGCTTGCCTTTTAGCAGATCCATGAGTGGAGCAGTGATGGAAGCAAAATTTGGGATAAAACGTCTGTACCATCCCGCCATTCCCATGAACCGTCTCAGGTCATTTAACGTTCGGGGCTCTGGATATGTCAGAATACCTGACAGCTTCTCCGGGTCGGTTCGTAAAATCCCACTAACCACGAAGCCAAGGTACTTGATCTCTTTTTGGACAAACTTGTTTTTTTTAACATTGACTGTCAAATTGGCGTCTCTGAGCCGTCTCGCAACAGTGCTCAAGAGCTCCAAATGCTCATCAAATGTTAAACTTGTAACAAACAAGTCATGCAAGTAAACAAACACCTTGTCCTGCAGTTCGTGTGGTATGACTTTGTGCATTAACCGACACATAGTCTGCGGAGCGTTGCACAGACCGAACGGCATAACCGTTAAACGATACAAAGGTCTGCCAGGAATGGTTAAGGCAGTTTTATTCCGCGATGCTTCGTCTACTGGAATCTGCCAAAAAGCGTCCTTCAGGTCTAAACTTGTGATCAATCTGGTATCTTGTCGGCGTGCCAAGAGTCTCTCAATGAAAGGTAATGGGTATGCATCTTTTAAGGTGTTCAGACGTCGGGCATCGAGGCACAGACGGACCTTGCCAGGCTTCCTCACCAAGGTGACGGGGGAGCTCCACGCGCAATGGCTTTCCTCTATCACACCCAGTGACAACATACGATCAAGTTCGTCATACATCAGTTTTTTGTATAACCAGTGACATGGCATAGTGTCGTTGTTTAACGGGCTGAGTGGAACCCCTGTCAATCTTATGTGACACGAGTTTGGTTTTACCAGGCCCTCCTTGTTATATGAAGGAAACTGATGTATGACAAGATCGAGTCGTTGCTGCTCCTGAGCTGTCAATAGATGAAAACCAGGGCACGCAGGCTCTGTAAGGGCCTCGAACGAGTGACATTGTGCTGGAGCAATTTTGAGAAGGTCCCAAAAGTCCATATTCAGATAGACAGGGTGGGTTAGAGACGGAACGACCAAAAACCGCATCCATTTACTCTGGTCGTTAAATCGCACCAGGGTGCCAACATATCCCATCACTGGACTTTTTTGACCGGAATCTGTCTGAACGTGGGTTTGCATAGTATGCATATACGGGCCCAAGTCCGAGAGCAGGTCCAAAGAACCAGCGCCGAGTATGCTGACACTAGCCCCACTGTCGAGTCATCCCGTTAACTTTCGCCCCTTGATGACAATTTCTGCAAAAGGCCGATTGTCGCCAATAGTTGTAACAATTGACTCAACTCTGGCGCGTTTTAAAAATTTCCTTGCAGCGAAGTACCTCCAAGATCGATGGAAGCGCTTGGACGAAGACAACTCCAAACAAACAGGTCGAAATGACTTGCGACATGTAGGCTCATCATACGAGTCGGGAAAGGACAGGTCTTGCGGGCCATGTGAGTTAGATTGGGTGATGGGTGTCGATGTACATGGTGTTAAATAGTTCATCTGACATGGAGTAGAACTGAAACGCGATGAATTTAGTCAAAAAGAACGTCGCAATTCGGGGTCATCGTTGGTGGCAACATCAACTTTCTCGTGACGGGAAACAACTTGAGAAGCTATGGGCTGGTTTCTAGTCATTGGGGTCACCTTTTCCCCAACATAACTTTGACATTTAGGACATTGAGGCTTCAAGACTCCCTCTGTGCGGCACCCAAAATCGAATATTTTTTTGATAGGCACCGAACAGTCCATAAAAGAATGTCCCAAGTCTTTACAGTTCCAGCAAACGCAAAACTGTCTACGATGATTGTAAACTGCGGACCCGGCGTTCCATATCGCTTCGTCACGATTTCGTGTACGTGATTCTTTGTCTTGAATCGTCTGCGAGCAGGCTCGTCACTATCAACAGCAACACCGGCACCTTCCTCAAGGTGCTCCAGTGGAAAACGTCGTCTATGCTCTGAATGCTCCACGAGCTCGTCATCTAAGTATAATTCATAATCTCCATATGGACGACGAATCGTTCGACGTTCAACTTTCAAATCACGCCAAACAGATTCAATACGAATACATCGTCTAACTAGCTCAGGAGTCGTCTGGAAGTCAAAGCCTGCCAAATGTTCCTGGAGGCGAGCATTCATATTTCTGAATAAAATTCACTGAAGGTCCACATCCAGTAAAGGCACCTGCAACTGTAAAGCCAAGGATTCAATTGATTCATAAAATTCAATGCATTTCTCATTAAGCCTTTGCTTGGGAGCATCAATTGCTCGTCGTATGACGACGTCCGTGCGATGCGGGGCAAAACGCTCCAAAAATTCAGCTTTTAGTTGTTGCCTCGTGTGACCGCCGTAGAGATCTCTCACTTGCCAATACCAGTTGACAGCCATACCTTTTAAAAGTAGATGTAGATCTCTGACCAATTCCTGCCCTGACACTCCTTAATCGCTAGCCATAGTGAATACACGAAACAGAAGCTGCCGTGCATCCATGTCCTAAGAAACTCCATCGAACATTAATCCCCATTTAGTGATAGGAACCAATACTCGCGGGTGTTCCATGCTTCGAATGGCATCTCGAAAGGTAACCCTTGGTTCAGCAGCACTCAGACCCATGGTAAGCGTGGACGAAAGAGGTTCACTATTAATGCAAGTAGGCTCCGGAGCATGAATGGGTGGCACAATTGTATGTCCGGGACCAACTTTTGGTGGAGTATTTGAAGTTGAAAGACTGAGGCGCCCTAGTTCTTGATCAATGGAGAATAACTGGGGTCCCAACTTGCCGTTCTGCGACGCATTTCAAAACAATTCTTTCGAGTAATACAATTTTCAATAACAAAATCAAAAACTAGGCCCTATCAAATATCCACGAAGTTTTGCGCCAATGTTGCATTGACGACCGCTCGGCCGGAATGGAATTAACGAGAAAACATTTAAAATAGAAAAAGAGAACAAAAGGAAAATAAAATATTTATTTTAATGAAATCCAACATGAATAATCTGATTAAGCTGCCAACTATGGCCAAAGAGAGAAAAAAATATGGCTGAGGCAATCAAATGCTCCCGGGAACAAATATCACCCCAGCCCATCAGTTTAATCATGCTGAGCAAGAAATGAAATCAAAAACAAAGCTTAATAAAAACCATACAAAATTGACTATTGAAATTACCAAAAAAATGACAAAAAAATTGACAAAAAAAATTCTGAAGAAAACAACCAAAAATTAAATTATCAAATCAAAACCTATGAACATATGCCTAAATATTTGGGTGCCATTTGTTGCGAAACCCGAAAGCAGCCGAGCCGCCATCAGTGCAACATATATTTATTTAAAGATCTTCATTCTTTTGGCCGGCTTGTCTTTTCCCAGTCGACTAGCTCAGCATGGCTTGGGCTTTCGGGCGGAAGAATCTTTACGTGCTATGACACACAGACGAAACAAAAGGTAGATAATTTGATACATCACAATAAACAACTACAAAAATTAAGGAGAAAGGAAAAGAAAAGTTTCCGTAAGAATCATTATAATATCTATTAATTGCATGTTCATTATATGCATTCTACTCAGAAAATTACTAAAGAAGCAAAAGAAACAATAATGCAAAGGAATTTAAAAAAAACCGCAATTAAAGCATAAGAAAGTATTCAGACAAATAACCTTCAACAGAAGATGAAAGCAAATAGCACAAAAAGGATAATAATGAGTATGTGTGGGTTGAATTATACCCAACCCCCGCTGGAACTGGTTTACAACTTTTATCCGAGGTTTTTGATTACAGAAGGAAAATAGAATATCTCAAACTAATTATTAGTTTACAAAGCCCACGCCAAAATCATAATAATTAATAATGAGGCAGCTCCAACAGAATTTTCGTTATCGAAATTATTATTTGTTCAGTAAAGTTACTAATACATAGAAAAATCAATAGATCAAATTTATCCAAGTCTATAATGCAAGTTTTTTGTATCAATTCGAATTTTCGGTAGTACTTATAGTCCGGGGAAATCTAACATGGTGCTTCGGAAAAATTAGAGGAAAGCTGAATTTTGGTGTGAACTTTGGTACTGGCGTGTTGAACAAAATGTCAAAAGTTCCCATCGATCCGAGCGCTGCGTCACTTTTTATACGGGGTCAAAGGTCACCAAAAGTGACCTTTCCGAAATATCTCAGTAACGGTTACGTCTTCAGAAAAACAATGTATGACGAATTTGTAGCTTAAAAAATTTCCAACAAAAAAGATCATATAACTTTTTCCTGTAATCATAACCGTTTTTGAGATATATTGATCTAAACATTTGTAACTAACAGCATCTTCTTTCTCAGGGCATGTAAATATTATCCGATTTTGATTACAACTTGGCATGTTTGTGTTTGTTTTTCTATGTTTAAGAGGCGCATGAAAAAAATATGTAAATAAACTTAACTACCATGCTCCAGGGTAGATGGAAAAGCGTGCTCCGAAAAGTTTCCCCATTCCCCTCTGCCATGAAATGGCAGAGCATCCTTGAGCATCTATCCCAAATCTTCAGAAATGGGCTCGTTGCCTACTCTTTGCGCACTGTTAAACAAGATAGGAACATTTTTTATCCTGTAAATTGTCTATAATTGACATCGTGAGACTAGCCCTACACTCAAACCCTACCCCCACCATACCCACCCCCGCAAACGAACCATCCCGAAATAGCCGGGTTTTTAGTTTTTTTTTCCATACCATCTTATCCCATGAACGATCAGGGCAAGGTCAAGTAATTTCAGGTGCAAATTGGTTTTGAGACGTGTCATGTCCCTTTGGCGCTACGTAGTCATCACAGGATTGGTAAAAAACTGATTATTAGGGGATAGTCTGCAGCGAGTTGAGCCCCTATAATGTCAAGAATGAGCGTTTACAGAACTATGCCATGTTTTTATTTTGCTTTTTCATACTCCTAGCGCCATGATATGTTACAAAACCTATTTTCACCTGCAATGTTGTTGTCTTGTTCTGCTTCTTCGTGGAAAATCCCATACCAATGATGCAGCAATACAGTTTATTTCCGAAAAGAGAGAAGTTATATGGCAAAGGGGGGCGGGGGGTGGTGGTAACTTTTCGTAGCACCCTTTTCCACCTACCCTGGAGTATGGTAGATAAGTTTGTTTACTTGTTTTTTTTATGCACCTCTTTAACATAAAAATACAAACTCACAAATTTTCCAAGTCGTAATCAAAATCGGGTAATATTTACATGCCCTGAGAAAGAGGATGCTGTTAGTATCAAATGTTTAGATCAAAATATCTCAAAAACGGTTATGATTACAGGAAAAAGCTATATAATCTTTTTTGTTGGAAATTTTTTAAGCTACAAATTCGTGATTCATTGTTTTTCGAAAAACGCGACCGTTACTGAGATATTTTGGAAAGGTCACTTTTGGTGACCTCTGACCCCGTATAAAAAGTGACGCAGCACTCGGGTCGATGGGAACTTTTGACATTTTGTTCAACACACCAGTACCAAGCTTCACACCAAAATTCAGCTTTCCCCTAATTTTTCCGAAGTTTCGACGTTTTTATGTAGGATTTCACTGGGCTATTAGCTGACGCTGTCCTTTTAATGTAGGTGTAGAGTAAAAGTAGTGGTTAGTCCAACTAGTGACGCAGAGCATCTTTTTTGCAACAGTTTACACCATACAGCACTGTCACTCGAACTTTCCACTCCAGATTCCACCTGCTTAAAAACTTACAATAACTCAATTGTATTTGACTTCCGTAATGCTGATTATGAAAGCATTAAACATGTTCTTGATACTACTGATTGGTCGACTACTCTTTCAACACAAGATCTCGAGACAGCCATTTCCTTTTTTTACAATAAAATATTTGACGCCGTTGAAAGATATGTTCCAAAGATAAAAAAAAGAATAAATTGTCTGAGCCATGGCTTGATAGGGACCTTAGGCATATGCGAAATCGTAGGAACAAACTTTATAAGCTTATTAAAGAAAACACCGATGTTATTCCTGCTATTCAGGAAGAATATAATGAAGTTGCTAAGCAATTTTTAGCAAAGTCTCATGAGGCTTATGACACTTACATTAGAACAACCGGTGAAAATATAGTCCGCAACCCGAAAAAATTCTTTGATTTTGTTAATGTGAAGCGAAAATCTACTGGCTATCCATCGTCCATGTTTCTTAATATTATAACGTCTTCCTCTCCTAAAGAGATATGTGACCTATTCGCTGATAGTTTCCAAGAAATTTTCGATGCACCAGACCCATCAAACTCACAGCTTTCTTCCGCTGATTCAGCTTAAACAGCTTTTGTGAACCATTTAGAAATTTCCCGTGATGAAATACGTAAAGCTATTTTATATCTCGACTGCAACAAAGGTCCTGGGCCTGATCTTCTTCCTCCGATCTTCTTGCGCAAGTGTGTAGAGCAGCTTATAGATCCCTTGCATATTTTCTTTAATAGATCACTTTCGTCGGGAATTTTCCCATTCTGTTGGAAGCTTTCGTATGTCACACCCATATTCAAGAATGGTGATCGACGCTGTATCCAAAATTATAGGGGCATTGCCATTTTGTCTTCGATTCCGAAATTTTTCGAAAAGGTGGTATACGATAAACTTTCTCCGCTTGTTGATTCCCGTTTGAACGAGCAACAACATGGCTTTAGAAAAGGTCGCTCAACTACCACGAATTTGACAATCCTAATCTCTGACGTTCTATGCAAAATGGAAAAAGGATACCAAATTGACGCAGTCTATACTGACTTCAGTAAGGCGTTTGACAGAGTTGACCATTCTACCTTGATTCTTAAGCTTCAGAAATTCGGTATTGCCGGGTTTTTACTCAGCTGGCTGACTTCCTACCTTCGCGATCGAACTCAATGTGTAAAATTTCAAGGATTTTTATCGAAAAAAATTAGTGCTTCCTCTGGGGTACCCCAAGGTAGCCATCTTGGCCCACTTCTTTTTAATATATTTATTTCCGACTTATCTGACGTCCTAGCATACCTCATTTACTCTATGCAGACGATCTCAAACTTTATCAGACTATTGAATCGAAATCGGATGCCCTCTTTCTCCAATCCAAGCTTAATTCACTTGATCAGTGGTGCAATATAAACAAGCTCTTCCTCAATATCAACAAATGCCAAGTTATTAGTTTTTCCAGGAAATGCACGGTCACACACAATACGTACTTCTTCGGCAATAATATTCTAACCCGAGTTGATAACATTGCTGACCTCGGTGTTATCTTAGATGAAAAACTCCGCTTCACCTTACACTTTGATAAAATGCTTTCTCGTGCGAACAAACAGCTACGTTTCATCAAAAGACGTGCCAAAGAATTTCGTAGTCTGTGGGTCACAAGATCTTTATACACTTCACTTGTACGTCCTATTCTCGAATACGCTTGCATTAGCTGGAATCCCGCTTTTGAAACCCACAGTGACAAACTCGAGTCAATACAAAAACAATTTTTACTTTTCGCCTTGAGTGAACTGTACAACCCTTATGATTTTAATAGCCTACCTCCTTATGAGTTTCGACTGGGTCACTTAAATCTATCAACACTAGCCTCCAGAAGAATGATGATATCGGCCTGCTTCACATTCGACGTCATTAGAGGCGCTTTTAATGTAGAATTCCTGAATAGTAAAATTTCGATAAATATCCCTGTGAGGAATACCAGGTCCAATCGTTTCCTAAAAGAATATTCACATTCGTCGATATATGCAGCAAATGAGCCAATAAATAGATGCTGCAGAATATTCAACAGCATAAGTTATTTATATTCCCCTACGATTTCCAAATCATCCTTCAAATCCTCTCTTTTGCATGCCATCCATACTCCTAAACCTTAAGCCATAGGTTAGGTTAGGTTAACGTGGCTGCCGATCTTCAGAGGCCTGACGACCAGCACACATAGGCACAGAAGAGGCCCGTTGTGATACCACAATAATTTTAGTGACTCTCTTCTACTCACTAAAGTCAGGAAACCATTTGCTTCCTTTGAGAAACCGGACTATCCCCTTTAGCTCTACCAGGGACAGTTCCGTCAGGTTTGAGAGAAAGGGTGCACCAAGTGCCGCCAGTCTTCTCCTTGCCAAAGCCGGACACTGGCACATGAGGTGAAGGACGGTTTCCTCCTCATCCTCAGAGCCACAGCTCCGACAGAAGTCATTAAACTCTACGCCCAAACGTTGTGCATGTCGTCCTATGAGGCAGTGGCCCGTTAGAACGCCCACAGTGCAACGAAGGGCGCTTCGAGTTAAGCCTAAAAGCTGCCTGGTGCGATGCGCATCCATGGATACCCAGGACTGCCTTGTTATCACACAGGAAGATTCATCTGCCCAGGACTTCTTAGCGTCCTCAAGATATTTTTGCCTTATGGCCAGTTTGACCGATGTCATCGGTATACCTATTGAAAAGGAGCAAGAGACCTCAGGTAGCAAAGTTCCAAGCCTTGCTAGCTCATCGGCCTCACAGTTGCCCTGAAAACCCCTATGTCCAGGTACCCAAATCAATTGAACAACCGAATGTCTCGACATCTCCCTAAGAGATGCACGGCATTCAGCAACAATCTTGGACATTGTACAAGGACCAGCAAGGGAATTAATAGCCGCTTGGCTATCTGTGAAAATACCAATATTGACCCCGAATATTCGATTACACAGAAGCCAGTCGACTGCCTGATAAATAGCTACCACCTCCGCCTGAAAGACACTACAGTGGTCTGGTAGACGGAGGGACAGCTTGAGATTCAGCTCATCTGAGTATACACCACTCCCAACTCTATTGTTTAGCTTTGAGCCGTCAGTGTACACATGGATAAGCCCATTATCAAGGGTGATACCATCACACCATTCCTCCCTGCATGGAATGCGAGTTGTAAACTCCAAATCCAGTATGCATTGAGGGGCGTTGTAGTCAACAACCGCTGGTGCGGGTACTCCCTCGACCAAGATCCTCGCATGACCGAACTCTGTCCTATTCCATGCTGAGATACAGTTTAGTCTCACAGCAGCAAGATTAGCTTGCTGTGAGATCAGTAGGTTGGTTGGAAGCCAATGTAGTAGCACAAACAGTGCCTTAGTAGGAGTGGAGCGGAGCGCTCCAGTTACCTGTAGTGCAGCCATTCTTCGCACTTTTTCAAGCTGTCCTTTGCAGGTAGCCTTAAGAGCAGCCTGCCACCAGAACGCCACCCCAAACAACAGAATCGGTTCCACCACAGCAGTGTAAAGCCAAGCAACAGTACGAGGCTGCAATCCCCAACTCGCCCCTATGGCCCTTTTGCAACAGTAAAGTGCGTTGAAAGCCTTCCGAGCTCTTTCCGCCACATTGTACGTCCATAGTAACTTCGAGTCAAGGATCAGCCCTAAGTATTTGACCTTCTGGCTCAAGTTAATGGAGACCCCATTCAATTTGGGTAACTCAAAATCAGGAACTTTGTACCTCCTTGTAAACAGCACTAGCTCCGTTTTATTAGGATTCACATTCAAGCCGCACTCACGACTCCAACGCGAAATAATGTCAAGAGAGTGATTTAACCTCTCCGATAGCGTAGATAAATACTTTCCCGACACTGAAACAGCTATGTCGTCTGCGTAAGCAATCACTTTGCAGCCGGCGCGGTCCAGCTTCCTTAGAAGAGTATTCACCGTGATGTTCCACAGCAGGGGAGAGAGAACTCCACCCTGAGGTGTGCCCGTGCTGACTCCTCGTCTTACGCTGGCATTACCCAGCGTAGAGATTACAACTCTACTTTTGAGAAGCTGCACAATAAAAGCAACCAACCGTTCATCCACATGCAGCACCGAGAGAGCCTCAACAATTGCGTTAGAATTAACGTTGTTGAAGGCCCCCTCTATGTCCAGGAAGACAGCAAGCGTGTATTCCTTTAGAGCAAGAGATTTCTCTACTTGCTCAATAAGGACGTGAAGAGCGGTCTCAACAGACTTACCTTTGGTATAAGCATGCTGCGACTGCGAGATCAGCATAGGATCGACTGATCTTTTAATATGGTAATCAATTATCCTTTCCAAAATCTTTAGCAGGACGGAGTTAAGACTTATTGGACGATAGTCCTTCGGCTTAACATGCGTAACTTTTCCTGCTTTGGGAATAAACACCACTCTGGATTCCCGCCAGCTGGTGGGAACATACGAGAAGCGTAGACAAGCGTTATAAATCTCCCTGAGCCAAGGTAGCGATACTTCCATGGACTGCTGAATGTCAGCCGCAAGAACGCCATCAGGGCCCGGGGACTTAAACGGTTCAAATGAGTTAATGGCCCACCTCAGTTGAGAATTTGATATTCTGAACGGCGGGATTGAACTGTAATTTTGCTCCGTCTGACACGCCACTTCTAGAGGGCAATGATTGCCCGGAAAGTGTGCGTCTATCAGTACTTTGAGAGTATCTGCGCTCGAACTAGTCCAAATGCCCTCAGGATTCATGATGCACCCCATAGCTTTTGGTGTCGCGCTTAAGACCTTACGAAGGCGATTTGCCTCGCTGAGACTCTCCACGTTACCACAGAAAGATCTCCATGAGGACCTCTTTGCCTTACGTACGGCATACTTAAAAGCCTTAAGCTTCGTTTTATACATCGACCAGTCATTAGATCTTTTTGAGCAATTGAACTCCCTCCTACATTCTCTTCGCAAGGTACTGATCTCCTTATTCCACCAGAGGGGCTTGGGATTTCCCCTGCCCGTGGGTGGCTTACAAGCTTCCCTAGACGCGAAGTTGAGAGAACTAGTAAGGGTGTCAACTGCCTTATCCAGTTCATGATAGCAGTCAATGCTCTTAGGAACACTTTCCAGTGAGGATCGAATTAGAGAATTAAAAAGCTTCCAGTCCGTCCTCTTTCTGTTAATAAAGGCTACCTGCTCGGCAGAGCTGCGGCCAGCCACGTTGTACGATATGTACCTGTGATCAGAGTAAGAACACTCTTGTAGAACCCTCCAGTCACGGAGAAGTTGCGAGTGCCGCCCACTAATCAAGGTAACGTCAAGCACCTCCCTTCGGTTTGAGGTAAGGAAGGTCGGTTCGCTGCCAGTGTTGGCGATGAAGAGGTCGTGGGCAAGGATGAAATCAAGAAGTTCCTCGCCTCGACCATTTGTATTGGAGCTACCCCATACTTCGTTATGAGCGTTAGCGTCAGCTCCCAGTATCAGCGGCACACTTGTTTTCCTGGCTTCAGCCACGATCCCCCTGACAATGTCGCAGGGAGGGCTAGTGCCATGATCATGTGCCATATAGCAAGAAGCAAACCAGCATGGTCTTTGGTCGCACTCTACTGCAACAGCCATGTTATCCTTGTCACAGAAGTGATGTAATACAAGGACATTTATGGTTTTCCTGACAAGAATACAGGCACGTGGCTTACAAGAGCCGTCAGGTGTTATCAGTCTGTATTCATTGGTGCGTAACCCGCAAACCCGGTTGTTAACAACCCATGGTTCTTGGATGAGAATTAGCTCCTCCTCTGTCTTAGACAGGCGGAGTAGCAGGGCAGCTGATGCTGCTATGGAATGGTGAAGATTCACTTGGAGTACCTTCACCATTAGTGAATCAATTAATTAGGGTTAGGTCAAGGTCCTCCCCCTCGGACATAGAAGCCGTCCCAGCCTCTTGCTCTGCGCCCAGAGTCATGAGGTCCAGGCAGCCACCCAAATCGGAGGCAGTTCCGACACTAACCCCATCGGCAAGGAGGGATTCCAAATCCGATTCCTCATCAGATTTCTCCCTCAGAGAGATATCAGACCCTTTTTCAGGTGGCTCCACTGTCGTTTGGGTCACCATCTTTGGGTCAGGCTCGGCAGGTATCGGATCTCCCGAAGCAGAGCTCTTTGGCCTGTCGCTTCGATAGATACGTAGGGCCAGTTTTTCGACCCCGTACCTGATGATGCCCTTTCGAGCATCCAATGCCGGCAGCGCCTTATCGTTGATGACGAAAAGGGCTTCCCGCCGATTGTCCACCGGCTCACCAATCTTCACAACCCTCCAATCCTCCGTAGGAAGATCAGGGTTGAAAAGCCGAATGATGTCCAGGACCTCCACTGGATCCGAATGGAAAGCAGGAATCCATGTCCTGCATCTTGGCCGACTGGGGATCTCATCCTTGGTCACCACTTTAATCTTGGCGCCTGGCCAGAGTTCCCCCAGCTCGGAGATAGCCTGCTTGTAGAAATCGGCCGATCGTTGGTCTCCACACGCGACCAGCCTGATTCCCTTGTACCAGCCCGCGTCATTCACCGTAGGTGGAGGACCCGAGCTAGCCTTCTGCAGCTTACAGCAGACTACGAAGAGAGCCTGCCTTATCTTGAGCCAGTTTTCGGAGGAGATGATTCCATCTCCCTTGCTGGCATCAATTACAGCCCAGACAAGGCACTCTTTGGCCATTTCATTAAACGGCCGAGTTATCCCTGAGGGGCTGGTTGTTGTCTTCTGCTTTTTGCAGTCTTGCCTGCCCTGGTACTTCTGCTCAGCCGACCTCTGTCGTTTCTGAGTTGTACCTGCAGGATTTAGAGGGAGCGGGTGCTCCCCAGTGTAGGATTTTGCCCATTCAAGGGACTTTTTGTCCTTGTCGGACATTGTGTCAGGGGAGACGTTTTGAAATTTCCTCAGAACTTTGAAGGCTGCCCTTCTAGTTCCGTAAGCCCGAGATGATTTGGCAGAGGAGCGTTGCGTGCCTGAGGAGGAGGTGGCACCGGAGGTAGCACTTGTTGACGGACGGGTTGGCTCATTCGCCACTACCTTCCCGTCACACTGGCCACAAATGGGCTTCGTGGCTTTCACAAGGCCAGGCTTGGTGACCAGAGCCCCGGAAACGCCAGAAACAGGGGTTGAGGAAGAGCTGATTGGCCGTGGAGCTGGCTCATTCGTCATGTCTCCACAGCCTTCTGCAAGCTTAGTCGCTGTGCCGGTAGCCATTGGAGCTGACTCATTCGTCATGTCTCCACGAACTACAGCAGCCTTAGTCTCAGTCTGCAGAGCTGGCTCATTCGCCATATCTCTACTCCCTGCGACTTTAGCTGCAATCGCTGACACAGCCATTTTTGTCCCCCCCTTCACATAAGGGGTTGGATTAATTTTGTTGTCAGGCTTTTGCCTGACGAGTTTTGGTTTGTTATTATTATTTTTTCTATTCATTTTATAAGGGTCCCCACTCAAAGCCGCTATCCCAAGTCCGATTGTGTAGTCACCTTGAATGATCCCATGGTAATCTAATGCAAGCAGGGAGGCCATGCGAGGGTTGCCACCAGCCCTTATGGGGACAAGTGGTCAGAGCCGGATCGGTGCTAATCAGGAGTCCAACTCAACTGAACCTACACCACCAACTTAATGGTGACGAGACGAGAGAACGTACTAAGAGGCCTGCCAGGGTTTTAACGGGACGGAGATGGTCGTATTAACCCGGAGCCGTTCACGAAGCGGATTTCACTCCGTCGCTACCGCGCCTGAGGACGACTAGGTCCGGAATGCTACGACCACCAGCCCAAGTGCAACAACGAGTCGTTAGACAAAGAGAAGTCCGAGGACGAAAGCGGTCGTGATCATGAAGAGAGTCTAGATCATTTAGCGTTACCCAGGATGCACCGCGAGGAGGCGATCTAGTTTACATAAGCCATAGCTTATATGTCAATGTTTCTATTTATTGATTGTTATTTATTAATCTATTTGTTACTTTTTTCATTTGTTTGTTACTTATTTAACTTGTTTGTTTTTACTTTTTACTTGACTTTACTTTTCCATTTTATTTTTTAATTTGTTATTTTATATCTGATTTTGTACCTTGTTCGGTGAATAAATAAAATAAAATAACATGTATAGAGTAATAACAGCAAATCAAGATTGCCAATAGAGTCCTTCTTTCAGTCGTTCTTATCCTCCACATCAGCTCCGAATTTGGATTTCCAAGATTTTTCCCCAATTCAAATTTTTTCCTTTGCGCAATCTTAGAAAAGAAACAGTCTTTTCAATTCAAACTTCCCCACTTTTGAAAAATATCCTTTCAAATCAAGTTTTTCACTTTCAATAATCGTCCGAATTTGTACTTTTTAACCAATATTCAAATTCAAAGCTCACATTCTCACTTTGCAAGGTCTTTCCAAACTCGTACTTGTTCCAAATATTTCCAAATTCAAAGTTCAATTTTTCACTTTTCAAAGATCTTTACGAACTCGTACTTGTTATGAATGTTTCCGAATTCAAATATTAATATTCCACTTTTCAAAAATCTTTCCGAACTCGTACTTGTTATGAATATTTTCGAATTCAAAGGTCAATTTTTCACTTTTCAAAAATCTGTACGAACTCGTACTTGTTATGAATATTTCCGAATTCAAATTTCAATATTTCACTTTTCAAAAATCTTTCCGAACTCATACTTGTTACGAAAATTTTCGAATTCCACAGCTTTTACTTTCAAAAATTCTCTTTCCGATTCCCCAAACCTTTAATTTTTTTTTCAGTTCCAACATCCGAATCATAATCCCGCGCCAACTCTCTAGCAATCAGTCTCCCGCCACCGCCACGTACGGTTTTTTTCTTTCTCGTTGCTCAGTTGGGCGACAAGTCTTTGCACAACCAGCACCAAACATCCCCCGTTTTCGCTGGCCTGACAACGCAGCTGATGCAAGTATTGTTGCAAA
>OX376372.1:139576129-139602333 GCA_947369275.1 Nemotelus nigrinus
TAAAAACACTAATGTTCGAAGAACAGTAGAAGAATCGTGCAGATTTTGAGTGCATATTCCACCACATGTGCTGTTTATTACGACCAAACTGTTTCAAATGCCACGTTTTACTTTGGTCTCAAGAATGCATTATAACTCATATGGTGGAAGGTTTCAGATATTACCACTGGAATGAATTTCAACGTTTATGAGAGCAAAACACGGGTTAATTATATTCGTTATCAGTTGCTTATTTCACATAATTTTGAAAGCAGCATCTCATATAACATCAATGAAGAAAATGCTCAGTGCCTGCAGCACTGTAACTGAAGTTGGTGTTTGGGGCTGCGATCCGAAAAATTTGCAGAACTTTGCGAATTGCAACATTGATTATTTATTTTAATTGTAAATGTTTCCGGTATGGATAATAACTGTAAGCATTTATTGATACAAAAGTAGCACAACCGACTCGTGCTGGCAACCTTCTGCCAGTATCAAAGCCAAGAATATATCACATCTGCTTCACGTTGTTATATTACATTCGAAGTTAAAGGAGTATAAAGAAATTTAGAGTTACCTGCAGCGAGTTTTTTCAAATAATTGAAAGCTTAATATTTGCTGTTTATTGTCAATACAATATCATTACCATTTGAAAATTCTACGATAAAACCGCTTAATAAAGATATTGCAATTAAACACAAAACCAACAATAGCTGGCAACCCTATCGTGGCTTTTCAACCAAATTTGGCCTGAATAATGTTTATGACAAGTTTCATTAATTGTATGAAATTCGTATTGATTTCACGACTGCACTGGAAGTTATAGTGCAAAAAGTTTTATTTTCCTGAGCGAATTTTCAAAACCAAAGACACAAAAATTACCATAGCTGGCAGCACCAATCAAATTTTTCAACCAAATTTCCACCAAACAGAGATTAGAGTTAGGTTTAGCTACTGTGCCAATTTCATGAAAATCTGGTAATTTATTCACATTTCATAGGGCAAAAAGCAGTTTTTTTTCTATGTAATTTTTCAAGATGGCACCACTGGCACAGAGTTGCCCACAATTCAAAATCGCTTCTTTCAGATCTGGTCCTACTTAAGTCCAATGCATTCTGTTAATTTTAGCTGTATCTGATTATTGGTTCGTGAGTTTCCGTGAACAAAAGTTTTTCATGTTAAAAATATAGGTTAACTGGGAGAGGGTTACCGTTCTTGTCCGACATGAAATTTCCAAAGTTTTATTTTGAACGTGTAGAAAAAACATAAGATTTATATACAGATTGGTTTTATTGTAAGAAACGGACATTTTTTTGATTATTCGATGGTTTGAATGTTTTCACTTCCAAATTTTTTTTTTCAAAATGTAGACACCAAAATTATCATAGCTGGGAACTCCAACCGAATTTTTCGACCAAATTTCTACCGAACGTGGCTTAAAAAAAGATCCAGCAATTGTGTGAGTTTCGTCAAAATCGAACCATTCAATCAGAATTTATAGGGCTAAAAACAGTTATCTTTTTTAGTGGTTTTTCAAGATGGCACCACTGGCACAGAATCGCCCGCATTTCAAAATCACTTCTACCAGACTTGGTCCTATTTAAGGCCAATACATTCTGCAAATTTCAATTAATTCTGTTCATCGGATCGTGAGTTTCCGTGAACAGAAGTTTTTGATGCTTAAAATATAGGTAAATTGGGCAAGGGTTACCAGGCGTGCCCGTTATACCATATCTTTTTTTTTTTTTGGTTATGTAAACAAAGCACAAGATTTACATACGAGTGGCTTTTTTTTGAAGAAACGGCATTTTTTCAAGAGAGACGATGATTTGGAGGTTTTCACTTTCAGTGCCTGCCCTAGCTACAGGGTTGCCAGCACGTCCATTAAAAGCTACACAAATCTACAACTAAATAATATCAATATGTCCTAAAAATTTCGTAATGATTGAATAGCTCTGTCAAAAGTTATCGCAATTTAAAAATTTTCAAATTTTCCCGTCCTCTTTTTAGGCACCCAGCGCACACATAGGGTTAAAAAATTCCAAAGCATTATCCGATATAATGTAAAACACGTTCGAAATTTATTTTGTTAACTTTATTTTTGCGAAAATTATTTGTGCACGAAATAATAGGTATATTAAAAATATCACTTAAATGGCCGCCGGCGCCAAAAGGTTAACAATAACTGACATTTAAAGAGACCTGGACCTATTCTGCATATACATCAATGTATCCTGAAAGTTTCAGCTCAATCGGATGGCGCGTTCCCGAGATTATCTCACTGAAATTTTTTGATGATATATATATATATATATATATATATATATATATATATATATATATATATATATATATATATATATATATATATATATATATATATATATATATATATATATATATATATATATATATATATATATATATATATATATATATATATATATATATATATATATATATATATATATATATATATATATATATATATATATATATATATATATATATATATAGATATATATATATATATATATATATATATATATATATATATATATATATATATATATATATATATATATATATATATATATATATATATATATATATATATATATATATGGAAATATGAATTTTTGGCCGAATCGATTTTAATACTACTGTTCTTCGAACATTAGTAAAAAATGTCAAGTGTTTTCGGTGTAATGGTGCCCATTTTGCAAATGAGTGTAAGCATAAAGATAGTGTTTGCTATGAGTGCTACAAAAAAGGGCTCATCAGAATCGCCTCTAGAAGTACAGCCATTAATTCAATACAGCTGACAAGTCCGGTTTCTCACGTAAATAACGTCGCTAGTGTAGACGAAATACCGAGATTTTGGTTGAAAGTAAATATTAATCATTGTTACGTAAGAATGGAAATAGATAGTGGTTCTGCTGTGTCACTTATAAGTATCCGGGAATATAACAGAACATTTTCTAATTTGCCGTTAATACCTTCTAGAGTAAAATTAAGAACTTATTGTAACTCCTTCTTAAACGTTTGCGGTACGATTTCGGTAAATGTTTGTATCGGTGGTGACGAAAGAAAAGATGTTTTATTATACGTGGTTGATAGTGACAGACATGCACTACTCGGACGAGACTGGATTCTTTTGTTTGTATGGAGCGTTTTACATCAGGAAATGAATTCGCTTGAGGTAGATTACTGTGAAAATTTTACGATTTCAAATTTGCTAGTGAAATATAAGAAGCTTTTTAATGATGATAGTGGAAAAATAAAAGGGGAACCCGTTCGTTTAGAGTTGAGGGATGGTGCAAAGCCTAAGTTTTTTAGAGCTCGACGGGTTCCATTCGCATTGAAGCCTAAAATTGAAGATGAAATTGATGATTTAGTTAACCGGGGAATTTTTGTGAAAGTTGAAAGTTCTGACTGGGCGACGCCTATAGTGCCTGTTGTAAAACAAAACAGAAGGGTTAGGTTATGTGGAGATTTTAAAATTACTGTGAATCCTCAACTAGTAGTTGATGAGCCTCCACTACCGACTGTTGATGAGCTGTTTGCAGTGTTGAGTGGTGGTGAAAAGTTTTCGAAAATAGACTTAGAACGGGCATACTTACAATGGCCAGTCTGTGAAAACGATCAGAACAAGTTAACTTTGTCGACACATAAAGGGTTTTATAAATGTACACGTATGCTGTACGGTCTGAGTTGCGCGCCAGCAAAGTGGCAACGAAAAATTGAAAGTATTTTGCAGAGAATACCCGGGGTTTGTGTTTTTATCGATGACGTCTGCGTCACAGGTCAAAATGATGCGGAACACTTCAAAAATTTAGAAACAGTTTTTGCAAGATTGTTAGAGTTTGAACTTCGTGTTAATTTAGAAAAAACAGAACTATTTAAAGAGAGTGTAGAATATTGTGGTTATAGAATCGATAAATTAGGTATTCATAAAGCATCTTCCAAGGTAGTGGCGGTAATTAACGCACCGCGACCGGCAAATATCTCCGACCTGCGTTCTTTTTTATGATTAATTAATTACTATGGACGTTTTTTTTAAGCACTTAAGTGCACTTTTGGAACCATTCCATAAGCTGTTGCGAGCAAATGAAAAGTGGAAGTGGACAGATAAATGTGAAGATTCATACAAACGACTAAAAGAAGAATTCCAGAAAGAAACTTTTCTGGTGCATTACTCGCCGGAGCTCCCTATAATTTTGGCTACAGATGCATCGCCAATAGGTGTAGGGGCAGTATTATCACACAAGTTTCCAGATGGCACGGAAAAACACGTACAATTAGCATCACAGACGTTGTCCAGTACGCAAAGAAAATGGTCGCAGATAGATATGGAAGCATACGCTATAATTTTTGGGGTAATGAAATTTTATCAATTTCTGTACGGTCGGAAGTTTACTTTGTACACTGAGCATAACCCATTGGTACAAATCTTTAATCCTCAGAAGAGTTTGCCCCACATGTCTGCATCTAGAATGCAGCACTTTGCCATTTTCTTGCAAGGATTTACATATTCTATCAAATATAAGCCTTCGAAATTGAATGGCAATGCCGGTGCGCTGTCCAGATTACCAATTGCACCAAATGGCAACGAAGTGCTAATAGAAGAGGCTGATGTTTTTGAATTGAATCAAATGACAGCAAATGAAATTGCAAAAGCAACGAGGTTTGATAATCAATTAAAAGTGCTGTTTGCTGGTTTAGAGCAAGGAAAAAGTGTTCCGAAAACTGATAGATTTGGAATAAAGCAAGAAGAATTTTCGATCCAAAGCGGTTGCATAATGCGCAGGTTAAGGGTATTAGTACCGGAGAAGTACAGGAAGGTAGTTTTGAATGACCTCCACTCGGCTCATTTTGGAATTAGCCGATTAAAAGCGATGGCTAGAAGTTTTTGTTGGTGGCCTGGAATCGATACCGACATTGAAGAGCTGGTAAGAGAATGCTTACCTTGCTCTAAATATAAAAAAGACCCGCCAAAGGTAGCACCACATCACTGGATTTAATCAAACCGACCATTTCAAAGAGTTCATATTGATTTTGCTGGCCCTTTTATGGGAGTTTATTTTCTTTTTCTAATTGATTCATTTTCGAAGTAGCCAAAAATTCACATAATGAAGACTTTAAGCTAAGAAAACACAATTAAAATTTTAAAAGCAATTTTAAATACATTTGGACTACCACAAATGATTTGTTCCGGCAACGGTGCACAATTGACGAGTGCTTCATTTCAAAACTTCCTGAAATCAAATGGAATTACACATAAGAGAATAGCACCATATCATCCGTCAACAAATGGGCAAGTTGAGCAATATGTTGGTCAACTGAAGCAGAAAATGCGATCTCTGATTGGAGACAGGGGTCAACTGCAAGATAAATTATACGAAATCCTAATGCATTACAGAATAACTCCCCATCCTTCGACGGGAAAATCTCCAGCTGAGATTATTTTCAATTATCGTGTCAAAACAAGGTTTGACCTATTATTACCCAACATTGACAGGAAGGAAAAAGGTTACCTTGAGGAACTGAAATTATGCCGTAATTTCAATGAAGGTGACCGGGTTGCCGCAAGAAGTTACTCAGATAAAAATAAATGGAAATTCGGAAACATTTGTAAAAAGTTTGGAAAACTTCATTACAATATAAAATTAGATGACGGACGTTTTTGGCATCGATATGTAGATCAAATCCGAAAGACTGGAACGACTGTACAAGATCCGATTCCTGACACCACAATGACTGACTTTTTAGACGAAGATAGTGACCAAGACCAAGCCAATCAATCTTTGCTTCCGTTAACGCAAAATCAAAATGATGTAACTGATAAAAATGAACGTGGTAATGAAGACGGGTTAAGAAGGAGTTCCAGGATAGTAAAACCAGTATAAAGACTTAACTATCAAAGTTTTTGAAAATCTATCGTACACTGTATCCATGTAAAGCTAGTGACTAAGTTTTTGAGTTTTTGAGTTTGAGTAAATACGTATAAATTTTTGGTTATGTAAAATACAAGAAGTGTTATAAAATAATTATTAAGGTAAAATAAAAGAAATTACACTAACAATCACTATAGGTCACAGGGTTTGAGCCTTTTCGCTTATGTAGCATTATAGGCCTTACAAATTCAAACTTCAGTGCACCGTTCAAACCTGTGTAGCCTGAACAAAAATTTTCGGTAAAATCGCCTCGAAAGTTGAGAATTATGGGTAAAATCGGTTTTTTTATTTAATATTTTTATTTGGCTAAAATTGATATTGAGTGGTTTTCGAAGTTGTGGAATCTGAATCTGGTATTTTTTTGGCAATAGAATGAATACTTTACCAACCTTTCAAGCAAAAATAAGCTTTAAATATGAATGTGTTATGTGAAAATAGTAAATTAAAAAAACCCCATTCTCGTATATTTTATTAATTTATATTTTATTTCTAGCCTTACATTTTGAATGTTTTTTGAATGAATACTATTGACAAATCAGAATGCTTAAGCACATGAGTGAAGCAAAAATGCAATCCACAGTGAGCGCATCGTAAGAAACAAAAGTTGCTGCAAAAATCAGCCTCGCACTTGACATATCCTTTGTAGCCAAAACAAAATTGGACGGGTGTCTCGAACTCTGGGGGATGTTCATCTGTGTATCCAGCGCGATACCACGAATATTTCAAAAAATTCTTAAACTTCGTTGCTTTGCATTGATACCAAAGCATGTCCAGAATATGAAGAATGTTTTCACGTTTTGACAAAACGAAGTCGTTATGTCGCCAACGTACCTTATTGCAAAACTTGCGCATAAAATTTTTGAAGGTAAAATCGGTTTTTTTATTTAATATATTTATTTGGCTAAAATTGATATTGAGTGGTTTTCGAAGTTGTGGAATCTGAATCTGGTATTGTATTGGCAATAGAATGAATACTTTACCAACCTTTCAAGCAAAAATAAGCTTTAAATATGAATGTGTTATGTGAAAATAGCAAATTAAAAAAACCCCATTCTAGTATATTTTATTAATTTATATTTTATTTCTAGCCTTACATTTTGAATGTTTTTTGAATGAATACTATTGACAAATCAGAATGCTTAAGCACATGAGTGAAGCGAAAATGCAATCCACAGTGAGCGCATCGTAAGAAACAAAAGTTGTTGCAAAAATCAGCCTCGCACTTGACATATCCTTTGTAGCCAAAACAAAATGGGACGGGTGTCTCGAACTCTGGGGGATGTTCATCTGTGTATCCAGCGCGATACCACGAATATTTCAAAAAATTCTTAAACTTCGTTGCTTTGCATTGATACCAAAGCATGTCCAGAATATGAAGAATGTTTTCACGTTTTGACAAAACGAAGTCGTTATGTCGCCAACGTACCTTATTGCAAAACTTGCGCATAAAATTTTTGAAGGTTATATTGAAATAAACATCAGCTGGCTGCAGTTTAGACGTCGAACCTGCTGGCAATGTGATTATACGCAATTTCTTGGATACGATTTCAGGCATTTGTAGCATCTGATTGTAGCCCGTCCACGAGTCAATCAATAAAAGGCTATCTTCGTCGACAATGTTCAAAAATACCTCACTCATCCATTGTTTTGCAATTTCGGAGCCCATTAAACCAGATTTACTGGAGTAAACGTGCAAATTCAAATAATTATCAAGTGATTCTTTCGCTCTTTTGGGCAAACCGGCTGGCTCATATAAAACAACTGGAAGTTTCGGCGCTAACTTACCAGATGCGTTTAATTGAATATGAACGGTGTAGCTGTGCATTGTAGCATTTACGCGCTGAACCTTTCGAATAACTTTTTTTGTTCCCCGAATAGTCAGTGTGCGACCGGGTGGAATTTCTAATTGCAACCCCATTTGGTCTGCATTCCATACCTGAATAATGGCCATTTTATTGCAAAAACTAATTTGAAAATTGTAAATGATCATATTGAATTACCTTTTCCATATCATATGTCTTAACTACCGGTAGTTGTTCGACTTTAAATTTTTCAATCGCGTTTTTCAGCTTTTCTTCATCTTCAGCCGTATTTGATACACAAATTTTATCAATATGGCGGTCAACTATGTTGTACTTCTTTTTAAAATAATAGGTTCAACCTACACTTGCCTATATATACATATTTTTATATAATTAATTAGTCGTTATTGAAATCGAAATAAATTAGGTTATGTTTAATCTTCTCGTACTTTGAAGTTGTGTAGACCTTGCTCTTGTGCTTTGATCATCGCGATTTGTTGTATATCGTTGTCGTGCAATACTACACCTTCTTTGTCCAATGAATATACTTCATTCCACACATCGGTGCTTAATTTTTTATATTCAACACGGCTGCTGACGGTACCTCCTTTAACGTGATTCCGCATTCTAATGACAATCAAAGAGAACAGATATATATAGAATACGTTCAGCACTCAAACCAAATCAGTAAAAATTTACCGGGATAATTGTTTTCGGACCGCATCGCCAAGCTGAATTTTTCGGTACCGATTATGAATGTGAGTCAAGCTCCATTTGTTGAAATCACGTTTTGTAATTATTTCGAACATTTTGTCAATGTCATAATCGATCACTGCACGTACTGCTTCACTATCACTGACGTAATCATCGTCTGATTCAGCTTCGATTACTTCCTCGTCCGAGTCACACTCCACTCCAATGAAATCGCTCATTTGAACGTTGTCAATTTCCCTCCGCAACAAGTCTATTTAATTTAATAATAAATAACTCGCATTCAATGATTGTTTACAAACCAAATGTTCCGCATATGATCGAGAATTCATACTTACTCTCCACTTTACTATATATATTTGCGCGTGGCGTAGTATCAGCACCCATTCTGAACTCTTTTAATTTATTCAATAACATCGAAATGTTATTTTCATGTGTAGAAATTGATGTTCTACTTGTTGAAGCTTCTGCTTGAGCCATTTTATGGCTCTTATATTATTTTTTGACCTTAGATTTAGATATAAGAAAAATTGTTATGAAATGACAACAGATATAAAAGAAAATGGACAATGGAGTGGGAGCGCTAGCTGAGTTGCTTCTTCACCTCAAAATATAAACACTCCTAATTGTAAGTTTCTCAGTCAGATGCAATTGCGTGCTGACCATCTGGTGTATACATGCCCAAACGAACAAATAACGGACAAAAGGAGCGTTAACTCGAACCAGGATGTCGTCAAACACACAATCGACTCCGGTACCCGAACCATTACGGATCCATCACTAGGGATCCGTAAAGCCCTTTTTAGACATGAGTACATGCGTTTTTAGATTTCACAAGTCAAGTCAACTTAAATCCAGTTTTTTGAAGGCGGAGCTAAGGCGATAAGTGGATGGATTTTACACGCTTATAATGATGTTTTTGTTTTGCTCCGTACAAATATATTGGTAACAGGAAATTGTATATGTTTATCCATATGACTATATATACCCACATATATATGTATCTTTGTGTCTAGATATTCATATGCATTCAAATTTTTTCGTAATATTCATGCAAGTAAGGATGCAAAAAAATATTATACACATCATCATATAATAAAATTATCATCCACAAAACATGTCCTCAAATCATCATCAACGAATCATCCACACATGCCACTGTCATGAGTGAAAGAAATCATTATAAAATTTATTGCACATGATTCAAAATGCTGCACCTCCTTCGTTTTAGACCCGCCAATATAGACAAAATTGAATTGACTCGTGTATGCAAAACACGCTAGATCGTATGGACGCGTGGACATATCGACTTATGTCTAAAAAGGGCTTAATGGTTTACTATTAAGTGAAAACCAATGTTACTCGTACTCTGTGAAATTTACAATTATTGAACCACTCACCTGAAAAAAGTTCCGCTGATAAGATATTTTTGAAAGATATTTTTCGAATCACTAGCACTGTTCACTTAACTTGTCGATCTGGCGCACTTTACTACTGTCCACTTAACTTGTCGATCTGCCGCACTTTACCACTTTCTCTGAAAACTGAACTGATACTAAACATCAAGGACTGCTATGACACTGTATTTGCAGACTGTATTATTGCTGATGTTAAAATCGAAAATATGCATATCCATAACAGAAATAAAAAGGACACAACAGGTAATTAAAATGCATTAAAATGCATTAAAATGCATGCAAATTCTCGGGATTTTATTGCCCAGTTCAATGTGGAAAGAATCGAACCCAGGCGACGTTTTATGGCCCTATCCCTCACACTAGGAATAAACCGATAAGGAAACTATAAATTTGACCGACGAAACATGAGTTTATTTTCTGAAATTGAGCATAGAAGTAGAGTTAGTATTAGAAAAGTAAACTCTAATTTTCATGTGGTTTAACAAACAGTGATAAATTTGTAGGGGAAGATGTAGATTTAGGGGATGATCGTAGGGGAAGATCACATGAAAGTAGCTCGTTTTGTATTGCGATTCATAATTTGAACAGATAAATGAGGCATCGTTCTAATATTGTGTATGCATTTTATACTTTCATATATTAACGTAAATAAAAAATGTAAGACTAGAAATAAAAATTAAATTAATAAAATATACGAGAATGGGGTTTTTTAATTTGCTATTTTCACATAACACATTCATATTTAAAGCTTATTTTTGCTTGAAAGGTTGGTAAAGTATTCATTCTATTGCCAAAACAATACCAGATTCAGATTCCACAGCTTCGAAAACCACTCAATATCAATTTTAGCCAAATAAAAATATTAAAGAAAAAAACCGATTTTACCCATAATTCTCAACTTCCGAGGCGATTTTACCGAAAATTTTTGTTCAGACTACACAGGTTTGAAAGGTGCACTGAAGTTTGAATTTGTAAGGCCTATAATGCTACATAAGCGAAAAGGCTCAAACGCTGTGACATATAGTGATGAATCCTTGTAAGTGATATGAACTAATGAATCTAGCAGTCAAAACAACTGTGGCATTTTAAGAGGGGAGGATCTGTTGTAATTTTAAACATAGTCGTATGTTTATCATACTATTATGAATTATCTTTGTAATAAATCATGGGATAGTATTGAACGTACTCATAATAATAAATAATTGCAGTTCAGTGTCATATATATTGTACGTATAAATAGAAATAAAATAACAGTGAATCCTTCTTCTTCATCGGGCTGTAACCAAGTGAGTAACTAAATAAAGTTTATTGCCGCTAAACTGGTCTTATTTTCTTCTCGGGAACAAAATATAACATCAATGAAAGTGAGTTTCGAGATAATTGAAGTTTTGTTAAAGTAGTAATACTGATATACCTCCAATTCTCTTAGTGATTTAAGGTAAAATTGAGATAGGCGACGAAGAACTGGGTTCGTTTGGAGCTGGTGGAGGATTCTCTTTACTCCACTTTTCTTGGTGAGCGGTCTTCCAATCTTGGATACATCGGGTACTTAGATTTAGTTAAGGTGTTTTCCATATGTTTTAAATAAGATACCATTAAAAGGCTTAGTTCATTAGATGCGTATTGTTTTAAGCTTTCTAATGGTATAAAAATAAATTTTTCGATTTTTTTTAAGATACCGCTTTTGCGCTTAGTAGGGCAGTACTTTAAAAGCTACCCCTATCTTTCTTTATAGAAATTTAAAAACGAGTACAAACGTGTTAACTTTAGTTAACAATAACTTTATATTATATTATTTACAACTTTAGTCAATGTAGAGTATATAATTTAGTGTGGCAGTAAACGTTCTATCGAACAGACGTACAGGCACTTTCCGATTTTCGCATCATTTTAGCTCCACTTTCGTTCAGTTTTGTGCTAAAATATTGTTGAAATGCCGAAAAAAGTTACAAGATCTGATCGAGCAACAACTAGTGCGAGATTATATCGATCGACCTAAAAAATTTGTACCTCCGCAAAAACGTAAAAATGAAAACATTTCGACAAGTGGCGCGTCAGCTATAAAAATAAAAGGGACCATTGAAGATCAAGTTACGGAAGATCTTCAAAAATACTGTAGGATAATAGATTTTTTATTAGTCTTTTCAACAATTGCAACGCTAGTGAAATGCAGAAAATGTGATGGAAAAATAAATTTTCATTCGACTAAAAAAGAAGGCTGACTAAAAAAGAAGCAAACAAAAGAAGGCAGGATTAATCGTAGACAGGAGCAAAAAGATGCTCTAGACATTGTGGATGACAAAAACATTCTTTGTGGACCTGACACCGATGATTCAGTGTGAAGTCAGTCAACAGAACTCGCTTATGAACGTTTCATCCCAAATTTTTTAGTGTTAAAAACATTAAAGCGTTTTTCCCACAACTCACGTTTTCAAAGTCGGTGCCCATCATAACTCCAAAACTACTGCACTGATCCTCTTGAAGTTTTGAACACTATTTCTCTACATAATTTACGAGGTAACGCTGTGAAGTTTTTTTTTTCAAATTTGTTTGTATTTGCAATTTTACAATAACATATTCATCGACTTTTTTTTGCAAAATATTGCGTTTTTTCGTTCAAAGTGCTACCAAAAAGTGACAGATTGAAATTTCGAAAAACCGTCCCAGCGTTACCTGGGAAAAGCGATTATCTAACGAAACACGTTTGATTTTAGGATTTCAGATGACCTGGCACCGAGTTATGATGGGTACCGCAATTCACCTTTTTTCCGAGACCCTCCAGAAATATTGCTGCCATTGCCGTATTTTTTAAAAATTTTTCATGAAAATTTCACAAAATATTCTTCAGATGTTATATTTTAATGTACTATTAGTTTAAATAAATAGATTTTATCTGTTTCGTTTAAAAAAAATCACACCCTACTCACCCCTTAAATGAACAAATATCATCTTCTGACAGCATTCCCTATAACATAAATGATGAAAATGTTCCGTGCTGGTAACATTTGTCCAACACAGCAGCAATAAATCTACCATAACATGCTCGTGCTTAATCAACCTATCCTTTGAATTTCTTTTTCATCCAAGGTTGTCATCGAAAGTTTCAGCGATTAAACTATGTCTCGGGCTGCCATCCAAAAAATTTCCAAAACTCGGAAAATTTAAATATCGGTTGCTTATTTTATTGTAAATGCTTTGCTTATGAATACAAAATGGAAGCATTTGCAATATTAACGTTTCAATCATGTGCTAGTACCAAAGCTGCTCCTATGAATTTGGTTTCAATTGACTGGCTGCGCTGTAAGTTATAGGAGTGAATATAATTTTAGGGCTACCACCGTCCAATTTTTTTAAATTTTTTAAACGTAAATATTTGTTGTTAATTGTCATTGCAGGATCATTCCCATTCGGAAATTTTATGACAACATCGCCCGATAAAGATATGTCAATAAATTACGAAATTCATCATTCACGATTTTTCAACGAGATTCCCACAGAATTAGAAATGCAAAAAGGTCCACTTACCACATAAATTTGTTTTGATTTTCAAACTGCATCGAAAGTTATAGGGAAAAAGTCTTTATTCTCCTGATCAAATTTCTGTAAATTTCATATTGATCGCATTATCCGATCGTCAGTTCTCGTGAACAGAAGTTTTGAGTGCTGAAAGTAGAGATAATTTGATCATCGGTTGCCGTTCTTGTTTACCGCGGAATTTTGAAAATTTTTCTTTGACTTGGTGGACAAAAGCCAAAATGTATCAATAATTTGAATTCATTTTCAAAAATCAAAAAATTTTCAGGAAGGTCGATGATTTGAAGGATTTGTTTTCAGGAGCCTGCTGTAGCTATAAAGTTGCCCGCACAGTCTTGAAAGTCCATATGTGTTAAATTCTAGTCTACATTAATACGCTCTAAAAATTTCACGATGATTTATTGTTTTTCTAAGAAGTTATGATAAATCGAAATTTGAAAAAAAATCCTTGCCTACTTTCAGGCACTCAGTGCCTGCACAAGGCTTAAAATTTCCATTTCATTATCATAAGCAAACTAAAAACATAAATTTTTTTTACCTCCTTCCTTCCACTCTCTCCATTACCCAATCAAAATGCACGGTCCCTGTGCATCAATTCTCCTCAATATATGTTAACTTTGTACTCCCAGAAAATAAAATATTGGCATAAGGGAAAGCACTTCATTATAAACTATCGTCTTCAGATGATATCGCCTGTTTCTTGTCGTCAAGACTTATGCCCAGAGAAAAGTTTAGAAAAAACTCTGGTTGGCGTCTTCATTATCTTTGTAAAAGGAATGATCGTAGATTTTCCTTAAATTTAACCAAATTCGCTGATTTTCTTATATCTTCAGGTAAGGTATTGTAATAAGCCAAAGACTGTTGCACTGGATCCATTTTCAAACGATCTGTCCTAGCTTTTTTGATCGCAAGGTTATTCGCCGATGTTGTGACTGTCTGAGTTATTTGTCCAACATTTCTTATAACATATGGACATTTGAGTTTTTGGTTTTGGTTTCCTTGTTCAAGACACATTATTTGTTGTATGCTTAGTAGTCCTGTTTCACGATACACATGTAAGCTTGGAGTCAAAGTTGGCATTTTGTATATAGTCTTGATAGCCTTAGTGAATTGTCTTCCGATCAAATCGATGTTTTGTTGCAATGTTTGCTTCCACAAAATTGCTCCATAAGAGATGTTCGACAAAATAAAAGCATTGAATATGTCAAGTTTGATGTTGAGAGATAAAAAATCAAATTTTTTGTAGGATTCCTATCATAGGCGCTACTTTAAGTCTGATGTTATTGATATGTTGCAGCCAGACATTTTCTCATCTAAAGTTAGTCCTAAGTATCTAATTGACTTGGCCTTTTCCAATTGTATTCCATTGATTTGTTATGACGGATTAATTTGTTGCTTGTTTTTTTTATTGGAATACTAAATATTTAGTCTTTTGGATGTTTATTATTAATTTACTTTGTTCGAGCCAATTCCAAAATTTTCCTAGGTCATCATTTATATTTTGCTGGAGAATTAATTCGTTTTTACCGGAATACAGCAGTAGTGTGTCATCAGCAAATACAACTATTTTTCCCAGCAGATAAATGCCCTGTACACTGTTAATGTACAGTAAAAGCAGTAATGGCCCAAGGATTGATCCTTGAGGAACGCCGATGTTTATAGTGCATTCCTGACTTTTATACATATTGTTGGTTGTAATAATACGCCTGTTGAAGAGATAATTCTTTATCAGCAGCTTGAAGTTGTGATGGATTCCGTATATTTCGAGCCTCTAAAGCAGAATGTCGTGGTAAATGGTGTCAAACGCCTTTTTTAGATCCACGAAGATTACCGCTACATAGTCGCCCTTATCCAATCCATTGTTGATGAAATGTACTGCATCTAATGTTGCTGCTAGTGTACTACTGTTTTCTTGGAAGCCATATTGAATTGGCGTCAAAATGGAGTTAGTCTTTATCAATTTAAGCAATTGTTTTTGAATGGCTCTTTCGAATATTTTACTTAATACACTTGTGACAGCTCTTGGGCGATAATTTGATGGATCTGCTGGATCACCACCTTTGAAGATTGGAGTGATTTTCGCTAGTTTAAGACGATCAGGGAATGTGCCAGCTGCTAGGTGCTTATTTATTATTGTAGTTAGAAGCTCCAAAATATGATTTTTCAGAAATTTAATATCCTCCGATGTTATACTATCCAGCCCAGGAGAAACCTTTGATTTAAGGTTGTCGATTATTTCAGATATTTCAACAGGACCCGTAGGACGCAAGTGAGTTGAAGTGTACATATTAGGTTCAATATGAATACTCGAGCGTGATGAAAGTTGCAGTTGCTCGGTGACAAGTGTTCCAATGGTAGCGAAGAAGTTGTTTAACTGCTGTGCTACTTCTTCGGGGTCTGTAATGGATGTTCCATTAATCAACAGTTCTTCTTTGCAACGTTGAAGATTTGTTTTGTTGTTTAGACAAGAACTCATTTACTAGTTGCCAATATCTGGAGGTATTTCCGGCTGAAGCTTCAAACTTATTTCTGTTGAACCGTTTTTTGGCCTCATCCCGATTCGATTCCTTCTTCATAGATAAATAGATCTGCTTCTTGGACGTGGAGTTTGGATCTGCTTTGTATTTTTTGTAAGCAGTTTGTTTTCGATTTGCAGCATCAATTACATTCCTAGTGATCCATGATTGTACTCGTACACGAACTTGTTTCGTTGTTGTTGTTTTAACCTTAGCTGCGGTTATCTTCTCAATCAGCTCATCAAAGTCCGAAGTTGGAGACCCTTGGAGACTATCTATGAAGTTTTTTAAGCAATCTTTATTATTGGTTCTACTCATCGATATTTTTTTAGGCCGTATTTTAGCTTTGACGAGATTTTTGATAGATAAGTTGATTACTTTATGGTCTAAGCCGGGCCAGTCGTCATCATTGTAAGACATACGTTCACTTAAGTTTGGATGTTTTATGATCACATGATCGAGTAGTGTTTTGGACGTCATGGTGATGCGTGTTGGCTTTGTCTTGTTAAATACGACTCCATTATTTGTCGCAATTATATCGAGATATTCGCTGCATATGGTAGAAGATGTTAAAATATCAATATTTGTATCTGCTACAGTGATTAATTTCTCGATAGTCGAATAGAATTCGTCGATATGATTGAGAAAGAGATGGTCTTCTTCATTTGGTGTTTTATAAAAGGTGCCGATGTAAATTTTTCCTGAACTAAGTGCAAGCTCAACTACTATAGTGTTAAATTTATCAGACATGCTGGCAAGCTTTAAGCGATTGTATGACTTCACAAGTATTGCTGTGACTCCTCCACGGCCCGATTGTCTTGTGCAGAAATAGCCTGTATATCCTCTCGGCGAAGAGAGTTCCTGATCGTTGCTATATATCCATATATCATTAAGAACTACAACATCGATGTTTTTGTTGGAACATAAATAAATATTGATGTCGTTAATTTTATTACGAATGCTTCTAACGTTTGCGTAGCAAATGTTAATAAGACAATTTTTTTCGTTTACTGTTGATCTTATATCCATAGTTGATTCGCTTTTGGTTAACTTCAATCATTCTCTGAAATTCTGGATACTCATAACTGTCTGCGCGATGTTGTGTATGCAGATGATTTTTGGTAATGCAATTATTGCATTTGAAAGAAGATACTGTTCATGCATGGGTAAGATGATTACCAGCACATTCAGCACACTTTTCCTTTGCCTGGCATGTTTGGGATTTATGGCCGAATCCTTGACATTTAAAACATCGCATTACGTTTCGGTCTTCAACAACGTAATGGGAGCCGAAATTGATATTGATGTATTGGTCCACCATTTTTTCAAATAGCTTCCCACCAACCTCCACAAAGGCTATTCATTTATTTGTTTTTTTTTGCCTACCTCATATGTACCACCTCAAATTTATCATTAATGTCTATGTTATGGTTTAGACTGATTATTTCTTCTTCAGCTCTTGCGTGCTGTATTTTTGTTGGAGTCCTCTTATCATCAGTCGAGGCAGTTTTTCCTTGGCACATTCGATTTTATATTGCGCTCCTAAGTTTTCTTCTAGGTTTTTTAATAGAACCTCAGTATTTTGCTGGTTATTGGATTTCATTAATATACCCCCACTTCTAAGTGGTTTCGTAAATTCAACAGGTTTTTTTCAATTTTACTGGGTTGATTTTTTTTTAATGTCACTCAACGTACTAGCAGCATCTTGCTCATTTTTTGGCTTAATGATGATGCCTTTGTTAAATTTTTTAATTTTAGTTGCACTAAATGGCTTTGCCCTGGTGACATCTGCATATGAGGGAATAGGGACAGGCTTGACACTTGTTTTCGTAATTTGCTTAGTTTTACAATTAATTGTTTTTAAGAGCTCATGATTTTTTTTCACCTGCAGCGTAATTCTGTTCTCACGACTTTTGCGCAGTGCTGATTTGCATTTCTTGCAGAACTACTTAACCTTATTGCCAAGCTCTTTTATCAGTTCAAACTCTGCTTTGGTAATGTTAATGCAGTCGATGTGGTAATTCTTGCCGCCACAAAAACCTTCGCAAATGAGTGCTGGATGTTCTTTCGCTATTTGTTTTTAACATTTCCCACACTTTTCTTCTTCAGTCATTATTTTTTAATGAAAAAAACTTTGTTTTTAGTAAATCAAGGGAATAAAATCAATGAAGAGAATTTTAACTTAATTTCATATATTCGATGACGTAATCGCAGCATCAGTCTTAAGCTCTACACCACTAGGAAAGTGCAAAGCTCTTCGACCAGTTTACTTAGTTTTACAATCACACTCAAACAACAAGCTTAACACCCAACCCACTCTATTCCCAATTCAGGATTGGGAATATACCGTAATTCGTGAGCTTTAGCCCGATTTCCATGTATGTGTGCGCAAACTGTGTACGAGCACGTAAGCTCCTCATGAGCTTGATTTGCGAATACCGGTTTTGTACGAAGCGTTTATATGTGTGTGTGCCGGATAAAATTGTATGGCTACACGAAGATCGGATTAAAACCGGTTTGAAATCCCGATTTCGTGTAACCATACAAATTTGAGCGGTGATCTGGTTTACAAACACATAGATTGTGATTTGTTTTCAATAGGGCGTGTCCAAAAGGGAAATTTCTAATATCGTGACTTCTAGCGGCCGCTGTTCACTTCGTCGAACAGTTTGGTGGCCATCCACCAAACAACATGCATCGGAATGCAAATGCAATATCATTCCGAAAATGCCTCTGAGCGGATAGCACGTGCGCTGTATCTGAGCGTTGAATGCTCTTAAGGATTTATTTCCAGTGCAGGTGAAGAAATTCTGCTGCTGATGAATACTTCACGTGTAGGATATATCTTTTTGTATGAGCGAATCAAATTGTTTCGCAATTTTCCACAATTTAAAATTCTGTAGACTATTTAGATTGCTGAATGAGATCTTGAACTCCCTAGGAATTTTCTTATAAGAAACGGAGCATGACCACGGTTCAACGGCATTCTGAAAATAATAATTTGTCAAAATATTGGCAGGCATACCAAACCTAATACTGGTATGATCGACATAAATTTTTACTAATGTTCGAAGAACATTAGTATTAAAATCGATTCGGCCAAAAATTCATATTTCTTTATATATATATATATATATGTACAAAAAATTTCAGTGAGATAATCTCGGGAACGCGCCATTCGATTGAGCTGAAACTTTCAGGATACATTGGTGTATATGCAGAATAGGTCCAGGTCTCTTTAAATGTCAGTTATTGTAAACCTTATCGCGCCGGCGGGCATTTAAGTGATATTTTTAATATACCTATTATTTCGTGCACAAATGATTTTCGCAAAAATAAAGTTAATAAAATAAATTTCTAACGTGTTTTACATATGAATCGGATAATGCTTTGGAATATTTTAACCCTATGTGTGCGCTGGGTGCCTAAAAAGAGGACGGGAAAATTTGAAAATTTTTAAATTTCGATAACTTTTGACAGAGCTATTCAATCATTACCAAATTTTCAGGACACATTGATATTATTTAGTTGTAGATTAATGTGGCTTTTAATGAGCGTGCTGGCAACCCTGTAGCTAGGGCAGGCACTGAAAGTGAAAACCTCCAAATCATCGTCTCTCTTGAAAAAATGCAGTTTCTTCAAAAATAAGCCTTTCATATGTAAATCTTGTGCTTTGTTTACATAACCAAAAAAAAAAAAAAGATATGGTATAACGGGCACGCCTGGCAACCCTTGCCCAATTTACCTATATTTTTAGCATCAAAAACTTCTGTTCACGGAAACTCACGATCCGATGGGCAGAATTATTTGAAATTCACAACATGTATTGACCTTAAATAGGACCAGGTCTGATAGAAGTGATTTTGAAATGCGGGCAATTCTGTGCCAGTGGTGCCATCTTGAAAAACCACTAAAAAAGATAACTGTTTTTAGCCCTATAAATTCTGATTGAATCGTTCGATTTTGACGAAACTTACACAATTGCTGGACCTTACTTTAAGCCACGTTTGGTAGAAATTTGGTCGAAAAATTCGATTGGAGCTGCCAGCTATGATAATTTTGGTGTCTTCATTTTGAAAAAAAAAATTTGGAAGTAAAAACATTCAAACCATCGAATATTCAAAAAAATGTCCGTTTCTTACAATAAAACCAATCTGTATATAAATCTTATGTTTTATCTACACGTTCAAAATAAAACTTTGGAAATTTCATGTCGGACAAGAACGGTAACCCTCTCCCAGTTAACCTATATTTTTAGCATCAAAAACTTCTGTTCACGGAAACTCACGAACCAATAATCAGATACAGCTAAAATTTACAGAATGCATTGGACTTAAGTAAGACCAGATTTGATAGAAGCGATTTTGAATTGTGGGCAACTCTGTGCCAGTGGTGCCATCTTGAAAAATTACAAAGAAAAAAAACTGCTTTTTGCCCTATGAAATGTGAATAAGTTACCAGATTTTCATGAAATTGACACAGAAGCTAAACCTAACTCTAATCTCTGTTTGGTGGAAATTTGGTTGAAAAATTTGATTGGTGCTACCTGCTATGGTAATTTTTGTGTCTTTGGTTTTGAAAATTCGCTCAGGAAAATAAAACTTTTTGTACTATAACTTCCAGTGCAGTCATGAAATCAATACGAATTTCATACAATTAATGAAACCTGTCATAAACATTATTCAGGCCAAATTTGGTTGAAAAGACACGATAGGGTTGCCAGCTATTGTTGGTTTTGTGTTTAATTGCAATATCTTTATTAAGCGGTTTTATCGTAGAATTTTCAAATGGTAATGATATTGTAGTGACAATAAACAGCAAATATTAAGCTTTCGATCATTTGAAAAAACTCGCTGCAGGTAACCCTAAATTTCTTTATACTCCTATAACTTCGAATGTAATTAAACAACGTGAAGCAGATTTGATATATTCTTGGATTTGATACTGGCGAAAGGTTGCCAGCACGAGTCGGTTGTGCTACTTTTGTATCAATAAATGCTTACAGTTAGTATACATACCGGAAACATTTACAATGAAAATAAATAACCGATGTTACAATTCGCAAAGTTCTGCAAATTTTTCGGATCGCAGCCCCAAACACCAACTTCAGTTACAGTGCTGCAGGCACTGAGCATTTTCTTCATTGATGTTATATGAGATGCTGCTTTCAAAATTATGTGAAATAAGCAACTGATAACGAATATAATTAACCCGTGTTTTGCTCTCATAAACGTTGAAATTCATGCCAGTGGTAATATCTGAAACCTTGCACCATATGAGTTATAATGCATTCTTAAGACGAAAGTAAAACGTGGCATTTGAAACAGTTTGGCCGTAATAAGCAGCACATGTGGTGGAATATGCACTCAAAACCTGCACGATTCTTCTACTGTTCTTCGAACATTAGTGTTTCTAGCGGTTCAGGTGCGCTAGAGTTTTTTTAATTTATGCGCGATCGACTTCGTAAAATGGGTTAAATTAAAAACAAATAAAAATTAAATTAAGGTCTTTATTGATATTAATATATTAAATACATTGTATTACTACTTTGTGCAATGTACTTTATAAATAAATATTTTGGATTCATTTTTGATGTATATGAGTGACTCTCCATATCATCAAAAAGTATTGTATAGTTAGGCTTGTAAGCACTGAAGCACAATCGAATAGATGCCGTTAAGAAGTCATTAGTCAGAGAACTCCTAAGTTGCGATTCGACGTTTTTCATTTGAGAAAACGTTGCTTCACATCGATAAAAATGCAAATATCCTCATTGCCACCAATCTCAATAATATGGTAATAAAATAAAAAACTCTAGCGCACCTGAACCGCTAGAAACACTAATGTTCGAAGAACAGTAGAAGAATCGTGCAGGTTTTGAGTGCATATTCCACATCATGCGCTGCTTATTACGGCCAAATTATTTCAAATGCCACGTTTTACTTTTGTCTCAAGAATGCATTATAACTCATATGGTAGAAGGTTTCAGATATTACCACTGGCATGAATTTCAACGTTTATGAGAGCAAAACACGGGTTAATTATATTCGTTATCAGTTGCTTATATCAAAACATTTTGAAAGCAGCATCTCATATAATATCAATGAAGAAAATGCTCAGTGTCTGCAGCACTGTAACTGAAGTTGGAGTTTGGGGCTGCGATCCGAAAAATTTGCAGAACTTTGGGAATTGAAACATCGGTTATTTATTTTCATTGTAAATGTTTCCGGTATGAATACTAACTGTAAGCATTTATTGATACAAAAGTAGCACAACCGACTCGTGCTGGCAATCTTCTGCCAGTATCAAAGCCAAGAATATATCACATCTGCTTCACGTTGTTATATAACATTTGAAGTTATAGGAGTAAAAAGAAATTTAGGGTTACCTGCAGCGAGTTTTTTCAAATAATCGAAAGCTTAATATTTGCTGTTTATTGTCACTACAATATCATAACCAATTGAAAATTCTACGATAAAACCGTTTAATAAAGAAATTGCAAACAAACACAATACCAACAATAGCTGGCAACCCTATCATGGCTTTTCAAGCAAATAAGGCTTGAATAATGTTTATAAAAGGTTCCAGTAATTGTATGAAATTCGTATTGATTTCATGACTGCACTGGAAGTTAAAGGGCAAAAAGTTTTATTTTCCTGAGCGAATTTTCAAAACCAGAGACACAAAAATTACCATAGCTGGCAGCACCAATCGAATTTTTCAACGAAATTTCTACCAAATAGAGACTAGAGTAAGGTTCAGCTACTGTGTCAATTTCATGAAAATCTGGTAACTTATTCACATTTCATAGGGCAAAAAGCATTTTTTGTTCTTTGTAATTTTTCAAGATGGCACCACTGGAACAGAGTTGCCTACAATTCAAAATCGCTTCTATCAGACCTGGCCCTACTTAACTCCAATGCATTCTGCAAATTTCAATTCTATCTGATTATTGATTCGTGAGTTCCCGTGAACAGAAGTTTTTGAAGCTAAAAATATAGGTTAACTAATGTTTTCGTTCTTGTCCGACATGAAATTTCCAAAGTTTTACTTTGACTGTGTAGATTAAGCATAAGATTTGTATACAGATTGGTTTTATTATAGAAACGGACATTTTTTAGGATATTCGATGGTTTGAATGTTATCACTACCAAATTTTAATTGTTTCAAATTTAAGACACCAAAATTATAATAGCTGGCAGCTCCAACCGAATTTTACCAAACGTGGTTTGAAGTAAGGTGCAGCTACGGTGTGAATTTCGTCAAAATCAAACGATTCAATCAGAATTTATAGGGTTAAAAGCAGTTATCTTTTTTAGTGATTTTTCAAGATGGCACCACTGGCACAGAATCATTTGCATTTCAAAATCACTTCTATTAGGCCTGGTCCTATTTAAGACCAATACATTCTGCAAATTTCAATAAATTCTGATCATCGGATCGTGAGTTTCCGTGAACAGAAGTTTTTGATGCTTAAAATATGGGTAACTTGGGCAAGGGTTACCAGGCGTGCCCGTTATACCATATCAAATTTTTTTTTTTGTCTTTGTAAACAAAGCACAAAATTCACATATGAGTGGTTTTTTTTTTAAGAAACGACATTTTTTCAAGAGAGACGATGATTTAGAGGTTTTCACTCTCAGTGCCTGCCGTAGCTACAGAGTTGCCAGCACGCTCAATAAAATGTACAGTAATCTAGAACTAAATAAAACAAACATGTCCTGAAAATTTTATAATCTTGAAATAGCTCTGTCAAAAGTTATCGTAATTTAAAAATTTTCAAATTTTCCCGTTCTCTTTTTAGGCACCCCGCGCACACATGGGGTTAAGAAATTCCAAAATATTATCCGATTCACATGTAAAGCTTGTTCGGAATTTATGTCGTCAACTTTATTTTTGCAAAAATTATTTGTGTACGGAATAATAGGTATATTAAAAAAATCACTAAAATGGCCGCCGGCGCCAAAAGGTTAAAGATTATTAACTTTTTGTGAGACCTGGCACTATTCTGCATATACACCAATGTGTCCTGAAAATTTCAGCTCAATTGGATGGCGCGTTCCTGAGATTTTTTCACTGAATTTTTTTGATGATATATATATATATATATATATATATATATATATATATATATATATATATATATATATATATATATATATATATATATATGTATATATATATATATATATATATATATATATATATATATATATATATATATATATATATATATATATATATATATATATATATATATATATATATATATATATATATATATATATATATATATATATATAGAAATATGAATTTGTGGCCAAAGTGATTTTAATACTAATGTTCTTTTTCGAACATTAGTAAAAATAATTTTCATTTGCGCGTGCTATGGCTAAAATTTCTAGCTCCAGATTCGATGAATTCAATTGCAAAGTATGAGCTAGATTTGATGAAATATCCTCGTTATCGAATTCTCTAAAAGGAAATGAAATAAATTCAAAAATCGGTTGAAGGTTATTGAGATTTGCAAATCGTGTCTCGAATTCTTGTTTAAAATTTTCCAGTTCAGGACAAAACATTTCAACATTTCATGCACCAGAAGGTTAGGTTAGGTTGTACATAGTGCTGGTACATAGTGCTACCAGATAAATGGGGCAGGAGAAAAAAAATCAGTCCAAGCGGCCATCGAAGGCCTCAGACTCTTTCGCGAACTGAAGAATGTCTTTCTGCTTTCAGCTAGATTCACCAGTAAGTTTAATATGATTTTCAAAATATGGAAAATATTTAAAATTTTTGCCCATTTGCTTGTGAAGCAAATCGTTTTAATTTTACTTAAAAAACATTTTCCGAACTCAACAAGGCAATATATTTTCCTTTTCCTTGTAATTGTAAATTTAGCAAGTTGTAACGGCCCATAAAATCCGTAAGAAATGCTAATACCTTTACCCATACTGGATCTTCCAATTATTCATGTTTTTCTCCAAATGTGTCCAAATATGCAATAATTTCAAGCAAAAGATTTAGAAATCTTTGCAAAAATCTTCCTGAGCTAAGCCATCTAAAGCTTAGTACTGTTTTCGATTTCACGTTAAATTTTCATGCAAATTTTGACGTGAAATTAATTAACGGCGAAAATTTAGCTTGAAAATAAGCAAGAGTTGTACTCACTTTTAAGCGTGAAAAATTGCTTGGAACATGCTTTCGCTTTGAAAATGCAAATAGCTTTGGCACATGTCTCCAATCATTTCACGCCAATTTAGTAGGTGCAGTTCATTTTTTAGGCTAGTACTGAGTTAATTGTGAAGCTAAATTTTGACATGTCTCCATTATCTGGTCATTCTTTCGAGCAAAAATTTTGAAAATGCAGAAAAGTGGGGACACTTATCATTTCTGACGGATAAGATGACAAGAATTTCAATTTTTGAACGATTTTATGATTGAAAAGACATTTACACAATTCAATTTTAAAACTCTAGCGCACCTGAACCGCTAGAAACACTAATGTTCGAAGAACAGTAGAAGAATCGTGCAGGTTTTGAGTGCATATTCCACCACATGTGCTGTTTATTACGGCCAAACTGTTTCAAATGCCACGTTTTACTTTGGTCTCTAGAATGCATTGTAACTCATATGGTAGAAGGTTTCAGATATTACCACTGGCATGGGTTTCAAAGTTTATGAAAGAAAAACACTTGTTAATTATATTCGTTATCAGTTGCTTATTTCACCAAACTTTGAAAGCAGCATCTCATATAACATCAATGAAGAAAATGCTCAGTGTCTGCAGCACTGTAACTGAAGTTGGTGTTCGGGGCTGCGATCCGAAAAATTTGCAGAACTTAGGGAATTGAAACATCGGTTATTTATTTTCATTGTAAATGTTTCCGGTATGAATACTAACTGTAAGCATTTATTGATACAAAAGTAGCACAACCGACTCGTGCTGGCAACCTTTCGCCAGTATCAAAGCCAAGAATATATCAAATCTGCTTCACGTTGTTTAATTACATTCGAAGTTATAGGAGTATAAAGAAATTTAGGGTTACCTGCAGCGAGTTTTTTCAAATGATCGAAAGCTTAATATTTGCTGTTTATTGTCACTACAATATCATTACCATTTGAAAATTCTACGATAAAACCGCTTAAGGGGTTAGTCCACTGTTAAACTGCTCAAAATGAACTTTTTTTTTAAACAGCTACCAACAAAAAACTATTCAAGATATCGATTTGAAATTTTACGTACATCTTTATTAAAGCTAGGAGCTAACATTTCCATTAGAAAAAATT
>OX376372.1:139602533-139732150 GCA_947369275.1 Nemotelus nigrinus
TTTCGCGCAGCAGAGATTATGTCATAGCTGGATGAATGATTTTATGATGTTTCCGAGTGGCTATATTTATAAGAAAACATAGACGTTATTCGCTGGTTGCAGAGGAGTAGGTCAATGTTCAGGTGTTATTAAACATGTTGTATTTTCTTTGTGGTAATTAGATGGTACGTGGGGCTGGGAATTTCAGGCAAATAAAAACATTTGTTTGTATAAGTGGCAATAAACTTTATTGTTTTTTTATTAATACAAATTTATATTGAAATAAAATAGTTGACATTTTACTTGGATAAATAATTGTATATTGAAACAGCTTCACATATAAATCCACCAACAAAAAATCCAAGACCAACACATTTTATTAGACTGTAGAGGCAGTGCTCTGTTCTGGAACATTTTTTTGTTGTAATAGGTGATTCGTAAGGTCCACAGACGTCTTTTCCGTTGGCGTAGAAACATTCTGGTGACAATCGCAAGTGCTCACTCTCGACATCGGTAGGTGCGTTGAATGCATCCATGGTGACCGAGCAGAAGTAACATCTGACTTGGTCTTTTATGTTTGTGTAAAAAAATCCACTACGCGCAAGCTTAAGTACTTTTCTCTCGTCAATTTTTAGATTGGCAAACGTCTTGACGCGATCATATTCTTGCTTTAACCACAACATCTCGAATGAATGTTGTTCACTTTTAGAGCACGTCTTTTATATTTATCCAGGAATAATGATGAGAAGGAAAACCAAGCCATTTGACAAAAACACGATTTTCCCTTCTTCTTATAATTTTCTCAACAAGGTATGCGTCAGGGTGTTTCACTGTAGTTAACTCAGGCCCGTAGAACCCTCCTTGTATCAAATTTTCCTGATAGTCTTCCAATGTGTACGTACGGGGCTGTATTTTTCTGACTTCTTTCATTTTAAATATTTCCGTAGACCAGTTAGGAGTGTAACCCTATTCAAAAATCTTCTCATGCTTACTTATGCGCACATGCGCACCAACTTTAAATTTGGGTTGTAATGTTACCTTAACTTTCCTGTAAACGTCCGAGAGTAATTGCACTTCATTCGATGAGTTAACATCTATTGGGCGCATATTGTTTTGTTATGTTGTATCGGGCAACTAGCTTATGTAAGGAATCGAACCAGCGGTAATTTCCATTCATGCTAAAGTTCTTCCACATAATACCCTTTAGAGTTCTGTTGAAGCGCTCTACAATCGATGCTTTCAATGCACTAAATGTTGAATAGTGGTTAATTTCATACTTTTTCATAATATGTTGAAATCTTTTATTGAAAAATTCCTTTCCGTCATCTGTTTGCAGATTTCTGGGAATACGTCTTTGCTCGAGAATTGTTTCCATTGCCTTCGTCAATTCATTAGCACTTTGATTTTTGCCTGGTAATGCCCAAGCGTACTTGGAAAAAGCGTCAATTATTGTGAGAAGAAACTTGTAGCCTCTATTCTCTGATGAGTATGCACTCATATCTACCAAATCCGCCTGCCATAAATCATCAATACATCTGGTAGTGACCCGACGTCGTTTAAAATTTTTACGAGCAGGTCTGTGTAACTCGTTGACAATTTGCTTTCTGCTCATAACGATTAAATGTATAAATATAGGATGTTTACTTGTTACTAATGTTCAACGAACATTAGTATTAAAATCGATTCGGCAAAAAATTCATATTTCCATATATATATATAAAAAAAATTTCAAAAAAAAATTTCAGTGAGATAATCTCGGGAACTCGCGATTCGATTGAGCCGAAACTTTCAGGATACATTGGTGTATGTGCAGAATAGGTCCAGATTTCACTAAATGTCAGTAACTCTTAACCTTTTGGCGCCGGCGGCCATTTAAGTGGTATATTTAATATACCTATTATTTCGTACACAAATAATGTTTGCAAAAATAAAGTTGACCAAATAAATTTCGAACGTGTTTTACCTGTGAATCGGATAATGTTTTGGAATTTTTTAACCCCATGTGTGCGCTGGGTGCTTAAAAAGAGAACGGGAAAATTTGAAAATTTTTAAACTGCGATAATTTTTGTTAGAGCTATTCGATCATTACGAAATTTTCAGGACATATATTTATTATTTAGTTGTAGATTTGTGTAGCTTTTAATTAGCGTACCAGCAACTCTGTAGCTAGGGCAGAAACTGAAAGTGAAAACCTCCAAATCATCGTCTCTCTTGGAAAAATGCCGCTTCTTCAAAAAACAGCCACTCATATGTAAATCTTGTGCTTTGTTTATATAGAAAATAAAAAAAATTTGATATAGTATAACGGGCACGCCTGGTAACCCTTGCCCAATTTACCTATATTTTAAGCATCAAAAACTTCTGTTCACGGAAACTCACGATCCGATGAGCAGAATTAATTGAAATTTGCAAAATGTATTGATCTTAAATAGGACCAGGTTTGATAGAAGTGATTTTAAAATGCAGGCGATTCTGTGCCAGTGGTGCCATCTTGAAAAATCACTTAAAAAGATAACTGCTTTTAGCCCTATAAATTCTGATTGAATCGTTCGATTTAAACAAAATTTACACAGTAGCTGGATCTTACTTTAACCCACGTTTGGTAGAAATTTGAGTGAAAAATTCGGCTGAAGCTGCCAGCTATGATAATTTTGGTGCCTTAAATTTGAAAAAAAAAACTCTAGCGCACCTGAACCGCTAGAAAACTAATTTTCGAAGAAATTGTCTTTGAATGACAATGTGGAAAGACGTAATACACTTTTTTGTAGAATCATATCAACCATTCCTCCTTCAAAGCAACAGAAATAAACTATAACACAAATGATGAAAATGTTCAGTGCTGGCAACATTTTCCCAACGAAGCAGCAATAAGTTAATCTTCACAAGCTCATACTTAAATCAACTTATCCTTTGAATTTCGTTCTCATCGGAGGATTTCGGCGAAAGCTATAGCGGTTAACGTTGTTTGAAGCTGCCATCCAAAAAATGTTCAAAACTCGGAAAATTTAAAAATTGGTTTCTTAGTTTTATTGCAAATGTTTTGCATATGTGTATGTCATTTGAAGCACCTGTTGATGCAAAAGTTACGAAAATTGCTAAAACTTGTTACCCTGTGTCAGCAGCAAAGCAAAATATACACCAAATCTGCTTCACGTTAAACTAAACCCAACCAATAAATTTCGTTTCGATTGAATCACTGCGCTAGAAGTTATACGGGTGAAAAAAATTTTAGGGTTACCACCCTCAAAACTTTCCAAATTTTTAAAGCGTTAATATTTGTTGTTAATTTTCATTGCAGGATTGTTCCCATTTGCAAATCTAATGACATAATCGCGCAGTAAAGAAATTCCAAAAAATTACAAAAAAATTAGTCATAGCTGGCAGTCCTTTCACGGTTTTTGTACGAAACTCCTATGGCATTTGGCTCACATTAAAATGTATTTACTGCATAAACTTCATTTTGATATCATGAATGCACCGGAAGTTATATGTAAAAAAGCTTTATTTTGCTTAGCAAATTTGCTAGATTTCGGAGACAAAAATCACCATAGCTGGCAACACTTTGCTAAATTTTCAGCCAAATTTTCACCAAATGTTATTTTATGTAAGATCTAAATATTGTGTGAATTTTGTTTTAATCTGATGGCTGAATCGGAAGTTATAGGCCAAAAACCGGTTTTTTTTCTCAATGATTTTTCAAGATGGCACCACTGCCACAGGATTGCCTGCATTTCAAAATTGTTTCTATCAGACCTGGTCCTAGTTGGTATCAACACGTTCTGTAAATTTCATTATGATCGGATAATCCGGTCGTCAGTTCTCGTGAACAGAACTTTCGAGTGCTGAAAATAGAGGTAATTTAGTGATGGGTTGCCGTTCATGTGCAAATCGGAATTTAAAAAATTTCAAATTGACATGATTGATAAACGTTAAAGTTTATCCAATATTTTAAATTTTTGTCAAAAATCAAAAATTTTTCAGCAGGTTCAATGATTTGAAGGATTTTTTTTCAAGAGCCTGCCGCAGCTACAGGAATACCCGCACTTCCTTGAAAATCCATGTGTATCCTATATATCCTATATTGGTCACGCCAGTCAAGTATGCACTGTGTGCTGGTGTCTGATGAGAAGCAGTGCATACTTTCGAAACCACTTTGTCAAAATAGAATTTTCAATGTAGATTAAAATTTTTAATCTTAATAAAAAGTTGTTCAATTTTAATCATCCCGCAAAAAGAATTCCAATTTGATTCTGCTTTCGGAGGCTGATTCCGCAAAACGATCGAGTTTCCCGTTTCAATATGCTCGGCTTCGATGCTGTAGAAATGATATACGTTGTCTATGCTGATTTATAGACAAGAAGGGAACCGTGATCAAATTCAATTACCTTTACTTAGTAAAATTATATCCATGGATATAAGTCGGAGATGTTAAAATTTGTCACAACTAGCATAAAAAAAAATGTAATGATTTCCACTGCAAGTGGTCACGCCAGTCAAGTATGCACTGTGTGCTGGTGTCTGATGAGAAGCAGTGCATACTTTCGAAACCACTTTGTCAAAACAGAATTTTCAATGCAGATTAAAATTTTTAATGTTAATAAAAAGTTGTTCAATTTTAATCATCCCGCAAAAACAATTCCAAGCAAATATTTAGTTTGCGATTATTTGAAAATAACTCCCTGCAACCCTAAATGTACCTAAATTTCTTTATACTCCTATAACTTCGAATGTAATTAAACAACGTGAAGCAGATGTGATATATTTTTGGCTTTGATACTGGCAGAAGGTTGCCAGTACGAGTCATTTGTGCTACTTTTGTATCAATAAATGCTTACAGTTAGTGTTCATACAGGAAACATTTACAATGAAAATAAATAACCAATGTTTCAATTACCAAAGTTCTGCAAATTTTTCGGATCGCAGCCCCAAACACCAACTTCAGTTACAGTGCTGCAGGCACTGAGCATTTTCTTCATTGATGTTATATGAGATGCTGCTTTCAAAATTTTGTGAAATAAGCAACTGATAACGAATATAATTAACCCGTGTTTTGCTCTCATAAACGTTGAAATTCATGCCAGTGGTAATATCTGAAACCTTCCACCATATGAGTTATAATGCATTCTTGAGACCAAAGTAAAACGTGGCATTTGAAACAGTTAGGCCGTAATAAGCAGCACATGTGGTGGAATATGCACTCAAAACCTGCACGATTCTTCTACTGTTCTTCGAACATTAGTGTTTCTAGCGGTTCAGGTGCGCTAGAGTTTTTTTATTTTAAAATCTGTGAAAATTTGCAAAAATGACGCACTTTATTCACCCCTTCACAATGATGGTTGGCGGTCCATCTGGATGTGGCAAGGCGAGTTTTATAGAGACACTTCTTAGAAATGACACTGTGATACAGCCTCGGGTGAAGAAGGTTATTTGGTGTAATGCTGAAACTCAAGCTGTTCCAACAAAAGTAGGTTTTAAAAATATCGAATACTTAAGTACGATTCCAGAAGAGTTTGTGAATAATGCGAATGAGCCAACACTTATAGTTTTGGACGATATGATGTTAAACGCGTTTTCAAGACAAGTTTGTGAAGTTTTTACCAAAGGATCACATCATAGGAATTTTTTGGTTATTTTAGTAACACAAAATGTATTTAATCACTGCAAATTTAGCCGTGACATATCATTGAACTGTAAATATCTGGTATACTTCAAGAATCTGCGTGATAAAAGTCAATTTCATCATCTTGCTAAACAAATATACCCTGAAAATAGCAAGGAGCTTGTGAGAATATATAAAGAAATCACTCAGGTACCCCACAGCTATTTATTAATAGACCTGACTCAGAAAACGAATGATATACTACGATTCCGTCCTGTTTTTTTTAACAAAAACTTTGTAACGTGTTATTGCTCAAAGGATAGTTTAAAGCAAGAGAATGGTGTCACGAATGAAGCGATTAAAGGACAGCAAGCATATGCTATACGTGCTTAGACACGCTCGACCGGGTTTGAGAAACGCTATACTTAAGAATGCCGACACAGAGGTAATTAAAACACTTTGCGAAATCACCTTGAATACGCTGAATAGAAACCACAGACCTCGTGGAAAGTTATGTAACCATCTCTTTAAATATAAAAAGTGTATGCATAAGCTAGTCTTTCCGCGGCAACGTAAAGTATTAATTCAACAAGGCGGATTTTTACCCATACTGCTGGGAAGTGTACTTTCAGGGGTGATTGGTTCACTAATTGAGAAATATGTATAGGAACAGTAATCTGAATAAAATGCTACTTCTGTCTCCTGAAGTATATGCAAATTTGAAAGACACAATTGAAAGTTCTAATAACCAGAGTTTGTTCGATAAGGCAATGAATAAGATATTGAAAAGTGAAAAATTCAGCGATAAAGACAAATGGTACCATTATCGAAACGAACTTATAAAATGTTTAAACACACGTTGTAGAAGTAAAGGTTTTCTAGAAAGAAAAACTCAATTACCTTCATCGAGCGAGCATGTACGCAAGAAACAGAAAAGCTTGCGAGACAACACGACACAAACTAAATATATTTTTAGAGATGAGAAACCTACGCAAACTACACCTCTACGAGTGGAATAATTGTTTGAATCATTAGGTGAAATCACACCTCCAAGGAGTGTATTATTGGCTGCAACAAAGCGTCGTCTATCGGCAAGTGGAATAGCCAAAAGTCTGAAGCCACCATCGAAATTTAGAAAAACTTCAACTGACAAAGATTATAGGATAATAACTGGTGATGATGGAATAACACAATACACAGTACCAGCTGATATGAGCCCTGATGAGGTAGAAGACGTTCTAAGTGAAATAGACAATCTTGATGATGAGGGGTCCAATGTCTTTAAAATGGAGAAAGAAGGTGAAGAAAATTCTGAAAGTATCGTGGATGTAGAAATGCAGGAGCTGCCTAGTTACTCTATATTAAGGCCCTCTCGGTTCGATCCTAATCAATATACGTCTGATCAACCCGTCAGAAAACATCCTGTTTGACAGAGTGAGAGACTAGAAGAAAAAAAAGTGCGTAGCTCAAGTGTACCAGATCAGGCTTGGGAAAGAATTTGATATGTCTATAACAGTAACAGATGATGAATTCTACGTTTGCCTTTTAAGCAATAGCTCCCTGAGCATTTACCCTGAAAACACACTATCATCTTTCGAAAATAAACTGCCAACGGCCTGCAAGCTTGAAAGTGGTTGGCGTGTTGGAATAACAGAGATAATGTTACCAAAGCGGGAAAGAGAAAAACTTGTTTCAACCAGCAGTGTTTTTAAACGTTCCATAGGCAGTACCGAAGAAAAAACTAGTATGATGAAAAGAAGTCGACAATCAACTGCAGCAGAATCCAGCAAGCCTGAAGTAACAGAAATAATTGTAAAAATCATGTCTTTGAAAAAAAAATCTTGTTCTCTTAAGATGGAGTGATGCTACTTTACGCAGACTTTGCTATGAAAAAAACGATATCAATTTTTCAACATTCCTATCGTAATTTTTCTTGGTTATGAAACCTGACTTCAATAACTACTATTTGACATCAATTAAGGCACTGATTTTCAAACATATCGAAAAAGATCGAGATGAAGGAAGTATTCCCGACAGCAGTGATTCTAAGAAGATTGAAGATTTCTGCTTACATGTTTACCAAGGTGAGAAAATTGCCGAAAAAGTTTATTTAAAATCAACCAAAAAGTTTAACTCGCTTCAGGTCTTTATTGATTATATAATTGGACAGATTCCGAGGTCGAAAAGAAATCATGTAGAGCTGGAGCTTAAGAATGATTGACGAATACATATATCCTGCACATAGCTTAAGACGGGAGTGGGAAAGAAAAGTGGGGATCAAGCCTACCTCGCAAACGTTTCATCTAAAAGACTATGGTGTGGAAATAAATGTGGAACTGCCAATACCTTCGCCGATTAACATTACGGATTTTGTGTCACTTTTGCTGAGTGGAATAGAGTTTTCAGACAAAGATTTAAAAAAAAAGCTGAAATTTCCGGTAGAACAGTGTACCAGGTACGAAAACAATTATTTTACCGAATTGGTCAATCAATTCGTCAATCCATAAGTGCTGCGGCTAAAGAATCCGGTACCGATATATTACCTGATGAATGGGCAAAAGCAGAATCAGATACAATACTTAACATTCCATACAAAAGGAGTGATGGAACAACGGGTACAACACCAGTACCGATTGAAGTGTCTAAAAGTGAAAATATTGCTGGTCTATTCATTGATGCATTTGTAAAAACACCTGTTGATAAACGCGATCCAGAACTGATTGATGTCTCGATAAAAGAATCTTTCGATAAGCCAATATTTATTGATAGTCTAAGTCGGTTGGAAAAAAACGTACATGAGCTTGATAAAAGAACATATCGTGTCGCGCATCCAAGACCGTTAGCGATTGTGAAAGCCTCAATTTAATTCACGTTTGCACAGACATTATCAAACCTAGAATATTAGCTGATAAATTGGTGCGAAATCTTCGCACGATTCCTTTGCAAGATTGCGACAGTATTTTCAGATTCAAACATGTAGAGTACTGTGCTGTGGAAAAAGCTTTTTTCGAAACCATTTCTATTAAAGTCACAGATCAACAGGGTGAACCAGTAGACTTTGAACCAAGTTTTACTCCCACATATATAATGCTTCACTTCAAACGTCGGTAAGAAAAAGTATAAACATTCACATACATTGATGTAAGGTCATAGTGTTAATATTCAATACCGATGTCAACGACATGAACTCGCACTACACACGCTATTATTTGGTCCAGAGTGGTGGAAATTTATCAGATTTTGGAGACCTTTATCGAGCACCAATTATCTATCAGCGTGGTAGAGGTATAGGAAGTTTTTTTAGTGGTTTATTACGTTATCTTAAACCTTTGGCGGCGTCAGGTGTAAAAGCTATAAAACGACAAGCGGTCAAGACCAGTAAGGCTATTATACAGGAGGTTGGCAATAAACCTCTTAAAGAACTCTTAAGAGAACACGGACAAACTGCAGCACAGGAGTTAGCTCAGAAAGGTATAAACAAACTTTTTGATAAGATGGATGGTGCTGGTAATCGAATGGCTATAAAAAGAGCTAACCTGTTCACAACAGTTCAATTCAAGGCTTCTCCTAAGCGACGTAAAGCTGGTAAATTGAAAAAAAGTGTAAGAAGAGTGTCACGTAAAAAAATTAAAAGGGTGAAAAGTAAACGAAAATTTATCAAGAAGCGTGTCTTGGACATATTTGATAAGTAATTAACATGTCCTCCTACAAAGAATGTATGAAATCCGAATTGAAAATTTTCTCCACATCACCGATTCAAAGCAACATTTCAAAACCGAAGAAGTTGCATACAAGCCGATAGATTCATCGGATAACTCATCTGTACTGGAATTCATCTCTCTAGGCCATGGTGATACGTATCGTGATTTATCCAGCATATATTTACGGCTCAAAGTGCAGATGGTTAAAATAAAGGATGGTAAAGAGGAGTTATTCACAGGGACTGAAACAATTAAGGGTGTTGATGGAAGAGAAGTCGAAGCTGATCCAATCGGCGTCGCAAATAATTTGATGCATTCGCTTTTTAGGCAATGTACAGTTCAGTAGAATGGGAAGAATATAGCTCAAACAGACAACAACTACCAGTATAGGGCATACATTGAAAATCTATTGAATTACGGGAAAGATGCAGCAACAACTCATCTCGAATCGGTTGGATGGTATCTTGACCAGAATGAAATGGAAATGATTGAAGGAGCTGGTCCAAAGTCTGAGAATAAAGGTTATCTTAGTAGATCAGCGCTATTAGAGAAAAGTAATGGGAAAGATCCATAGCGACATATTTAACCAAGAAAAACTATTGATTAATGGTGTGGATTTGCGTGTCATATTATCTTTAGAGAAACCTGAATTCTACCTGTACTCGAAAGATGATAAATTCTCGCCTCGAATTAAAATACTGGAAGAAACAATGTACATGAATCACGTAAGCGTCAATCCCAATATTCTCCTGGCACATGAAACAGTACTGCAACGTTCAAATGCAGTATACCCGTACAAACGCATCGAAGTGAAAACATACACGTTGCCAACAAATACATTCACACTATCGCTGGACAATATAGTGGTGGGCCAATTACCGAACTTGCTCATTTTCGGGATGGTAGACAACGACGCCTTTACCGGAAAACGTACTAAAAATCCATATAAATTCAAGCACAAAAGAGTATATAATCCAAGGGTACTGGTATCAATTATTTCGATAAAGGCCATCAGATATCCAAACAATTCTTCGACAATGGTTGCTTTTTGCTAGCATTTGACTTGACAGTGGATAATTGATACGAATCAACTTGTGGCAGTTTATTGAATTAAGGTGTTATGCGAATCGAGGGTAGATTCAAAGAGGACTTAAAGAATAGTGTGACATGCATTGTATATGCAGAGTACGATACGAATATTGAAATCGATAAAAATCGAAACGTTTACTCGAGTCCATAAAAAAGTATATAAAGAGGTGCAACACTTCTGTATTTATTATTTATCTGTGCCTTGGCTGGAGATAGCTGCAGTACCATGACTAATTGTCTAGTAAATACCGGGTATTTTTCAGAGGGGCACTTAACCAGGAAACATTTACAATGAAAATAAATAACCAATGTTTCAATTACCAAAGTTCTGCAAATTTTTCGGATCGCAGCCCCAAACACCAACTTCAGTTACAGTGCTGCAGGCACTGAGCATTTTCTTCATTGATGTTATATGAGATGCTGCTTTCAAAATTTTGTGAAATAAGCAACTGATAACGAATATAATTAACCCGTGTTTTGCTCTCATAAACGTTGAAATTCATGCCAGTGGTAATATCTGAAACCTTCCACCATATGAGTTATAATGCATTCTTGAGACCAAAGTAAAACGTGGCATTTGAAACAGTTAGGCCGTAATAAGCAGCACATGTGGTGGAATATGCACTCAAAACCTGCACGATTCTTCTACTGTTCTTTGAACATTAGTGTTTCTAGCGGTTCAGGTGCGCTAGAGTTTTTTACTAATGTTCGAAGAACATTAGTATTAAAATCGATTCGGCCAAAAATTCATATTTCCATATATATATATATATATCATCAAAAAATTTCAGTGAGATAATCTCGGGAACGCGCCATCCGATTGAGCTGAAACTTTCAGAATACATTGGTGTATATGCAAAATAGGTTCAAGTCTGTTTAAATGTCAGTTATTGTTAACCTTTTGGCGCCGGCGGCCATTTAAGTGATATTTTTAATATACCTATTATTTCGTGCACAAATAATTTTCGCAAAAATAAAGTTAACGAAATAAATTTCGAACGTGTTTTACATATGAATCGGATCATGCTTTGGAATTTTTTAACCCTATGTGTGCGCTGGGTGCCTAAAAAAGGACGGGAAAATTTGAAAATTTTTAAATTGCGATAACTTTTGACAGAGTTATTCAATCATTACGAAATTTTTAGGACATATTGATATTATTTAGTTGTAGATTTGTGTAGCTTTAAATGAGCGTGCTGGCAACCCTGTAGCTAGGGCAGGCACTGAAAGTGAAAACTTCCAAATCATCGTCTCTCTTGAAAACCTGCCGTTTCTTCAAAAAAAAGCCACTCATATGTAAATCTTGTGCTTTGTTTACATAACCAAAAAAAAAAAAAGATATGGTATAACGGGCACGCCTGGTAACCCTTGCCCAATTTACCTATATTTTAAGCATCAAAAACTTCTGTTCACGGAAACTCACGATCCGATGAGCAGAATTAATTGAAATTTGCAGAATGTATTGGTCTTAAATAGGACCAGGTCTGATAGAAGTGATTTTGAAATGCGGGCGATTCTGTGCCAGTGGTGCCATCTTGAAAAACCACTAAAAAAGATAACTGTTTTTAGCCCTATAAATTCTGATTGAATCGTTCGATTTTAACGAAACTCACACAATTGCTGGACCTTACTTTAAACCACGTTTGATAGAAATTTGGTTGAAAAATTCGGTTGGAGTTGCCAGCTATGACAATTTTGGTGTCTTCATTTTGAAAAAAAAAATTTGGAAGTGAAAACATTCAAACCATCGAATAATCAAAAAAATGTCCGTTTCTTACAATAAAACCAATCTGTATACAAATCTTATGTTTTATCTACACGTTCAAAATAAAACTTTGGAAATTTCATGTCGGACAAGAACGGTAACCCTCTCCCAGTTAACCTATATTTTTAGCATCAAAAACTTTTGTTCACGGAAACTCACGAACCAATAATCAGATACAGCTAAAATTTACAGAATGCATTGGACTTAAGTAGGACCAGATCTGATAGAAGCAATTTTGAATTGTGGGCAACTCTGTGCCAGTGGTGCCATCTTGAAAAATTACACAGAAAAAAAATTGCTTTTTGCCCTATAAAATGTGAATAAATTACCAGATTTTCATGAAATTGGCACAGTAGCTAAACCTAACTCTAATCTCTGTTTGGTGGAAATTTGGTTGAAAAATTTGATTGGTGCTGCCAGCTATGGTAATTTTTGTGTCTTTGGTTTTGAAAATTCGCTCAGGAAAATAAAACTTTTTGCACTATAACTTCCAGTGCAGTCATGAAATCAATACGAATTTCAAACAATTAATTAAACTTGTCATAAACATTATTCAGGCCAAATTTGGTTGGAAAGCCACGATAGGGTTGCCAGCTAATGTTGGTTTTGTGTTTAATTGCAATATCTTTATTAAGCGGTTTTATCGTAGAATTTTCAAATGGTAATGATATTGTATTGACAATAAACAGCAAATATTAAGTTTTCAATTATTTGAAAAAACTCGCTGCAGGTAACTCTAAATTTCTTGATACTCCTTTAACTTCGAATGTTATATAACAACGTGAAGCAGATGTGATATATTCTTGGCTTTGATACTGGCAGAAGGTTGCCAGCACGAGTCGGTTGTGCTACTTTTGTATCAATAAATGCTTACAGTTATTATCCATACCGGAAACATTTACAATTAAAATAAATAATCAATGTTGCAATTCGCAAAGTTCTGCAAATTTTTCGGATCGCAGCCCCAAACACCAACTTCAGTTACAGTGCTGCAGGCACTGAGCATTTTCTTCATTGATGTTATATGAGATGCTGCTTTCAAAATTATGTGAAATAAGCAACTGATAACGAATATAATTAACCCGTGTTTTGCTCTCATAAACGTTGAAATTCATTCCAGTGGCAATATCTGAAACCTTCCACCATATAAGTTATAATGCATTCTTGAGACCAAAGTAAAACGTGGCATTTGAAACAGTTAGGCCGTAATAAGCAGCACATGTGGTGGAATATGCACTCAAAACCTGCACGATTCTTCTACTGTTCTTCGAACATTAGTGTTTCTAGCGGTTCAGGTGCGCTAGAGTTTTTTATTTTAAAATCTGTGAAAATTTGCAAAAATGACGCACTTTATTCACCCCTTCACAATGATGGTTGGCGGTACATCTGGATGTGGCAAGGCGAGTTTTATAGAGACACTTCCTAGAAATGACACTGTGATACAGCCTCGGGTGAAGAAGGTTATTTGGTGTAATGCTGAAACTCAAGCTGTTCCAACAAAAGTAGGTTTTAAAAATATCGAATACTTAAGTACGATTCCAGAAGAGTTTGTGAATAATGCGAATGCGCCAACACTTATAGTTTTGGACGATATGATGTTAAACGCGTTTTCAAGACAAGTTTGTGAAGTTTTTACCAAAGGATCACATCATAGGAATTTTTGGTTATATTAGTAACACAAAATGTATTTCATCAGGGCAAATTTAGCCGTGACATATCATTGAACTGTAAATATCTGGTATACTTCAAGAATCTGCGTGATAAAAGTCAATTTCATCATCTTGCTAAACAAATATACCCTGAAAATAGCAAGGAGCTTGTGAGAATATATAAAGAAATCACTCAGGTACCCCACAGCTATTTATTAATAGACCTGACTCAGAATACGAATGATATACTACGATTCCGTCCTGTTTTTTTTAACAAAAACTTTGTAACGTGTTATTGCTCAAAGGATAGTTTAAAGCAAGAGAATGGTGTCACGAATGAAGTGATTAAAGGACAGCAAGCATATGCTATACGTGCTTAGACAAGCTCGACCGGGTTTGAGAAACGCTATACTTAAGAATGCCGACACAGAGGTAATTAAAACACTTGCGAAATCACCTTGAATACGCTGAATGGAAACATTAGACCTCGTGGAAAGTTATATAACCATCTCTGTAAATATAAAAAGTGTATGCATAAGCTAGTCTTTCCGCGGCAACGTAAAGTATTAATTCAACAAGGCGGATTTTTACCCATACTGCTGCGAAGTGTACTTTCAGGGGTGATTGGTTCACTAATTGAGAAATATGTATAGGAACAGTAATCTGAATAAAATGCTACTTCTGTCTCCTGAAGTATATGCAAATTTGAAAGACACAATTGAAAGTTCTAATAACCAGAGTTTGTTCGATAAGGCAATGAATAAGATATTGAAATGTGAAAAATTCAGCGATAAAGACAAATGGTACCATTATCGAAACGAACTTATAAAATGTTTAAACACACGTTGTAGAAGTAAAGGTTTTCTAGAAAGAAAAACTCAATTACCTTCATCGAGCGAGCATGTACGCAAGAAACAGAAAAGCTTGCGAGACAACACGACACAAACTAAATATATTTTTAGAGATGAGAAACCTACGCAAACTACACCTCTACGAGTGGAATAATTGTTTGAATCATTAGGTGAAATCACACCTCCAAGGAGTGTATTATCGGCTGCAACAAAGCGTCGTCTATCGGCAAGTGGAATAGCCAAAAGTCTGAAGCCACCATCGAAATTTAGAAAAACTTCAACTGACAAAGATTATAGGATAATAACGTGATGATGGAATAACACAATACACAGTACCAGCTGATATGAGCCCTGATGAGGTAGAAGACGTTCTAAGTGAAATAGACAATCTTGATGATGAGGGGTCCAATGTCTTTAAAATGGAGAAAGAAGGTGAAGAAAATTCTGAAAGTATCGTGGATGTAGAAATGCAGGAGCTGCCTAGTTACTCTATATTAAGGCCCTCTCGGTTCGATCCTAATCAACACACGTCTGATCAACCCGTCAGAAAACATCCTGTTTGACAGAGTGAGAGACTAGAAGAAAAAAAAGTGCGTAGCTCAAGTGTACCAGATCAGGCTTGGGAAAGAATTTGATATGTCTATAACAGTAACAGATGATGAATTCTACGTTTGCCTTTTAAGCAATAGCTCCCTGAGCATTTACCCTGAAAACACACTATCATCTTTCGAAAATAAACTGCCAACGTCCTGCAAGCTTGAAAGTGGTTGGCGTGTTGGAATCACAGAGATAATGTTACCAAAGCGGGAAAGAGAAAAACCTGTTTCAACCAGCAGTGTTTTTAAACGTTCCATAGGCAGTACCGAAGAAAAAACTAGTATGATGAAAAGAAGTCGACAATCAACTGCAGCAGAATCCAGCAAGCTTGAAGTAACAGAAATAATTGTAAAAATCATGTCTTTGAAAAAAAATCTTATTCTCTTAAGATGGAGTGATGCTACTTTACGCAGACTTTGCTATGAAAAAAACGATATCAATTTTTCAACATTCCTATCGTAATTTTTCTTGGTTATGAAACCTGACTTCTATAACTACTATTTGACATCAATTAAGGCACTGATTTTCAAACATATCGAAAAAGATCGAGATGAAGGAAGTATTCCCGACAGCAGTGATTCTAAGAAGTTTGAAGATTTCTGCTTACATGTTTACCAAGGTGAGAAAATTGCCGAAAAAGTTTATTTAAAATCAACCAAAAAGTTTAACTAGCTTCAGGTCTTTATTGATTATATAATTGGACAGATTCCGAGGTCGAAAAGAAATCATGTAGAGCTAGAGCTTAAGAATGATTGACGAATACATATATCCTGCACATAGCTTAAGACGGGAGTGGGAAAGAAAAGCGGAGATCAAGCCTACCTCGCAAACGTTTCATCTAAAAGACTATGGTGTGGAAATAAATGTGGAACTGCCAATACCTTCGCCGATTAACATTACAGATTTTGTGTCACTTTTGCTGAGTGGAATAGAGTTTTCAGACAAAGATTTAAAAAAAAGCTGAAATTTCCGGTAGAACAGTGTACCAGGTACGAAAACAATTATTTTACCGAATTGGTCAATCAATTCGTCAATCCATAAGTGCTGCGGCTAAAGAATCCGGTACCGATATATTACCTGATGAATGGGCAAAAGCAGAATCAGATACAATACTAAACATTCCATACAAAAGGAGTGATGGAACAACGGGTACAACACCAGTACCGATTGAAGTGTCTAAAACTGAAAATATTGCTGGTCTATTCATTGATGCATTTGTAAAAACACCTGTTGATAAACGCGATCAAGATCTGATTGATGTCTCGATAAAAGAATCTTTCGATAAGTCAATATTTATTGATAGTCTAAGTCGGTTGGAAAAAAACGTACATGAGCTTGATAAAAGAACATATCGTGTCGCGCATCCAAGACCGTTAGCGATTGTGAAAGCCTCAATTTAATTCACGTTTGCACAAACATTATCAAACCTAGAATATTAGCTGATAAATTGGTGCGAAATCTTCGCACGATTCCTTTGCAAGATTGCGACAGTATTTTCAGATTCAAACATGTAGAGTACTGTGCTGTGGAAAAAACTTTTTTCGAAAGCATTTCTATTAAAGTCACAGATCAACAGGGTGAACCAGTAGACTTTGAACCAAGTTTTACTCCCACATGTATAATGCTTCACTTCAAACGTCGGTAAGAAAAAGTATAAACATTCACATACATTGATGTAAGGTCATAGTGTTAATATTCAATACCGATGTCAACGACATGAACTCGCACTACACACGCTATTATTTGGTCCAGAGTGGTGGAAATTTATCAGATTTTGGAGACCTTTATCGAGCACCAATTATCTATCAGCGTGGAAGAGGTATAGGAAGTTTTTTTAGTGGTTTATTACGTTATCTTAAACCTTTGGCGGCGTCAGGTGTAAAAGCTATAAAACGACAAGCGGTCAAGACCAGTAAGGCTATTATACGGGAGGTTGGCAATAAACCTCTTAAAGAACTCTTAAGAGAACACGGACAAACTGCAGCACAGGAGTTAGCTCAGAAAGGTATAAACAAACTTTTTGATAAGATGGATGGTGCTGGTAATCGAATGGCTATAAAAAGAGCTAACCTGTTCACAACAGTTCAACTCAAGGCTTCTCCTAAGCGACGTAAAGCTGGTAAATTGAAAAAAAGTGTAAGAAGAGTGTCACGTAAAAAAATTAAAAGGGTGAAAAGTAAACGAAAATTTATCAAGAAGCGTGTCTTGGACATATTTGATAAGTAATTAACATGTCCTCCTACAAAGAATGTATGAAATCCGAATTGAAAATTTTCTCCACATCACCGATTCAAAGCAACATTTCAAAACCGAAGAAGTTGCATACAAGCCGATAGATTCATCGGATAACTCATCTGTACTGGAATTCATCTCTCTAGGCCATGGTGATACGTTTCGTTTTATCCAGCATATATTTACGAATCAAAGTGCAGATGGTTAAAATAAAGGATGGTAAAGAGGAGTTATTCACAGGGACTGAAACAATTAAGGGTGTTGATGGAAGAGAAGTCGAAGCTGATCCAATCGGCGTCGCAAATAATTTGATGCATTCGCTTTTTAGGCAATGTACAGTTCAGTAGAATGGGAAGAATATAGCTCAAACAGACAACAACTACCAGTATAGGGCATACATTGAAAATCTATTGAATTACGGGAAAGATGCAGCAACAACTCATCTCGAATCGGTTGGATGGTATCTTGACCAGAATGAAATGGAAATGATTGAAGGCGCTGGTCCAAAGTCTGAGAATAAAGGTTATCTTAGTAGATCAGCGCTATTAGAGAAAAGTAATGGGAAAGATCCATAGCGACATATTTAACCAAGAAAAACTATTGATTAATGGTGTGGATTTGCGTGTCATATTATCTTTAGAGAAACCTGAATTCTACCTGTACTCGAAAGATGATAAATTCTCGCCTCGAATTAAAATACTGGAAGAAACAATGTACATGAATCACGTAAGCGTCAATCCCAATATTCTCCTGGCACATGAAACAGTACTGCAACGTTCAAATGCAGTATACCCGTACAAACGCATCGAAGTGAAAACATACACGTTGCCAACAAATCCATTCACACTATCGCTGGACAATATAGTGGTGGGCCAATTACCGAACTTGCTCATTTTCGGGATGGTAGACAACGACGCCTATACCGGAAAACGTACTAAAAATCCATATAAATTCAAGCACAATAGGGTACATAATTCAAGGGTACTGGTATCAATTATTTCGATAAAGGCCATCAGATATCCAAACAATTCTTTGACAATGGTTGCTTTTTGCTAGCATTTGACTTGACAGTGGATAATTGATACGAATCACCTTGTGGCAGTTTATTGAATCAAGGTGTTATGCGAATCGAGGGTAGATTCAAAGAGGAATTAAAGAATAGTGTGACATGCATTGTATATGCAGAGTACGATACGAATATTGAAATCGATAAAAATCGAAACGTTTACTCGAGTCCATAAAAAAGTATATAAAGAGGTGCAACACTTCTGTATTTACTATTTATCTGTGCCTTGGCTGGAGATAACTGCAGTACCATGACTAATTGTCTAGTAAATACCGGGTATTTTTCAGAGGGGCACTTAACCAGGAAACATTTACAATGAAAATAAATAACCAATGTTTCAATTACCAAAGTTCTGCAAATTTTTCGAATCGCAGCCCCAAACACCAACTTCAGTTACAGTGCTGCAGGCACTGAGCATTTTCTTCATTGATGTTATATGAGATGCTGCTTTCAAAATTTTGTGAAATAAGCAACTGATAACGAATATAATTAACCCGTGTTTTGCTCTCATAAACGTTGAAATTCTTGCCAGTGGTAATATCTGAAACCTTCCACCATATGAGTTATAATGCATTCTTGACACCAAAGTAAAACGTGGCATTTGAAACAGTTAGGCCGTAATAAGCAGCACATGTGGTGGAATATGCACTCAAAACCTGCACGATTCTTCTACTGTTCTTCGAACATTAGTGTTTCTAGCGGTTCAGGTGCGCTAGAGTTTTTACTAATGTTCGAAGAAGAACATTAGTATTAAAATCACTTTGGCCAAAAATTCATATTTCTATATATATATATATATATATATATATCATCAAAAAATTTCAGTGAAAAAATCTCAGGAACGCGCCATTCGATTGAACTGAAATTTTCTGAGCACATTGGTGTATATGCAGAATAGTACCAGGTCTCAGAAAAAGTTAAAAATCTTTAACACTTTGGCGCCGGCGGCCATTTTAGTGATATTTTTAATATACCTATTATTCCGTACACAAATAAGTTTTGCAAAAATAAAGTTAACAAAATAAATTTCGAACGTGTTTTACATGTGAATCGGATAATGTTTTGGAATTTTTTAACCCTATGTGTGCGCTGGGTGCCTAAAAAGAGGACGGGAAAATTTGAAAATTTTTAAATTGCGATAACTTTTGACAGAGCTATTAAATCATTACCAAACTTTCAGGACATATTGGTATTATTAAGTTGTAGATTTGTGAAGGTTTTAATGAGCGTGCTGGCAACCCTGTAGCAAGGGCAGGTACTGAACGTGAAAACCTCTAAATCATCGTTTCTCTTGAAAAACTGCCGTTTCTTCAAAAAACAGCCACTTATATGTAAATTTTGTGCTCTATTTACATAGACAAAAAATAAAATTTGATATGGTATAACGGGCACGCCTGGTAACCCTTGCCCAATTTACCTATATATTTAGCATCAAAAACTTCTGTTCACGGAAACTCACGATCCGATAATCAGAATTAATTGAAATTTGCAGACTGTATTGGTCTTAAATAGGACCAGGTCTGATAGACGTGATTTTGAAATGCGGGCGATTCTGTGCCAGTGGTGCCATCTTGAACAATCACTAAAAAAGATAACTACTTTTAGCCCTATAAATTCTGATTGAATCGTTCGATTTTGACGAAATTCACACAGTAGCTGGACCTTGTCTTAAACCACGTTTGGTAGAAATTTGGTTGAAAAATTCGGTTGGAACTGGCAGCTATGATAATTTTGGTGTCTTAAATTTGAAAAAATAAAAATTTGGAAGTGAAAATATTCAAACCATCGAATATCCTAAAAATGTCCGTTTCTTACAATAAAACCAATCTGTATACAAATATTATGCTTTATCTACACGCTCAAAGTCAAACTTTGGAAATTTCATGTCGGACAAGAACGGTAACCCTCTCCCAGTTAACCTATATTTTTAGCATCAAAAACTTCTGTTCACGGGAATTCACGAACCAATAATCAGATACCATTGAAATTTACAGAATGCATTGGACTTAAGCAGAACCAGGTCTGAAAGAAGCGAATTTGAATTGTGGGCAACTCTGTGCCAGTGGTGCCATCTTGAAAAATTACATAGAAAAAAAAAAACTGCTTTTTGCCCTATGAAATGTGACTAAGTTATCAGATTTTCATGAAATTGACACAGTAGTTGCACTTTACTTTAAACTCATTTTGATAGAAATTTGGTTGAAAAATTCGATTGGTGCTGCCAGCTATGGTAATTTTTGTGTCTTTGGTTTTGAAAATTCGCTCAGGAAAATAAAACTTTTTGCCCTATAACTTCCAGTGCAGTCATGAAATCAATACGAATTTCATACAATTAATGAAAACTACCATAAGCATTATTCAGGCCAAATTTGGTGGAAAAGCCACCATAGGGTTGCCAGCTATTGTTGGTTTTGTGTTTGTTTGCAATATCTTTATTAAGCGGTTTTATCGTAGAATTTTCAATTGGTAATGATATTGTAGTGACAATAAACAGCAAATATTAAACTTTCGATTATTTGAAAAAACTCGCTGCAGGTAACCCTAAATTTCTTTATACTCCTATAACTTCGAATGTAATATAACAACGTGAAGCAGATGTGATATATTCTTGGCTTTGATACCGGCGAAAGGTTGCCAGCACGAGTCGGTTTGCTACTTTTGTATCAATAAATGCTTACAGTTAGTATTCATACCGGAAACATTTACAATGAAAATAAATAACCGATGTTTCAATTCCCTAAGTTCTGCAAATTTTTCGGATCGCAGCCCCAAACACCAACTTCAGTTACAGTGCTGCAGGCACTGAGCATTTTCTTCATTGATGTTATATGAGATGCTGCTTTCAAAGTTTGGTGAAATAAGCAACTGATAACGAATATAATTAACAAGTGTTTTTCTCTCATAAACTTTGAAACCCATGCCAGTGGTAATATCTGAAACCTTCCACCATATGAGTTATAATGCATTCCTGAGACCAAAGTAAAACGTGGCATTTGAAACAGTTTGGCCGTAATAAGCAGCACATGTGGTGGAATATGCACTCAAAACCTGCACGATTCTTCTACTGTTCTTCGAACATTAGTGTTTCTAGCGGTTCAGGTGCGCTAGAGTTTTTTATTTTAAAATCTGTGAAAATTTGCAAAAATGACGCACTTTATTCACAATGATGGTTGGCGGTACATCTGGATGTGGCAAGGCGAGTTTTATAGAGACACTTCTTAGAAATGACACTGTGATACAGCCTCGGGTGAAGAAGGTTATTTGGTGTAATGCTGAAACTCAAGCTGTTCCAACAAAAGTAGGTTTTAAAAATATCGAATACTTAAGTACGATTCCAGAAGAGTTTGTGAATAATGCGAATGAGCCAACACTTATAGTTTTGGACGATATGATGTTAAACGCATTTTCAAGACAAGTTTGTGAAGTTTTTACCAAAGGATCACATCATAGGAATTTTTTGGTTATATTAGTAACACAAAATGTATTTCATCAGGGCAAATTTAGCCGTGACATATCATTGAACTGTAAATATCTGGTATACTTCAAGAATCTGCGTGATAAAAGTCAATTTCATCATCTTGCTAAACAAATATACCCTGAAAATAGCAAAGAGCTTGTGAGAATATATAAAGAAATCACTCAGGTACCCCACAGCTATTTATTAATAGACCTGACTCAGAATACGAATGATATACTACGATTCCGTACTGATTTATTTAACAAAAACTTTGTAACGTGTTATTGCTCAAAGGATAGTTTAAAGCAAGAGAATGGTGTCACGAATGAAGCGATTAAAGGACAGCAAGCATATGCTATACGTGCTTAGACAAGCTCGACCGGGTTTGAGAAACGCTATACTTAAGAATGCCGACACAGAGGTAATTAAAACACTTTGCGAAATCACCTTGAATACGCTGAATGGAAACCACAGACCTCGTGGAAAGTTATATAACCATTTCTGTAAATATAAAAAGTGTATGCATAAGCTAGTCTTTCCGCGGCAACGTAAAGTATTAATTCAACAAGGCGGATTTTTACCCATACTGCTGCGAAGTGTACTCTCAGGGGTGATTGGTTCACTAATTGAGAAATATGTATAGGAACAGTAATCTGAATAAAATGCTACTTCTGTCTCCTGAAGTATATGCAAATTTGAAAGACACAATTGAAAGTTCTAATAACCAGAGTTTGTTCGATAAGGCAATGAATAAGATATTGAAAAGTGAAAAATTCAGCGATAAAGACAAATGGTACCATTATCGAAACGAACTTATAAAATGTTTAAACACACGTCGTAGAAGTAAAGGTTTTCTAGAAAGAAAAACTCAATTACCATCATCGAGCGAGCATGTACGCAAGAAACAGAAAAGCTTGCGAGACAACACGACACAAACTAAATATATTTTTAGAGATGAGAAACCTACGCAAACTACACCTCTACGAGTGGAATAATTGTTTGAATCATTAGGTGAAATCACACCTCCAAGGAGTGTATTATTGGCTGCAACAAAGCGTCGTCTATCGGCAAGTGGAATAGCCAAAAGTCTGAAGCCACCATCGAAATTTAGAAAAACTTCAACTGACAAAGATTATAGGATAATAACTGGTGATGATGGAATAACACAATACACAGTACCAGCTGATATGAGCCCTGATGAGGTAGAAGACGTTCTAAGTGAAATAGACAATCTTGATGATGAGGGGTCCAATGTCTTTAAAATGGAGAAAGAAGGTGAAGAAAATTCTGAAAGTATCGTGGATGTAGAAATGCAGGAGCTGTCTAGTTACTCTATATTAAGGCCCTCTCGGTTCGATCCTAATCAACACACGTCTGATCAACCCGTCAGAAAACATCCTGTTTGACAGAGTGAGAGACTAGAAGAAAAAAAAGTGCGTAGCTCAAGTGTACCAGATCAGGCTTGGGAAAGAATTTGATATGTCTATAACAGTAACAGATGATGAATTCTACGTTTGCCTTTTAAGCAATAGCTCCCTGAGCATTTACCCTGAAAACACACTATCATCTTTCGAAAATAAACTGCCAACGGCCTGCAAGCTTGAAAGTGGTTGGCGAGTTGGAATCACAGAGATAATGTTACCAAAGCGGGAAAGAGAAAAACCTGTTTCAACCAGCAGTGTTTTTAAACGTTCCATAGGCAGTACCGAAGAAAAAACTAGTATGATGAAAAGAAGTCGACAATCAACTGCAGCAGAATCCAGCAAGCCTGAAGTAACAGATATAATTGTAAAAATCATGTCTTTGAAAAAAAATCTTGTTCTCTTAAGATGGAGTGATGCTACTTTACGCAGACTTTGCTATGAAAAAAACGATATCAATTTTTCAACATTCCTATCGTAATTTTTCTTGGTTATGAAACCTGACTTCTATAACTACTATTTGACATCAATTAAGGCACTGATTTTCAAACATATCGAAAAAGATCGAGATGAAGGAAGTATTCCCGACAGCAGTGATTCTAAGAAGATTGAAGATTTCTGCTTACATGTTTACCAAGGTGAGAAAATTGCCGAAAAAGTTTATTTAAAATCAACCAAAAAGTTTAACTAGCTTCAGGTCTTTATTGATTATATAATTGGACAGATTCCGAGGTCGAAAAGAAATCATGTAGAGCTAGAGCTTAAGAATGATTGACGAATACATATATCCTGCACATAGCTTAAGACGGGAGTGGGAAAGAAAAGCGGAGATCAAGCCTACCTCGCAAACGTTTCATCTAAAAGACTATGGTGTGGAAATAAATGTGGAACTGCCAATACCTTCGCCGATTAACATTACAGATTTTGTGTCACTTTTGCTGAGTGGAATAGAGTTTTCAGACAAAGATTTAAAAAAAAAAGCTGAAATTTCCGGTAGAACAGTGTACCAGGTACGAAAACAATTATTTTACCGAATTGGTCAATCAATTCGTCAATCCATAAGTGCTGCGGCTAAAGAATCCGGTACCGATATATTACCTGATGAATGGGCAAAAGCAGAATCAGATACAATACTAAACATTCCATACAAAAGGAGTGATGGAACAACGGGTACAACACCAGTACCGATTGAAGTGTCTAAAACTGAAAATATTGCTGGTCTATTCATTGATGCATTTGTAAAAACACCTGTTGATAAACGCGATCCAGATCTGATTGATGTCTCGATAAAAGAATCTTTCGATAAGTCAATATTTATTGATAGTCTAAGTCGGTTGGAAAAAAACGTACATGAGCTTGATAAAAGAACATATCGTGTCGCGCATCCAAGACCGTTAGCGATTGTGAAAGCCTCAATTTAATTCACGTTTGCACAAACATTATCAAACCTAGAATATTAGCTGATAAATTGGTGCGAAATCTTCGCACGATTCCTTTGCAAGATTGCGACAGTATTTTCAGATTCAAACATGTAGAGTACTGTGCTGTGGAAAAAACTTTTTTCGAAAGCATTTCTATTAAAGTCACAGATCAACAGGGTGAACCAGTAGACTTTGAACCAAGTTTTACTCCCACATGTATAATGCTTCACTTCAAACGTCGGTAAGAAAAAGTATAAACATTCACATACATTGATGTAAGGTCATAGTGTTAATATTCAATACCGATGTCAACGACATGAACTCGCACTACACACGCTATTATTTGGTCCAGAGTGGTGGAAATTTATCAGATTTTGGAGACCTTTATCGAGCACCAATTATCTATCAGCGTGGAAGAGGTATAGGAAGTTTTTTTAGTGGTTTATTACGTTATCTTAAACCTTTGGCGGCGTCAGGTGTAAAAGCTATAAAACGACAAGCGGTCAAGACCAGTAAGGCTATTATACGGGAGGTTGGCAATAAACCTCTTAAAGAACTCTTAAGAGAACACGGACAAACTGCAGCACAGGAGTTAGCTCAGAAAGGTATAAACAAACTTTTTGATAAGATGGATGGTGCTGGTAATCGAATGGCTATAAAAAGAGCTAACCTGTTCACAACAGTTCAACTCAAGGCTTCTCCTAAGCGACGTAAAGCTGGTAAATTGAAAAAAAGTGTAAGAAGAGTGTCACGTAAAAAAATTAAAAGGGTGAAAAGTAAACGAAAATTTATCAAGAAGCGTGTCTTGGACATATTTGATAAGTAATTAACATGTCCTCCTACAAAGAATGTATGAAATCCGAATTGAAAATTTTCTCCACATCACCGATTCAAAGCAACATTTCAAAACCGAAGAAGTTGCATACAAGCCGATAGATTCATCGGATAACTCATCTGTACTGGAATTCATCTCTCTAGGCCATGGTGATACGTTTCGTTTTATCCAGCATATATTTACGAATCAAAGTGCAGATGGTTAAAATAAAGGATGGTAAAGAGGAGTTATTCACAGGGACTGAAACAATTAAGGGTGTTGATGGAAGAGAAGTCGAAGCTGATCCAATCGGCGTCGCAAATAATTTGATGCATTCGCTTTTTAGGCAATGAACAGTTCAGTAGGATGGGAAGAATATAGCTCAAACAGACAACAACTACCAGTATAGGGCATACATTGAAAATCTATTGAATTACGGGAAAGATGCAGCAACAACTCATCTCGAATCGGTTGGATGGTATCTTGACCAGAATGAAATGGAAATGATTGAAGGCGCTGGTCCAAAGTCTGAGAATAAAGGTTATCTTAGTAGATCAGCGCTATTAGAGAAAAGTAATGGGAAAGATCCATAGCGACATATTTAACCAAGAAAAACTATTGATTAATGGTGTGGATTTGCGTGTCATATTATCTTTAGAGAAACCTGAATTCTACCTGTACTCGAAAGATGATAAATTCTCGCCTCGAATTAAAATACTGGAAGAAACAATGTACATGAATCACGTAAGCGTCAATCCCAATATTCTCCTGGCACATGAAACAGTACTGCAACGTTCAAATGCAGTATACCCGTACAAACGCATCGAAGTGAAAACATACACGTTGCCAACAAATCCATTCACACTATCGCTGGACAATATAGTGGTGGGCCAATTACCGAACTTGCTCATTTTCGGGATGGTAGACAACGACGCCTATACCGGAAAACGTACTAAAAATCCATATAAATTCAAGCACAATAGGGTACATAATTCAAGGGTACTGGTATCAATTATTTCGATAAAGGCCATCAGATATCCAAACAATTCTTTGACAATGGTTGCTTTTTGCTAGCATTTGACTTGACAGTGGATAATTGATACGAATCACCTTGTGGCAGTTTATTGAATCAAGGTGTTATGCGAATCGAGGGTAGATTCAAAGAGGAATTAAAGAATAGTGTGACATGCATTGTATATGCAGAGTACGATACGAATATTGAAATCGATAAAAATCGAAACGTTTACTCGAGTCTATAAAAAAGTATATAAAGAGGTGCAACACTTCTGTATTTATTATTTATCTGTGCCTTGGCTGGAGATAACTGCAGTACCATGACTAATTGTCTAGTAAATACCGGGTATTTTTCAGAGGGGCACTTAACCAGGAAACATTTACAATGAAAATAAATAACCAATGTTTCAATTACCAAAGTTCTGCAAATTTTTCGAATCGCAGCCCCAAACACCAACTTCAGTTACAGTGCTGCAGGCACTGAGCATTTTCTTCATTGATGTTATATGAGATGCTGCTTTCAAAATTTTGTGAAATAAGCAACTGATAACGAATATAATTAACCCGTGTTTTGCTCTCATAAACGTTGAAATTCATGCCAGTGGTAATATCTGAAACCTTCCACCATATGAGTTATAATGCATTCTTGAGACCAAAGTAAAACGTGGCATTTGAAACAGTTAGGCCGTAATAAGCAGCACATGTGGTGGAAATTGCACTCAAAACCTGCACGATTCTTCTACTGTTCTTCGAACATTAGTGTTTCTAGCGGTTCAGGTGCGCTAGAGTTTTTACTAATGTTCGAAGAAGAACATTAGTATTAAAATCACTTTGGCCAAAAATTCATATTTCTATATATATATATATATCATCAAAAAATTTCAGTGAAAAAATCTCAGGAACGCGCCATTCGATTGAACTGAAATTTTCTGAGCACATTGGTGTATATGCAGAATAGTACCAGGTCTCAGAAAAAGTTAAAAATCTTTAACACTTTGGCGCCGGCGGCCATTTTAGTGATATTTTTAATATACCTATTATTCCGTACACAAATAAGTTTTGCAAAAATAAAGTTAACAAAATAAATTTCGAACGTGTTTTACATGTGAATCGGATAATGTTTTGGAATTTTTTAACCCCATGTGTGCGCTGGGTGCCTAAAAAGAGGACGGGAAAATTTGAAAATTTTTAAATTGCGATAACTTTTGACAGAGCTATTAAATCATTACCAAACTTTCAGGACATATTGGTATTATTAAGTTGTAGATTTGTGAAGGTTTTAATGAGCGTGCTGGCAACCCTGTAGCAAAGGCAGGTACTGAAAGTGAAAACCTCTAAATCATCGTCTCTCTTGAAAAAATGCCGTTTCTTCAAAAACCAGCCACTTATATGTAAATTTTGTGCTCTATTAACATAGACAAAAAATAAAATTTGATATGGTATAACGGGCACGCCTGGTAACCCTTGCCCAATTTACCTATATATTTAGCATCAAAAACTTCTGTTCACGGAAACTCACGATCCGATAATCAGAATTAATTGAAATTTGCAGACTGTATTGGTCTTAAATAGGACCAGGTCTGATAGACGTGATTTTGAAATGCGGGCGATTCTGTGCCAGTGGTGCCATCTTGAACAATCACTAAAAAAGATAACTACTTTTAGCCCTATAAATTCTGATTGAATCGTTCGATTTTGACGAAATTCACACAGTAGCTGGACCTTGTCTTAAACCACGTTTGGTAGAAATTTGGTTGAAAAATTCGGTTGGAACTGGCAGCTATGATAATTTTGGTGTCTTAAATTTGAAAAAATAAAAATTTGGAAGTGAAAATATTCAAACCATCGAATATCCTAAAAATGTCCGTTTCTTACAATAAAACCAATCTGTATACAAATATTATGCTTTATCTACACGCTCAAAGTCAAACTTTGAAAATTTCATGTCGGACAAGAACGGTAACCCTCTCCCAGTTAACCTATATTTTTAGCATCAAAAACTTCTGTTCACGGGAATTCACGAACCAATAATCAGATACCATTGAAATTTACAGAATGCATTGGACTTAAGTAGAACCAGGTCTGAAAGAAGCGAATTTGAATTGTGGGCAACTCTGTGCCAGTGGTGCCATCTTGAAAAATTACATAGAAAAAAAAAAACTGCTTTTTGCCCTATGAAATGTGACTAAGTTATCAGATTTTCATGAAATTGACACAGTAGTTGCACTTTACTTTAAACTCTGTTTGATAGAAATTTGGTTGAAAACTTCGATTGGTGCTGCCAGCTATGGTAATTTTTGTGTCTTTGGTTTTGAAAATTCGCTCAGGAAAATAAAACTTTTTGCCCTATAACTTCCAGTGCAGTCATGAAATCAATACGAATTTCATACAATTAATGAAAACTACCATAAGCATAGTGGAAAAGCCACCATAGGGTTGCCAGCTATTGTTGGTTTTGTGTTTGTTTGCAATATCTTTATTAAGCGGTTTTATCGTATAATTTTCAATTGGTAATGATATTGTAGTGACAATAAACAGCAAATATTAAACTTTCGATTATTTGAAAAAACTCGCTGCAGGTAACCCTAAATTTCTTTATACTCCTATAACTTCGAATGTAATATAACAACGTGAAGCAGATGTGATATATTCTTGGCTTTGATACTGGCGAAAGGTTGCCAGCACGAGTCGGTTTGCTACTTTTGTATCAATAAATGCTTACAGTTAGTATTCATACCGGAAACATTTACAATGAAAATAAATAACCGATGTTTCAATTCCCTAAGTTCTGCAAATTTTTCGGATCGCAGCCCCAAACACCAACTTCAGTTACAGTGCTGCAGGCACTGAGCATTTTCTTCATTGATGTTATATGAGATGCTGCTTTCAAAGTTTGGTGAAATAAGCAACTGATAACGAATATAATTAACAAGTGTTTTTCTCTCATAAACTTTGAAACCCATGCCAGTGGTAATATCTGAAACCTTCCACCATATGAGTTATAATGCATTCCTGAGACCAAAGTAAAACGTGGCATTTGAAACAGTTTGGCCGTAATAAGCAGCACATGTGGTGGAATATGCACTCAAAACCTGCACGATTCTTCTACTGTTCTTCGAACATTAGTGTTTCTAGCGGTTCAGGTGCGCTAGAGTTTTTTATTTTAAAATCTGTGAAAATTTGCAAAAATGACGCACTTTATTCACCCCTTCACAATGATGGTTGGCGGTACATCTGGATGTGGCAAGGCGAGTTTTATAGAGACACTTCTTAGAAATGACACTGTGATACAGCCTCGGGTGAAGAAGGTTATTTGGTGTAATGCTGAAACTCAAGCTGTTCCAACAAAAGTAGGTTTTAAAAATATCGAATACTTAAGTACGATTCCAGAAGAGTTTGTGAATAATGCGAATGAGCCAACACTTATAGTTTTGGACGATATGATGTTAAACGCATTTTCAAGACAAGTTTGTGAAGTTTTTACCAAAGGATCACATCATAGGAATTTTTTGGTTATACTAGTAACACAAAATGTATTTCATCAGGGCAAATTTAGCCGTGACATATCATTGAACTGTAAATATCTGGTATACTTCAAGAATCTGCGTGATAAAAGTCAATTTCATCATCTTGCTAAACAAATATACCCTGAAAATAGCAAAGAGCTTGTGAGAATATATAAAGAAATCACTCAGGTACCCCACAGCTATTTATTAATAGACCTGACTCAGAATACGAATGATATACTACGATTCCGTACTGATTTATTTAACAAAAACTTTGTAACGTGTTATTGCTCAAAGGATAGTTTAAAGCAAGAGAATGGTGTCACGAATGAAGCGATTAAAGGACAGCAAGCATATGCTATACGTGCTTAGACAAGCTCGACCGGGTTTGAGAAACGCTATACTTAAGAATGCCGACACAGAGGTAATTAAAACACTTTGCGAAATCACCTTGAATACGCTGAATGGAAACCACAGACCTCGTGGAAAGTTATATAACCATTTCTGTAAATATAAAAAGTGTATGCATAAGCTAGTCTTTCCGCGGCAACGTAAAGTATTAATTCAACAAGGCGGATTTTTACCCATACTGCTGCGAAGTGTACTCTCAGGGGTGATTGGTTCACTAATTGAGAAATATGTATAGGAACAGTAATCTGAATAAAATGCTACTTCTGTCTCCTGAAGTATATGCAAATTTGAAAGACACAATTGAAAGTTCTAATAACCAGAGTTTGTTCGATAAGGCAATGAATAAGATATTGAAAAGTGAAAAATTCAGCGATAAAGACAAATGGTACCATTATCGAAACGAACTTATAAAATGTTTAAACACACGTCGTAGAAGTAAAGGTTTTCTAGAAAGAAAAACTCAATTACCATCATCGAGCGAGCATGTACGCAAGAAACAGAAAAGCTTGCGAGACAACACGACACAAACTAAATATATTTTTAGAGATGAGAAACCTACGCAAACTACACCTCTACGAGTGGAATAATTGTTTGAATCATTAGGTGAAATCACACCTCCAAGGAGTGTATTATTGGCTGCAACAAAGCGTCGTCTATCGGCAAGTGGAATAGCCAAAAGTCTGAAGCCACCATCGAAATTTAGAAAAACTTCAACTGACAAAGATTATAGGATAATAACTGGTGATGATGGAATAACACAATACACAGTACCAGCTGATATGAGCCCTGATGAGGTAGAAGACGTTCTAAGTGAAATAGACAATCTTGATGATGAGGGGTCCAATGTCTTTAAAATGGAGAAAGAAGGTGAAGAAAATTCTGAAAGTATCGTGGATGTAGAAATGCAGGAGCTGTCTAGTTACTCTATATTAAGGCCCTCTCGGTTCGATCCTAATCAACACACGTCTGATCAACCCGTCAGAAAACATCCTGTTTGACAGAGTGAGAGACTAGAAGAAAAAAAAGTGCGTAGCTCAAGTGTACCAGATCAGGCTTGGGAAAGAATTTGATATGTCTATAACAGTAACAGATGATGAATTCTACGTTTGCCTTTTAAGCAATAGCTCCCTGAGCATTTACCCTGAAAACACACTATCATCTTTCGAAAATAAACTGCCAACGGCCTGCAAGCTTGAAAGTGGTTGGCGTGTTGGAATCACAGAGATAATGTTACCAAAGCGGGAAAGAGAAAAACCTGTTTCAACCAGCAGTGTTTTTAAACGTTCCATAGGCAGTACCGAAGAAAAAACTAGTATGATGAAAAGAAGTCGACAATCAACTGCAGCAGAATCCAGCAAGCCTGAAGTAACAGATATAATTGTAAAAATCATGTCTTTGAAAAAAAATCTTGTTCTCTTAAGATGGAGTGATGCTACTTTACGCAGACTTTGCTATGAAAAAAACGATATCAATTTTTCAACATTCCTATCGTAATTTTTCTTGGTTATGAAACCTGACTTCTATAACTACTATTTGACATCAATTAAGGCACTGATTTTCAAACATATCGAAAAAGATCGAGATGAAGGAAGTATTCCCGACAGCAGTGATTCTAAGAAGATTGAAGATTTCTGCTTACATGTTTACCAAGGTGAGAAAATTGCCGAAAAAGTTTATTTAAAATCAACCAAAAAGTTTAACTAGCTTCAGGTCTTTATTGATTATATAATTGGACAGATTCCGAGGTCGAAAAGAAATCATGTAGAGCTAGAGCTTAAGAATGATTGACGAATACATATATCCTGCACATAGCTTAAGACGGGAGTGGGAAAGAAAAGCGGAGATCAAGCCTACCTCGCAAACGTTTCATCTAAAAGACTATGGTGTGGAAATAAATGTGGAACTGCCAATACCTTCGCCGATTAACATTACAGATTTTGTGTCACTTTTGCTGAGTGGAATAGAGTTTTCAGACAAAGATTTAAAAAAAAAAGCTGAAATTTCCGGTAGAACAGTGTACCAGGTACGAAAACAATTATTTTACCGAATTGGTCAATCAATTCGTCAATCCATAAGTGCTGCGGCTAAAGAATCCGGTACCGATATATTACCTGATGAATGGGCAAAAGCAGAATCAGATACAATACTAAACATTCCATACAAAAGGAGTGATGGAACAACGGGTACAACACCAGTACCGATTGAAGTGTCTAAAACTGAAAATATTGCTGGTCTATTCATTGATGCATTTGTAAAAACACCTGTTGATAAACGCGATCCAGATCTGATTGATGTCTCGATAAAAGAATCTTTCGATAAGTCAATATTTATTGATAGTCTAAGTCGGTTGGAAAAAAACGTACATGAGCTTGATAAAAGAACATATCGTGTCGCGCATCCAAGACCGTTAGCGATTGTGAAAGCCTCAATTTAATTCACGTTTGCACAAACATTATCAAACCTAGAATATTAGCTGATAAATTGGTGCGAAATCTTCGCACGATTCCTTTGCAAGATTGCGACAGTATTTTCAGATTCAAACATGTAGAGTACTGTGCTGTGGAAAAAACTTTTTTCGAAAGCATTTCTATTAAAGTCACAGATCAACAGGGTGAACCAGTAGACTTTGAACCAAGTTTTACTCCCACATGTATAATGCTTCACTTCAAACGTCGGTAAGAAAAAGTATAAACATTCACATACATTGATGTAAGGTCATAGTGTTAATATTCAATACCGATGTCAACGACATGAACTCGCACTACACACGCTATTATTTGGTCCAGAGTGGTGGAAATTTATCAGATTTTGGAGACCTTTATCGAGCACCAATTATCTATCAGCGTGGAAGAGGTATAGGAAGTTTTTTTAGTGGTTTATTACGTTATCTTAAACCTTTGGCGGCGTCAGGTGTAAAAGCTATAAAACGACAAGCGGTCAAGACCAGTAAGGCTATTATACGGGAGGTTGGCAATAAACCTCTTAAAGAACTCTTAAGAGAACACGGACAAACTGCAGCACAGGAGTTAGCTCAGAAAGGTATAAACAAACTTTTTGATAAGATGGATGGTGCTGGTAATCGAATGGCTATAAAAAGAGCTAACCTGTTCACAACAGTTCAACTCAAGGCTTCTCCTAAGCGACGTAAAGCTGGTAAATTGAAAAAAAGTGTAAGAAGAGTGTCACGTAAAAAAATTAAAAGGGTGAAAAGTAAACGAAAATTTATCAAGAAGCGTGTCTTGGACATATTTGATAAGTAATTAACATGTCCTCCTACAAAGAATGTATGAAATCCGAATTGAAAATTTTCTCCACATCACCGATTCAAAGCAACATTTCAAAACCGAAGAAGTTGCATACAAGCCGATAGATTCATCGGATAACTCATCTGTACTGGAATTCATCTCTCTAGGCCATGGTGATACGTTTCGTTTTATCCAGCATATATTTACGAATCAAAGTGCAGATGGTTAAAATAAAGGATGGTAAAGAGGAGTTATTCACAGGGACTGAAACAATTAAGGGTGTTGATGGAAGAGAAGTCGAAGCTGATCCAATCGGCGTCGCAAATAATTTGATGCATTCGCTTTTTAGGCAATGTACAGTTCAGTAGAATGGGAAGAATATAGCTCAAACAGACAACAACTACCAGTATAGGGCATACATTGAAAATCTATTGAATTACGGGAAAGATGCAGCAACAACTCATCTCGAATCGGTTGGATGGTATCTTGACCAGAATGAAATGGAAATGATTGAAGGCGCTGGTCCAAAGTCTGAGAATAAAGGTTATCTTAGTAGATCAGCGCTATTAGAGAAAAGTAATGGGAAAGATCCATAGCGACATATTTAACCAAGAAAAACTATTGATTAATGGTGTGGATTTGCGTGTCATATTATCTTTAGAGAAACCTGAATTCTACCTGTACTCGAAAGATGATAAATTCTCGCCTCGAATTAAAATACTGGAAGAAACAATGTACATGAATCACGTAAGCGTCAATCCCAATATTCTCCTGGCACATGAAACAGTACTGCAACGTTCAAATGCAGTATACCCGTACAAACGCATCGAAGTGAAAACATACACGTTGCCAACAAATCCATTCACACTATCGCTGGACAATATAGTGGTGGGCCAATTACCGAACTTGCTCATTTTCGGGATGGTAGACAACGACGCCTATACCGGAAAACGTACTAAAAATCCATATAAATTCAAGCACAATAGGGTACATAATTCAAGGGTACTGGTATCAATTATTTCGATAAAGGCCATCAGATATCCAAACAATTCTTTGACAATGGTTGCTTTTTGCTAGCATTTGACTTGACAGTGGATAATTGATACGAATCACCTTGTGGCAGTTTATTGAATCAAGGTGTTATGCGAATCGAGGGTAGATTCAAAGAGGAATTAAAGAATAGTGTGACATGCATTGTATATGCAGAGTACGATACGAATATTGAAATCGATAAAAATCGAAACGTTTACTCGAGTCTATAAAAAAGTATATAAAGAGGTGCAACACTTCTGTATTTATTATTTATCTGTGCCTTGGCTGGAGATAACTGCAGTACCATGACTAATTGTCTAGTAAATACCGGGTATTTTTCAGAGGGGCACTTAACCAGGAAACATTTACAATGAAAATAAATAACCAATGTTTCAATTACCAAAGTTCTGCAAATTTTTCGAATCGCAGCCCCAAACACCAACTTCAGTTACAGTGCTGCAGGCACTGAGCATTTTCTTCATTGATGTTATATGAGATGCTGCTTTCAAAATTTTGTGAAATAAGCAACTGATAACGAATATAATTAACCCGTGTTTTGCTCTCATAAACGTTGAAATTCATGCCAGTGGTAATATCTGAAACCTTCCACCATATGAGTTATAATGCATTCTTGAGACCAAAGTAAAACGTGGCATTTGAAACAGTTAGGCCGTAATAAGCAGCACATGTGGTGGAAAATGCACTCAAAACCTGCACGATTCTTCTACTGTTCTTCGAACATTAGTGTTTCTAGCGGTTCAGGTGCGCTAGAGTTTTTACTAATGTTCGAAGAAAAACATTAGTATTAAAATCACTTTGGCCAAAAATTCATATTTCTATATATATATATATATATATATCATCAAAAAATTTCAGTGAAAAAATCTCAGGAACGCGCCATTCGATTGAACTGAAATTTTCTAAGCACATTGGTGTATATGCAGAATAGTACCAGGTCTCAGAAAAAGTTAAAAATCTTTAACACTTTGGCGCCGGCGGCCATTTTAGTGATATTTTTAATATACCTATTATTCCGTACACAAATAAGTTTTGCAAAATTAAAGTTAACAAAATAAATTTCGAACGTGTTTTACATGTGAATCGGATAATGTTTTGGAATTTTTTAACCCCATGTGTGCGCTGGGTGCCTAAAAAGAGGACGGGAAAATTTGAAAATTTTTAAATTGCGATAACTTTTGACAGAGCTATTAAATCATTACCAAACTTTCAGAACATATTGGTATTATTAAGTTGTAGATTTGTGAAGGTTTTAATGAGCGTGCTGGCAACCCTGTAGCAAAGGCAGGTACTGAAAGTGAAAACCTCTAAATCATCGTCTCTCTTGAAAAAATGCCGTTTCTTCAAAAACCAGCCACTTATATGTAAATTTTGTGCTCTATTAACATAGACAAAAAATAAAATTTGATATGGTATAACGGGCACGCCTGGTAACCCTTGCCCAATTTACCTATATATTTAGCATCAAAAACTTCTGTTCACGGAAACTCACGATCCGATAATCAGAATTAATTGAAATTTGCAGACTGTATTGGTCTTAAATAGGACCAGGTCTGATAGACGTGATTTTGAAATGCGGGCGATTCTGTGCCAGTGGTGCCATCTTGAACAATCACTAAAAAAGATAACTACTTTTAGCCCTATAAATTCTGATTGAATCGTTCGATTTTGACGAAATTCACACAGTAGCTGGACCTTGTTTTAAACCACGTTTGGTAGAAATTTGGTTGAAAAATTCGGTTGGAACTGGCAGCTATGATAATTTTGGTGTCTTAAATTTGAAAAAATAAAAATTTGGAAGTGAAAATATTCAAACCATCGAATATCCTAAAAATGTCCGTTTCTTACAATAAAACCAATCTGTATACAAATATTATGCTTTATCTACACGCTCAAAGTCAAACTTTGGAAATTTCATGTCGGACAAGAACGGTAACCCTCTCCCAGTTAACCTATATTTTTAGCATCAAAAACTTCTGTTCACGGGAATTCACGAACCAATAATCAGATACCATTGAAATTTACAGAATGCATTGGACTTAAGTAGAACCAGGTCTGAAAGAAGCGAATTTGAATTGTGGGCAACTCTGTGCCAGTGGTGCCATCTTGAAAAATTACATAGAAAAAAAAAAACTGCTTTTTGCCCTATGAAATGTGACTAAGTTATCAGATTTTCATGAAATTGACACAGTAGTTGCACTTTACTTTAAACTCTGTTTGATAGAAATTTGGTTGAAAACTTCGATTGGTGCTGCCAGCTATGGTAATTTTTGTGTCTTTGGTTTTGAAAATTCGCTCAGGAAAATAAAACTTTTTGCCCTATAACTTCCAGTGCAGTCATGAAATCAATACGAATTTCATACAATTAATGAAAACTACCATAAGCATAGTGGAAAAGCCACCATAGGGTTGCCAGCTATTGTTGGTTTTGTGTTTGTTTGCAATATCTTTATTAAGCGGTTTTATCGTATAATTTTCAATTGGTAATGATATTGTAGTGACAATAAACAGCAAATATTAAACTTTCGATTATTTGAAAAAACTCGCTGCAGGTAACCCTAAATTTCTTTATACTCCTATAACTTCGAATGTAATATAACAACGTGAAGCAGATGTGATATATTCTTGGCTTTGATACTGGCGAAAGGTTGCCAGCACGAGTCGGTTTGCTACTTTTGTATCAATAAATGCTTACAGTTAGTATTCATACCGGAAACATTTACAATGAAAATAAATAACCGATGTTTCAATTCCCTAAGTTCTGCAAATTTTTCGGATCGCAGCCCCAAACACCAACTTCAGTTACAGTGCTGCAGGCACTGAGCATTTTCTTCATTGATGTTATATGAGATGCTGCTTTCAAAGTTTGGTGAAATAAGCAACTGATAACGAATATAATTAACAAGTGTTTTTCTCTCATAAACTTTGAAACCCATGCCAGTGGTAATATCTGAAACCTTCCACCATATGAGTTATAATGCATTCCTGAGACCAAAGTAAAACGTGGCATTTGAAACAGTTTGGCCGTAATAAGCAGCACATGTGGTGGAATATGCACTCAAAACCTGCACGATTCTTCTACTGTTCTTCGAACATTAGTGTTTCTAGCGGTTCAGGTGCGCTAGAGTTTTTTATTTTAAAATCTGTGAAAATTTGCAAAAATGACGCACTTTATTCACCCCTTCACAATGATGGTTGGCGGTACATCTGGATGTGGCAAGGCGAGTTTTATAGAGACACTTCTTAGAAATGACACTGTGATACAGCCTCGGGTGAAGAAGGTTATTTGGTGTAATGCTGAAACTCAAGCTGTTCCAACAAAAGTAGGTTTTAAAAATATCGAATACTTAAGTACGATTCCAGAAGAGTTTGTGAATAATGCGAATGAGCCAACACTTATAGTTTTGGACGATATGATGTTAAACGCATTTTCAAGACAAGTTTGTGAAGTTTTTACCAAAGGATCACATCATAGGAATTTTTTGGTTATATTAGTAACACAAAATGTATTTCATCAGGGCAAATTTAGCCGTGACATATCATTGAACTGTAAATATCTGGTATACTTCAAGAATCTGCGTGATAAAAGTCAATTTCATCATCTTGCTAAACAAATATACCCTGAAAATAGCAAAGAGCTTGTGAGAATATATAAAGAAATCACTCAGGTACCCCACAGCTATTTATTAATAGACCTGACTCAGAATACGAATGATATACTACGATTCCGTTCTGATTTATTTAACAAAAACTTTGTAACGTGTTATTGCTCAAAGGATAGTTTAAAGCAAGAGAATGGTGTCACGAATGAAGCGATTAAAGGACAGCAAGCATATGCTATACGTGCTTAGACAAGCTCGACCGGGTTTGAGAAACGCTATACTTAAGAATGCCGACACAGAGGTAATTAAAACACTTTGCGAAATCACCTTGAATACGCTGAATGGAAACCACAGACCTCGTGGAAAGTTATATAACCATTTCTGTAAATATAAAAAGTGTATGCATAAGCTAGTCTTTCCGCGGCAACGTAAAGTATTAATTCAACAAGGCGGATTTTTACCCATACTGCTGCGAAGTGTACTTTCAGGGGTGATTGGTTCACTAATTGAGAAATATGTATAGGAACAGTAATCTGAATAAAATGCTACTTCTGTCTCCTGAAGTATATGCAAATTTGAAAGACACAATTGAAAGTTCTAATAACCAGAGTTTGTTCGATAAGGCAATGAATAAGATATTGAAACGTGAAAAATTCAGCGATAAAGACAAATGGTACCATTATCGAAACAAACTTATAAAATGTTTAAACACACGTCGTAGAAGTAAAGGTTTTCTAGAAAGAAAAACTCAATTACCATCATCGAGCGAGCATGTACGCAAGAAACAGAAAAGCTTGCGAGACAACACGACACAAACTAAATATATTTTTAGAGATGAGAAACCTACGCAAGGAGTGTATTATCGGCTGCAACAAAGCGTCGTCTATCGGCAAGTGGAATAGCCAAAAGTCTGAAGCCACCATCGAAATTTAGAAAAACTTCAACTGACAAAGATTATAGGATAATAACTGGTGATGATGGAATAACACAATACACAGTACCAGCTGATATGAGCCCTGATGAGGTAGAAGACGTTCTAAGTGAAATAGACAATCTTGATGATGAGGGGTCCAATGTCTTTAAAATGGAGAAAGAAGGTGAAGAAAATTCTGAAAGTATCGTGGATGTAGAAATGCAGGAGCTGCCTAGTTACTCTATATTAAGGCCCTCTCGGTTCGATCCTAATCAATACACGTCTGATCAACCCGTCAGAAAACATCCTGTTTGACAGAGTGAGAGACAAGAAGAAAAAAAAATGCGTAGCTCAAGTGTACCAGATCAGGCTTGGGAAAGAATTTGATATGTCTGTAACAGTAACAGATGATGAATTCTACGTTTGCCTTTTAAGCAATAGCTCCCTGAGCATTTACCCTGAAAACACACTATCATCTTTCGAAAATAAACTACCAACGGCCTGCAAGCTTGAAAGTGGTTGGCGTGTTGGAATCACAGAGATAATGTTACCAAAGCGGGAAAGAGAAAAACCTGTTTCAACCAGCAGTGTTTTTAAACGTCCCATAGGCAGTACCGAAGAAAAAACTAGTATGATGAAAAGAAGTCGACAATCAACTGCAGCAGAATCCAGCAAGCCTGAAGTAACAGAAATAATTGTAAAAATCATGTCTTTGGAAAAAAATCTTGTTCTCTTAAGATGGAGTGATGCTACTTTACGCAGACTTTGCTATGAAAAAAACGATATCAATTTTTCAACATTCCTATCGTAATTTTTCTTGGTTATGAAACCTGACTTCAATAACTACTATTTGACATCAATTAAGGCACTGATTTTCAAACATTTCGAAAAAGATCGAGATGAAGGAAGTATTCCCGACAGCAGTGATTCTAAGAAGATTGAAGGTTTCTGCTTACATGTTTACCAAGGTGAGAAAATTGCCGAAAAAGTTTATTTAAAATCAACCAAAAAGTTTAACTCGCTTCAGGCCTTTATTGATTATATAATTGGACAGATTCCGAGGTCGAAAAGAAATCATGTAGAGCTAGAGCTTAAGAATGATTGACGAATACATATATCCTGCACATAGCTTAAGACGGGAGTGGGAAAGAAAAGCGGAGATCAAGCCTACCTCGCAAACGTTTCATCTAAAAGACTACGGTGTGGAAATAAATAAATGTGGAACTGCCAACACCTTCGCCGATTAACATTACGGATTTTCTGTCACTTTTGCTGAGTGGAATAGAGTTTTCAGACAAAGATTTAAAAAAGAAAGCTGAAATTTCCGGTAGAACAGTGTACCAGGTACGAAAACAATTATTTTACCGAATTGGTCAATCAATTCGTCAATCCATAAGTGCTGCGGCTAAAGAATCCGGTACCGATATATTACCTGATGAATGGGCAAAAGCAGAATCAGATACAATACTAAACATTCCATACAAAAGGAGTGATGGAACAACGGATACAACACCAGTACCGATTGAAGTGTCTAAAACTGAAAATATTGCTGGTCTATTCATTGATGCATTTGTAAAAACACCTGTTGATAAACGCGATCCAGATCTGATTGATGTCTCGATAAAAGAATCTTTCGATAAGTCAATATTTATTGATAGTCCAAGCCGGTTGGAAAAAAACGTACATGAGCTTGATAAAAGAACATATCGTGTCGCGCATCCAAGACCGTTAGCGATTGTGAAAGCCTCAATTTAATTCACGTTTGCACAGACATTATCAAACGTTTTAATGGTTTTGGTGTTTTTGGTCCCCTCTTCTCCTGGTTTTCCTCTTATCTTCATAGCCGTCCTTGCAGAGTTACTTTTAATGGTTCCAGATCTTCTCCTATTTTTCCCACATCCGGAGTTCCTCAAGGTTCTATTCTTGGCCCCTTACTTTTTATCTTGTTTGTCAATGACCTTCCTTCTGTTATCAATTCTCCTTGTCTTTTATATGCGGATGACTTAAAATTATACAGAGCAATCAGGTCCGCGAACGATTTTCACCAGTTGCAAGCTGATTTGTTTGCTCTTGATCTCTGGTGTCAAGACAACTTTTTGCCTCTGAACATTTCGAAGTGCCACCAGATGTCTTTCGCATATAAAAATACTCCACATGTGTTCTCTTATTCTTTGTCTGGTACTTCCCTGTCAGTTGTCCAGCATTTTAAAGACCTGGGTGTGGTGCTTGATTCGAAATTAAGATTTGATATTCACGTTATGAATATGACGTCCAGGGCCTCTAGGATTGCTGGATTTGTTTTGCGTTCTTTCTATATGTTTACCAACATTTCCTCCTGTATTCATTTATATGTCTCCTTAGTAAAGCAGTTTTCTAGAATATGCGTGCCAAATCTGATCTCCACGCTTTCAGTACTTATCTGATGCTATTGAATCTATTCAGCGCAGGTTCACTCGCTCACTTCTTTTTAAATTGAATATCCCCTATTGTCCCTACTCCGCTCGTCTTTCCCTCCTTCGTTTGTCCTCGTTGCAATCACGGAGGTTGTTCCTCGATGAGTGCTTCCTCTTCAAACTTTGCCAAGGCATTTTCTCGACTGATCTCGGCTCACAGATTACCAGACGTGTATCCTGCCGTCCAAGTCGTTCTTCTGAAGTTTTCTCTGTTCCTTTTGCACGTACGGAAGTCTACTTCCATTCGCCTTTGCTGCGCCTACCCAGAACGCACAACGCCCTTAAGCTTGGTCCTCTCCCTCAATCTTTTTTACAATTCAAGCATGTATTAAAAATGTTCCCTTGAATTGCTACTTACCTTAGTCCTAATTTTAGTTTTTAGTTTTCTAATTTTAGTTTTTAGTTTTCTAATTTTTAATTATTTTAGTTATTTCTTTTCCTTTTTCATATTTCTTTTTTTGTTAATTTTGCTTTCTTGTTGCTGTTATTGGAATTATATCTGTAGCGCAAGGGATTAATAAATAAATAAATAAATAAATAAACCTAGAATATTAGCTGATAAATTGGTGCGAAATCTTCGCACGATTTCTTTGCAAGATTGCGACAGTATTTTCAGATTCAAACATGTAGAGTACTGTGCTGTGGAAAAAACTTTTTTCGAAAGCATTTCTATTAAAGTCACAGATCAACAGGGTGAACCAGTAGACTTTGAACCAAGTTTTACTCCCACATGTATAATGCTTCACTTCAAACGTCGGTAAGAAAAAGTATAAACATTCACATACATTGATGTAAGGTCATAGTGTTAATATTCAATACCGATGTCAACGACATGAACTCGCACTACACACGCTATTATTTGGTCCAGAGTGGTGGAAATTTATCAGATTTTGGAGACCTTTATCGAGCACCAATTATCTATCAGCGTGGTAGAGGTATAGGAAGTTTTTTTAGTGGTTTATTACGTTATCTTAAACCTTTGGCGGCGTCAGGTGTAAAAGCTATAAAACGACAAGCGGTCAAGACCAGTAAGGCTATTATACAGGAGGTTGGCAATAAACCTCTTAAAGAACTCTTAAGAGAACACGGACAAACTGCAGCACAGGAGTTAGCTCAGAAAGGTATAAACAAACTTTTTGATAAGATGGATGGTGCTGGTAATCGAATGGCTATAAAAAGAGCTAACCTGTTCACAACAGTTCAATTCAAGGCTTCTCCTAAGCGACGTAAAGCTGGTAAATTGAAAAAAAGTGTAAGAAGAGTGTCACGTAAAAAAATTAAAAGGGTGAAAAGTAAACGAAAATTTATCAAGAAGCGTGTCTTGGACATATTTGATAAGTAATTAACATGTCCTCCTACAAAGAATGTATGAAATCCGAATTGAAAATTTTCTCCACATCACCGATTCAAAGCAACATTTCAAAACCGAAGAAGTTGCATACAAGCCGATAGCTTCATCGGATAACTCATCTGTACTGGAATTCATCTCTGTAGGCCATGGTGATACGTTTCGTGATTTATCCAGCATATATTTACGAATCAAAGTGCAGATGGTTAAAATAAAGGATGGTAAAGAGGAGTTATTCACAGGGACTGAAACAATTAAGGGTGTTGATGGAAGAGAAGTCGAAGCTGATCCAATCGGCGTCGCAAATAATTTGATGCATTCGCTTTTTAGGCAATGTACAGTTCAGTAGAATGGGAAGAATATAGCTCAAACAGACAACGACTACCAGTATAGGGCATACATTGAAAATCTATTGAATTACGGGAAAGATGCAGCAACAACTCATCTCGAATCGGTTGGATGGTATCTTGACCAGAATGAAATGGAAATGATTGAAGGCGCTGGTCCAAAGTCTGAGAATAAAGGTTATCTTAGTAGATCAGCGTTATTAGAGAAAAGTAATGGGAAAGATCCATAGCGACATATTTAACCAAGAAAAACTATTGATTAATGGTGTGGATTTGCGTGTCATATTATCTTTAGAGAAACCTGAATTCTACCTGTACTCGAAAGATGATAGATTCTCGCCTCGAATTAAAATACTGGAAGAAACAATGTACATGAATCACGTAAGCGTCAATCCCAATATTCTCCTGGCACATGAAACAGTACTGCAACGTTCAAATACAGTATACCCGTACAAACGCATCGAAGTGAAAACATACACGTTGCCAACAAATACATTCACACTATCGCTGGACAATATAGTGGTGAGCCAATTACCGAACTTGCTCATTTTCGGGATGGTAGACAACGACGCCTATACCGGAAAACGTACTAAAAATCCATATAACTTCAAGCACAATAGGGTATATAATTCAAGGGTACTGGTATCAATTATTTCGATAAAGGCCATCAGATATCCAAACAATTCTTCGACAATGGTTGCTTTTTGCTAGCATTTGACTTGACAGCGGATAATTGATACGAATCAACTTGTGGCAGTTTATGGAATCAAGGTGTTATGCGAATCGAGGGTAGATTCAAAGAGGACTTAAAGAATAGTGTGACATGCATTGTATATGCAGAGTACGATACGAATATTGAAATCGATAAAAATCGAAACGTTTACTCGAGTCTATAAAAAAGTATATAAAGAGGTGCAACACTTCTGTATTTATTATTTATCTGTGCCTTGGCTGGAGATTACTGCAGTGCCATGACTAATTGTCTAGTAAATACCGAGTATTTTTCAGAGGGGCACTTAACCTTCTTTAAAAAAATTGCGTTTGCAGGCTTTATTTCACCAGATAAAGTGTATACAAAGGAAATCGTTTACAAATATCCTACATCAACAGTTAGCATTACAGATCATACTGGCGTGTCTGGAAACCTTGAACTTAAGCGTCTGGATGAGGATCTTATAAAAACCCTCGCAAAGTTTTCAACTATTTTCGTACATGGGGAGCCAAGAAAGGAATTCCTCCAGAGCTACGTTACACCTCGTACTAGCATCATTAACCTTGAAGCAGTCACCTCTAAAAAGAAGGAATGAACACGATCGAATTTGGTAGTTCTCTAAAGCGAAATCATTTGACTAATAGATTTTTCAAGGGCGTTTTTCCGTGCGATCACTTACCCCGTCAAATAAAGAAACCTGCTTGTATTATTGCAAACACAGATCCAGCTCACAAAAGTGGAACGCATTGGGTGGCCTTTTACATTCCTAGAAAAGGTCCAATCGAGTACTTTGACTCTTTCGGTATATACCATACTAACAAGTACTTCAAAAGATTTCTTCGGTTCAATGGTAAAGTTTTCGTAAATAATAAGCAGAGGTTACAGAGTGCGTTCTCAACCACATGCGGGCAGTATTGTGGTGTTTTTCTTTATTTTCGTTGCAGTGGCAGGAGCTTCAAAAAATTTCTGAACCGGTTTTCCTCTACAGATTATAATTTCAATGATGGTAAAATAGTTGATTTATTCCGGAAAATTTATTTGGAGACCTCTTTGCAAAATGGTGGGGAGTGTTTCAATCAGACCAACAGACAGGAGATCGGAGATATAAAAGCAGCGTGATCAATCCATCGAAACCATAGTTGTGTCTTTAAAAAATTAAAAGGATGTCGTCAGTTGCTGAAAAAACCGCTAATAAGCAAACACAAACCTCTAAGCGATCCGTCCGCGTTGTTCAGAAGAAGAAAAAAGTTGTGAAACCATCCCAAGTCAAACCTTCTAGCAGCTTTGAGAACATCATATCAAACTGCAAGGAGAAGAAGTCAAGAACGAAAACGATTCCCAAATCACAAGTTCCGTGCAATGAAGACGCCTTACTCAACTACACGTACTACTTGGATGGATGCCATAACCGTAGGGTCACACTCGGATTTGACCCGCAGACATTTCAGGCGAAGGCAATCTTCCACTACCATGGACGTTTCCCACTGGCAATTGACTACAGTCAATGGATTTCGCTCTACAATTACTTCAATGATTTGAAGACTTCAGCAGGCGATGAATATCCGGAAAATCAATTGGGTCTTTTAAAACGGTATCAGATTCACGTATCAGATAACACTCAAACATCTGGAGCTATTCAAACTGTTCGACATGATGGAATTTTTTAATATTGTCATGCACCACAACAATTTGGCCTCGGAATATGTGAAGGAATATTACAAAGGATCTATTGAAGCTGAAAAATGAGGACTTTTTTATACCACCTCGTACATCTTATATGCATATTAATTATTCTAGGCTTTTTTATGAAATTCCAATACTGTGTAGCTGTAACCTTATTTTTAATGTAATGAAATAAATTGACGTAATAAGAAAATAACATGTTTTTATTTCAATAATATTTAGTATTCATTAGAAAATTCATATAAAAATTTATATAGTTTTGTACTGCACACCTGGTAATTGCATGCGTATCGTGAATATTGCAGAACGTTTTGAAGTTTCTAAGTTCACTCAACTTGGGTGTTTGCATCTGTATAATGTTGGCTTCCGGTATATATTTCCCTATAAACTTCTCCTTCACAACGCCGTACAGTCATTGAACCTTTCTAGAATCTCCGGTAGTAGGCTGTAACTAACAACACCATCACTCCAACGTTATCCGTTTATTTTCTCCACATCAAATTCGTTTTGTTTTCGTGCTCGTACAGACAATTCCTGGTACGGATAAGGAGGTGCAAAGTGGTAAGATACTGGTTGTATTGAGTCAAATGAAACCATATTGTCCATTGTTACCACAAACAAACTGGATATCGAAAACAAACTTTGACATGTTACCTGAGGGAACGAGTCTTACGAAATAAGAAAACCTTTTACATTTCTAGACTATTTATTTATTTTATAACAAAAAGTTTGATGTAACCGAATGATTTTTATTTTATATTAATTATACATGCTTGGCATTTACTTACATTTCACAGGACTTTAACTATTTAATTTAATTTTTTGAAACCATATGGATAAGAAAGGTAGTCTTCAGTTATACGCTTATCAAATGGAAACTGTATATGGTTCATTTCAACTGTCGAAATTACAATTCCTGGTTGTTTACGTTTAATCTTTTTTTTCATTTTTTGTACATATATTTTCGTTTTCATTACTAATTACCATAAACTTTAAACTTTCAAAGTGAACACGCTTACTATTTTCAAAATTAAGTGATATTCCCTTACATTTAACAACATATTCAGGTTCTCTAGGTGTCTCAACTTTAAGTCCGTATGTTTTTGGACCTGGACTTATGAATTCTGAAACAAAAGCTTTCTCACCAAAGGGTTCAATCTCGTCTGTTAACTCCCCTAGCATACTGGAGATAGTAAACGGGATAGGATTTTCTTTATTATCTACAAATATCAAGCTATCAGTATCACAATAGGGAATTGATTCCCCAACTTTTTGTCTTGCAAAGGCTGCTGTGTAAGCTCCGATGGGTAAATTACCACATATTTCTACGTGATCCATATTGCGTTAACGCTAACTGGCAATAAAGAACATATTTCTATACCGGGAGATTGAATAAAGTCGGAAAAATCTTTGAAGTTGTTACAAATTTTGGTATAAGTCCGATCTTCCCTTTGAGCAAATTTACCCCATAATGAATTTAAACAAATTTTAGCTACATTACGTCTACCAGAGTTCTTTTGCATTTGTGCCCTGTCCAAAACAATGTCTTCCTGCATCTTGTAAGACTATAGGAAATTAGTTTTTTCCTCTTCACAGGAATGCTGTACCTCCCAACCACTGGCCTCTTGTTTTATTTTTAAGAATGTTTTATTATTATCATATTCTGTAAACAACCCGCCAGGTTTTGCATTTGAGTCATACTTCACATTATTATACTTCCAAACTTCAAATAATTTAAGTACTTTGTACCCCTTTTCAACGGCCAATGAAACTTCAGGAATTATCCAAGTTCCAAGTAGTGCCCTTTCAGTTTCTGAATGATTACAGCCAAAAACATTATTTGACCAAACACATGCCTTACATAATGGAAAATACAACTTTTTATCATTTTTGACCGGTAGTACTGGTAAAAATAAGTCTGTTGGAGGAATAATCATACACTTTATGAATCCATGCATTGAAAGTATTTGAGAGATGTCAGGGATATTATCATTCCGGAAAATTTCAGGGTGTCCAATAGGGTAGGGAGCGTATTTATTAATATACGGGTATAGACTAGTGAAGTCTAAATATCTTATAATCTCATTAGGTTTGACTTTGTGGTAAAGTTTGAATACCTCGGTTCTCCCGCCAAAAATGGCGGCACGTGGATTAAGTAGCATAGAACAGTACGTCACATATCTATCGACGTCTTGTTTTATATCGGGTTGTTCTTCTAGTAGCTGTTTAAATTCACATTCCCATATATACACAAGTTTATAGCCCAATCTTTTAATTGTCTCCATTCTTTGAAGTGTACTCTCATACCTTTGGCTTAAGGTTTCATTTTGATTGTAAGGTTTTTTAATATGCACTTCTTGAACTTTAAAACATTTTCTACAACCGTGGTAGAAACAGCCAAAGAATTCATATACAGTGGTTGTTGCAGGATTGAAACCATCAATTTGCAAGCCCCCCTTCTCCAACTTTAACTCACCTACATTATTAGAAGAGACAATGAGATCTTTGATTTTTGAACTTTCCCAAGAAAGCCATTTAGTAGCGATAAGTGATTGGTTTTGCTTTTTATAATAACCATGTTTAGGCATAATACCCAAGACATTACTTTTCAGAAATTTTTTCCTGAAAGTAAGCATACAACCTGATGCAATTGTCATCGATTCTACTAAAGGAATCGTATACAACCCAATCGTAAAATATTTTCATCGTTGATACAGTATAATAGTATTTCCTTTCTATAATCAAACAAACCTTGTGAGATAGTGTTATACCAGCTTAAAAGCTTTTCCCCCTCTTCGGTACGCATCATGTTATAACCATAACATTCAGGATGTGGATATTTACCCACATAATCAATATTCTCGAGGGTATTAAATAAGTGGGGGTAGTAGCCCTTTGCAGACTCTTTAAGGTCAAAAACTTTAGGAAACTTGGAGAGAGGGAAGGCTAGAAAGTTTAAAGAGTCAATAAAGGTAATTTGACCACATTTCAATTGCATAGTTTTAGTACCATTCATTATAGGATCTATTTCTAACTTACGATCCATTAGCTCAGTAATTACGAAGTGACCATCATAACCTTGTAAATTCTGAGCAATGCAGTAGATATTATCTACATACGGACGTGCCATTAGACAGTAATCTAAAAATCGTTTCAAAACGGGCACATCTTTGTTATACTTGAATAGATGCTCCCTAACCCCACACACATCACAACTATCTTTCATATCCACGCTTCCAGAACAGCTATAACATACCTGCTGTGCAACGATTAAATTTACAACATGTAAAAAATCAGAGTCACTATTCTCGTAATGTGTATTTTGAGTGCTTTCACAGTCGAAAAATATCAGTTGAAACTTTGTCTTTCTTCCACCTTTGTACGGTTTTATGTAGCATAAATGATCGGGGGCGGACAGTATTTGAACATATCTGGCAATAATATTCATCACAAACATGTTCAGACATGCGCTTATTATCGGTACTTATAAATTTTGTACACATTGCACATATCTTAAACGTTTCACACACATTTTTACCTCTAATTATATTTTTAAGGTGGTTATTAAAACAATCACCCCCTCTGAAGTCACGATTACAATTTTCACAATGAGTAAGTTTTTGAACAAAATTACACGGCGGACTCGAATGGCAATACGGACACTTCATTTCACACCTATGAAATTTATTCATGAATAATTTATTACAAAAAGAACAAGCATAGCGTTTGTCGAAAAAACCTGTCAGCGATTTGATCACGTAAACATGTTTCAATCTGTGTGAATAATACAAATAAATCTTTTTTACTAAAGAAGGTGAGGAGTCAACCTTGAAGAGAATAGAGTTGGAATCCCTAATGTTATCAAAGACAATTATTTGATAATCCTTTGGAAGATTCTGAAACTTGTAAAGATCAGACAAAATGCAACCATCTTTACAAATAGTTACTTTAGCATCTTTACATAATTTCATAGTTAATCTGGGCAGGCTACTAATAAGATCTAAATGAGATTTTGTGTTAAATTTTACCGAAGCTATTTCCATTGCACAACATAAACTTCGGGGCAGACAGTTGACATCATTTTCTAAATCTACATCCACAACACTTTTTGTTTTTCTACTTAAAAGTACGGCTTCGTCAGATTATTTATGATTAAGTCTACCCCCTGCAAAAGGGAAGTTAACAATGTTTGCATTTATCTGCATGACATCGTCTGCTAGAAAATTACTGTTGGATTGATTCACGTTAGAAATTAGACCCAGAATATACTTCCCGCTTATTTCGTTTACAGACCTTAATCTTGACCATATAGGTTTTATGTGGGGAGAGTTGGGTAGCTCTATTGTGAAGCTGATTCTGCTTCCTTTGATTGAATTTGTTGTTAAATCCTTAACAACATCGTCAAACACTTTTTCCAGATGACCAATAGGATTTTCAGCACGAGTATTGAAGTCTTGTAAACGGAAATTAATTTTAATACCTTCCACACTGAATTTTTCAAAAAATTTACCCTGTTTTGATAATAATTCATAAGTGGCTTTTGAACCACTACCTTTTTGAACTGTTTAATCTAGAAGACTACTATCTTGCAAATTTTGGTTAGAACTATTGTGACCTGCTATCGTATTTATATTGCAATGACTTAAAACTAACTCCCCGTCCATATGTATCGTGTCATTACACGCTGTTACCGATGAGCTCTCCTTGCCTATATTTATATACTCTAGAGTCTGCCTGAGTACATGATTCGAGAAATCGACTTTGAATAAAGATGAAAACCCTACCACCAGGGTCATCAGAGCATATTTCTCAGGCTCTGTAAAAATCAACTTTTTGGCTTTCAACTCGCACAACATAAGTGTCAAACCCGACATAAAAAAGTTGTGGCCTAAATTCAAGGCACTTTCAAGATATTTAATAAAAACGCTGCAACCTGACATTTTTATTAAATGGTGTGGTAAACTAGTAGCAAATAAAATTAGTAGAAAAAATGCTAAGAAAAAAAAAAATGCTGAGGACTGGGACGTCCGCTTCAAAACAGCAACTGCAGCAAGAGCCTTCAGTATCTGCAAATAAATGTCGTATTAGTTTTCACTGGGTCTAAGGTGGTGTCCACAAGCCTGCTACAAACTTACCCTGAGCTTAGAGTAGTTTCCACAAGTCTGCTACAAACACACCCTGAAGTTGCTGTCTCACTCACGGCTAATTCCCGAAGAATACTTCTTCACAGCTAATACTGTAAAGTCGAAGTGTTAATATTAACCGTCAAAGATACGGTTTTTATACAGTTTTGATTTCACACATACCATCGAAGTATAGCTAAGAGAATACAATCTATACTTCTGTAACCAGTAAATAGAAAGCAATCACATTCCAAGTGCATACAATTATCCTTACATGAAAAATTTCAAAGTATGTTACGTTGTAACAATGTGTACGAGTATGTGTACACGCTAGTGCATTGGAAAAAAAAATACAACTTTCCCCGGGGAAGGCTGAGCAGTCGCGGGCAATCCACCACTCCACTAAGTAGGAAGTTTGTACCCACCACTCATAGTTAGCGTACTGCCGTAGCATCCGACCTGTGTATTGTACCCGTCGGATGCTCACGGCATAGATAGTAACCAATAAGTAAAAGGGAAAAATATTAACGTAATTAACCTTCTTGGGCGACCGGAGCTGAATTTAGTAGATCACATTGTGAATGTGCACGGTGCGTCGAAATATCAACGTGCGCAGTGTTTCTATCAAAGTTGCGCTACGTACCATGTTCAGATGCATCAGCGGACGCTTCACACATACCAGAAGGATTTGAAAATAATCATTTGCTCCGACTCAATACATACGTCCAGTACGGAAATGTTAGAACTTTTGGATAATCGACAGAAGAATGTGAAGCTACTGAAATGTCCCATGTTCTCGGCTTGTCGAACATGGATTTATGTAAAACAACTTCTAATGGATCGCAGCGACAAAGATCATTCTCACAAAGAACCAATCAATGTGTACCCACCTTTATACGATTGCATTCACTGCATGTACGGACGTGAAGATTCATTGTCGATTCGACAAAACCTGGCGAATGAACATCCAAATAGGCTGCTCTATGGTTGTGGCTCGGTTTTTATCAAGTCTTTACATCCGTTGGCTACCCAGGGCAGCCAAATAGCTATAACATCAATCAAAACGACTAGTCTTGTCTACATCGGTGGCAAAATAAACGAAAGTCGTTTTGCAATACAAAGCCGCTGAATCGGTACCCTCATTGCAAAAAAAAAAACATAGTAGCGACAAATCAAATTCGTATGCATACAATTCAACATCAACAGTCACCTGTAAAATACCTAACTTACACGCCAAAGAAACTCAGAGGTGGACTTAAACCTGACCGCCATGAGAAGTTATTGGATTATAAACCCAGCGGTTGGTGGAAATCCTCGATAAGCACATGTGAGAGTACATTCAACCAGTCATACGGGAAAGGAGAACTTACGGTACTGGAGAAGAGAAAGCAGCGGGACCTGATGAAGAAAAATGTTCCATTCTTTGTGTGACGGCGTAAGCGAGCAGTTGGATAATTTCAGAAATTGCTAATCAGGTACAGCATTCTTTGTGTGACGGCGTAAGCGAGCAGTTGGATAATTTCAGAAATTGCTAATCAGGTACAGCTTTCTTTGTGTGACGGCGTAAGCGAGCAGTTGGATAATCCCAGAAATTGCTAATCAGATACAGCTTTCTTTGTGTGACGGCGTAAGCAAGCAGTTGGATAATTTCAGAAATTGCTAATCAGGTACAGCATTCTTTGTGTGACGGCGTAAGCGAGCAGTTGGATAATCTCAGAAATCACGAACCAGAAATTGCTAATCGGCATGCCTTGTGTGACGGCGTACAGCATTCTTTGTGTGACGGCGTAAGCGAGCAGTTGGATGATTTCAGAAATTGCTAATCAGGTACCGCATTCTTTGTGTGACGGCGTAAGCGAGCAGTTGGATGATTTCAGAAATTGCTAATCAGGTACCGCATTCTTTGTGTGACGGCCATTCTTTGTGTGACGGCGTACCGCATTCTTGGTGTGACGGCGTACAGCTTTCTTTGTGTGACGGCGTACAGCTTTCTTTGTGTGACGGCGTACAGCTTTCTTTGTGTGACGGCAAATTGCTAATCAGCATTCTTTGTGTGACGGCGTGCAAGAATTGGTTGTGCGACAGTGAAAGCGAGCAGTGGATTTATTTGTGAAATTCATCATATCAGGTGCGAGAATTCTCTGTGTGACGGCGAAAGCGGGCAGTGGATTAATTCGTGAAAATCATCACATCAGGTGCAAGAATTCTTTGTGCGTCAGCGAACAGTGAAAAAAAATTTTGAAAATTTGATAGTAAGGAAGAAGGTTAGTGTACAATATAGGATAGTTGTTAAGATTCTATTTAGCTCTAAGCAGTCCAGCACTGAAGCAAAAGAAAATTTCTGTCAGTATTTTATGCTTATCTAGGATTTTAAAAGCATTTCTTTATGTATATATTTCGATTGTCCTAGTGGAGTGGTGGAAACGATAGTCAGAGTAATCTAACGTAGTTTGAATTGGATTGTTTCTGTGATACGAGATTCGCGAGACCGCGGAGATTATAAGAATAAACTAACTTTTGTTTCAAATTTACCAACTCGTAATTATTCGTGGTACGAGAAGGAGGTTAGACAGTCGTTTCGCGGTTCGGTGGTTCGGTGTTCGTAACGAGAACGGAAAAGGGGAGGAGGGTCGCGCCATACGCAGCGGCGCCTTTCAAACCTGGTCCCCTTTGACCTCGGTGAGCCGTAAGCTCACTCGGCGGCTCGTGGTCCATTCTTAGGGTGAGTGAGTGGCGCCCACGCCCAGTCTCCTGAGCGAATCCGGGACCCAAACGGACCAAGCCGGGGGTCACTACCCCCCTCAATTAGTCGGGGTGGGTAACAAATTGGCGCCCAACGTGGGGCCCTAAAGGAGATTACCGCGGGGTATATTCTTTGAAATTTTCGGTGTTGAAATCAGTGAAAGTTGTAAAATCGAAAAAATTAGTGTCAAAAATTAGTTGGAATAGGAGAAGCAGTTGACCAGTTGAGGACCGGGGACCTTAAACAAAATAACAGATTCCAGGCAGAGTGTGCAAGGAGCGACAGCTAGATTGCGAGGATTGCGAGACGGAACAGGAGCGGCTGAAATTCATTTGAGTTGTAAATTTAATCAAGATTTAGTTTGAAATAAAATCTGTGTTTTACTCTACCCTTAAGTAACATAAGAACTTAGCATTTTTTTTAACATAAGAACCTAGCAGTGTGGGAAATCCAGGATGGCGTCGAAAACTAGGATTCTAATAGACCGACTCAGCAAGGAGGAGTTGGCCTACGAGTTAGAAATCCGAGGGCAACCTACCGGGACTGTGGAGGCCATGAGAAAGACGCTTCGGGTGGCGCTCCGAGCTGAGACTTCGATGGATACGTCGCTGATTACCACCCGAGACTATCCATATACCTTGGAAGAGGACTTGGAAGCCGTCAGAGAGAAGCTGGAGGAAATCCAAACCCTGACTGCAACCTTTACGGGCACCCCACAATCGTCGGAATTTCTCAAGATCAAGACGAAAGTTGAATTTGGAATGCGGCGGTTGCAAAACGCACATCACGAGGCTGAGGAGATGGGAGAAGAAGCCAACAAGCTGATAGTTCGGTTGATTATGGCTATGGGAGAGCTCCTAGTGAAGGCGGAGGGTGAGGAGAGAAACGAGGGAGCAGAGGCAGTAGGGGACAGCGATGGAGGGAACGAGCGAGGGGAGGCACCCGTATATGGGGATGAGGCCGCGGGAGTAACCGTAGGCTTCCGTGAATTGAATCAGGGTCTGAATCACAACACTGGTCCTTTGTTTTCGACACGCAGGGCAACACCGGTGGTAGTGAAAGGGCAGGAGGTGTCTAAGTGGGGCCTCCGCTATAATTTGGACTCCGGGTCCCTGAGCGCATTTCTAGAGCGGGTGGAAGAGCTGCGGGAGGCCAGAGGGGTGTCACCTCAGACGCTATTTCAGTCAGCGATAGAAATGTTCGAAGGAAAGGCGCTAGTCTGGTACCGTGCCAATCGTACTCGGGTCAACTCGTGGCAGGAGTTGGTGGCAGAACTGCGTGCCAAATTTCTACCGCCTGACTACGACGACCGCCTGCTCAGCGAAATTGGAAGGCGCACACAAGGCCCGGAGGAATCGATGTTCATATATGTATCGGCAATGGAGGAGCTGTTTAGGCGTCGTACCGTTCCGTGTTCCGAGGAGGAGAAACTTCGGATCTTACGGAAAAATTTAGCCCCATTTTATCAAACACAGCTGGCTCCGACTCCGGTACGAAGTATCGCGGATTTGATTCGGGTAGGCCGCTCTTTGGAGGCAACACGGGTTTCAGGCGAAGCCTATTTACCCCCACTGTCTCGGAAACAACAACGCCTTTTGGAGCCGGATCTGGCCTACGTTGGTTGCGCGGACGGAGTAAATCTAGCGCCTCTGCAAGGAAATCTGGTGTGCTGCTGGAACTGCAAGGGCAGTGGCCACACGTCCAGGGACTGTCGAGAGCCCCAGAGATGCTTTGGTTGTGGGCGGCAAGGTGTCAGAAGAGCGACGTGCCCAAATTGCCAGAGCCAACCGAACCATCCTCGTAGCGCCAGAGCACCACCGGATTCGAGAACGAATGAGAGGTCGATAGTCAGAAACTCCGAAGCCGAAGTTCGTAACCGATCGACTCAGGGAAACGGACGTTGTGTCCAGTAGGCGGCAGCCTGGACACAAGGAGCAGTATAGGAGGGGCCGCAACGGAAGCGCAATTGAACTATTTGTGTGCGAAGAGACAGGGGGATAACCGACCACACCTGGAGGTGGAGATATACGGTCACAAGTTCTTGGGTCTCTTGGATTCGGGCGCCACTAATACAGTGGTAGGGGAAGAAGGTTGGAGGGTGCTGAACGAGCTGGCTGTAGAGCATCTGGACTCCAACCAAAAGGTGATCCGAATGGCCAATAGTCAGGGATGTGCAATTGCGGGGACGGTAATGGTCCCAATTCAGCTAAAGAAGAAGCAGGAGTGGCTTCGAATGCTTGTGGTTCCGTCGCTACGGCAGATGCTCATATTGGGGGTGGACTTCGTCAGACGTTTCGGCCTGGTAATGGCCTTGAGTGAAGAGAGTTGGAGCTTCATCAGCGCATTGCAAGGAGACTCTGGCGAACAGTTGAAGCCGCGGAGTCGCCTCAGAGGATTGGAGGAGGGTGCCCTAAGCCGATTGCTTCAGGAAGAGTTCCAATTAATGGGGGATGGTGTTGGATGCACTAGCAGGGTAGAGCATGTCATCAAGACCAACTCACCCCCCCATTAAACAACGTTACTATCCTATCTCGCCGGCCGTTCAAAAGCATGTGGACGCGGAGCTCAACGAGATGTTAGAGCAAGGGATAGTGGAGCCTTCTGCGAGCCCATGGGCCTCACCCATCCTCTTGGTGAAAAAAAGGACGGCACCTATCGGTTTTGCGTCGACTATCGAAAACTGAATACGGTTACTGAGCACGATGCATACCCAATTCCATACGTATCAGCCACGTTGGATAAATTACGCGACGCAAAATATTTATCGTCGCTCGATATTAAGTCAGCTTATTGGCAGGTGCCAGTGGCAGAACAATCGCGGAAATATACGGCCTTTACCGTGCCCCATCGAGACCTTTTTCAGTTTCGGAGGATGCCATTTGGCTTGCAAAATGCTCCAGCGACGTGGCAGCGGCTGATTGACCAAGTGCTTGGACCGGATCTCGAACCTTGCGTGTTCACCTATCTCGACGATATCATCGTGGTGACGCAGGATTTCGCGAAGCATTTGGAGACCTTGAGGGAAGTCTTCCGACGGTTGAGGCAGGCGGGTCTGAAGGTGTCTCGGGATAAGTGCGAGTTTTGTCGTCCCCAATTAAAATACCTGGGTTACGTCGTAGACGAGAGGCGTTTGAACGTGGATCCGGACAAAGTAAGGAGTCTGATGGAGATTCCCTCGCCTAAAAACGTGAAGGGAGTACGGCAGTTCCTGGGAATGGTCTCTTGGTATAGGGGACTCATACCAGACTTTGCCACGCTGACAGCGCCACTCACGAATCTTCTTAAGAAGCATCAAAAGTTCAAGTGGACCCAGGACTGTCAAGCTACTTTCACCCAGGCGAAGGTGAAACTTTCCACTGCCCCAATCCTTACCTGCCCGGACTATAGTCTACCTTTTTTGATACAGACCGATGCTTCAGATCTGGGTTTGAGGGCCGTTTTGTCACAACAGCACGCTGAAGGAGAGAAGGTAATCTGCTACCTTAGCCGATCACTGTCGAGGGCCGAAAGGAAGTATAGCACCACAGAGAAGGAGTGTCTCGCGGTTTTGTGGGCTGTGGAAAAGCTCAAGCCATATGTGGAGGGGGCCAAGTTCACAGTGGTTACCGATCACTACTCTCTCGTGTGGCTAAACAACTTGAAAGACCCGTCAGGGCGGTTGGCTAGGTGGGCGATTCAGCTTCAACAATATCTTTTCGAGATAATTCATAGAAAGGGGAAGGAACATCTCGTGCCAGATGCCTTTTCTCGGATGGTACCTCAAGAAGAGGTCACGATGCTGATGACCACGGAGGATAAGTGGCTTGAGGAGATGAAACAGAAGGTTTCGAAGGCTCCAGGATGTTTCGCAGATTGGCGGGTGGTGGGACGCTCACTCTGGAAGCATGTGCCGGGTCGATATCCTGAGCTGGAAGGGGGGGACGAATGGAAAAGAGTGGTGCCCAACGCGGAACGGAAGGGAATTCTTCATCAATGTCATGACAATCCAACGGCGGGACATATGTGGGTCAGTCGCAAGCAGTCTCGAGTGGCCACGAAGTTTTATTGGCCCAAGATGTCCGTGGATGTGAAAGGCTGCGTACGAAAATGTAAAGTGTGCCAAGCAAATAAGGTAGAGCGACAAGCTCCAGCTGGGTTTATGGTCTCTCGAAGTGGCGAGCCGCAACAGCCATGGGAGATGGTGTGTGTCGACTTGGTGGGCCCCTTACCTAGATCTACGCGGGGATATACTCATATCCTCACGGTCGTGGACTACGTAAGCAAATTCACCGTCTTGTTCGCAGTGCGAACGGCGACAGCCGCCTCTGTTTGTCACATACTTGAAGAGCAAATATTCCTGGTGTTTGGAGTACCGAAGTGGCTTGTATGCGACAATGGAGTCCAGTTTCGGGGAAAACTAATGCAGCAGTTAGTGGGGAAGTACGGGACAACCATTAAGTACACCGCATTATACCACCCACAAGCCAACCCGGCAGAACGACGAAACTAGGACATTAAGAGAATGTTGCGTTCCTACGTCGCCGACAACCACCGTGTTTGGGATCAACACCTGGCGAAGATCGCCTGTGCGCTACGTACTTGCAAACACGAGGTAACTCAAGTCACCCCATACTTTTATAACTTTGGCAGGGAGATGGTGACGTACCATGACGGCCAGGAACGGCCAGGAGAGGGGCGGGCAGCAGTAGAGGACGAAGCTAGGGCCGAAGAGCTCGCCAGAGTACGCACGGATGTGCTGGAGCGTATGAAACACGCAACTACGCAGAGCGCTAATAGATACAACTTGCGTAGGCGTGACGTAACGTTTGCGGAAGGAGAGGCTGTGTGGAGGAAAAATTATACCCTCTCGGGCGCAGCAAAATTCTATTCAGCAAAGCTAGCGCCTGAATATGTGGGGCCCTTCTGGGTCAAGAAACGGGTATCAGGATGGATCTACCTACTGGTAGATGAAAACGGTCAGAATGCAGGGACATGGTACGTCAAGGATTTAAAAAAATATGTTGACTAGAGGTTTCGAGGCAGGTCCACCCATGATTTAGCTGATAAACCTTAGCTTACAATCTAACTCTTAGGATCTATAATAGATTTGAATTTTACGTAAGGATAGTCAAACTTAAACAACTAGGCTCGGAGAGTTAAACTTAAAATCTTATTCTTAAGAAGCTAAACTTAATTCGCTAAACCTTAAATCCTAAATCGCCGCTGTCTCGTATACTTCGTTGCCGGTTGCTAGCATCGCTCGAAAATTTCTCTTTCATTCCGGGGGGGCGCTGGCAGTCCGGGATCACTAACGTCCCTCTGCCCACCTATCATGGGATATAGGCGCCCGATATTGTCGTCACGTCGAGGAACCTAAAAGAAACCGTGAAAGTGCGAGTTAGTAGGAGAACTGGTAAGATCGCAATAAGCTGGAGAGACACAATCAGACGAAATTAGGGATAGCTAGAGGGGAATCAGCAGAATTGGAGAGCTCTAAGTAAAAGGAAAAGAAAATTGGCCATAATTACATAGATTTAGGTAGAATTTAGAAAAGTTATAGAGTCCTAGGTAGCATTAGATAGAAGCACAGAGTGTTAGGTGAAACGTGTTAGAAACATAGTGCATTAGTGAGAATGAGTTAAAAGTTAGTTTAGGTAAATATTAATTATTAGCTAACAGAAACCATGAAATTATGAACTAAAACAAAAATTTGTTGAAAGATTATTGACACATGTTCAGATAGAAGTCAACTTAATAGTTAAATATGAATTTCGAACAAACTCAATTTAACGAATTAAAGCGAACCAGATACATCAAATGAAAATAGATGAGAATTAGCAACGTCAAATGAAAATAGATAAGAGTGAACTAGATACATCAAATGAAAATAGATAAGAATTAGCAACGTCAAATGAAAATAGATAAGAGTGAACTAGATACATCAAATGAAAATAAATAAGAATTAGCAACGTCAAATAAAAATAGATAAGAGTGAACTAGATACATCAAATGAAATAGATAAGAATTAGCTCACAAGAGCAGACACTGATAGCATAAGGGGGTATGAAAAGAATTTCTTGAAAACAAGGATAGAAGTTATCGGAATGGGAGTAATTGCGATAGAATAAGTATAGGAACTAGCGATTAACGATGAATCTCAATTGAATAAAGACAGAAACTTAGTGAATAGAGAGTAATTGCTAGGAAGTTAAGATAGAAATTAGCCATTAGAGAGTAATTGCCATAGAATAAAGGTAGAAACTAGCGAATAAAGTTTAATTCTTATGGAAGTTTAATTGTTAGAATAGTTCACTTGTTGTAATAGGGGGTAGCACGCGGTGTGTGGATCATGTTCCTTCCCCGGGGAAGGCTGTATTTTTTACGTACAGATTTTTTTGTGTGACGGCGTACAGCTTTCTTTGTGTGACGGCGTACAGCTTTCTTTGTGTGACGGCAAATTGCTAATCAGCATTCTTTGTATGACGGCGTGCAAGAATTCGTTGTTCGACAGTCAAAGCGAGCAGTGGATTAATTTGTGAAATTCATCATATCAGGTGCGAGAATTCTCTGTGTGACGGCGAAAGCGGGCAGTGGATTAATTCGTGAAAATCATCACATCAGGTGCAAGAATTCTTTGTGCGTCAGCAAACGGTGGTGAAAAATATTGAAAATTTGATATTAAGAAAGAAGGTTAGTGTACAATATAGGATAGTTGTTAAGATTCTATTTAGCTCTAAGCAGTCCAGCACTGAAGCAAAAGAAAATTTCTGTCAGTATTTTATGCTTATCTAGGATTTTAAAAGCATTTCTTTATGTATATATTTCGATTGTCCTAGTGGAGTGGTGGAAACGATAGTCAGAGTAATCTAACGTAGTTTGAATTGGATTGTTTCTGTGATACGAAATTCGTGAGACCGCGAAGATTATAAGAATAAACTAACTTTTGTTTCAAATTTACCAACTCGTAATTATTCGTGGTACGAGAAGGAGGTTAGACAGTCGTTTCGCGGTTCGGTGGTTCGGTGTTCGAAACGAGAACGGAAAAGGGGAGGAGGATCGCGCCATACGCAGCGGCGCCTTTCAAACCTGGTCCCCTTTGACCTCGGTGAGCCGTAAGCTCACTCGGCGGCTCGTGGTTCATTCTTGGGGTGAGTGAGTGGCGCCCACGCCCAGTCTCCTGAGCGAATCCGGGACCCAAACGGACCAAGCCGGGGGTCACTACCCCCTCAATTAGTCGGGGTGGGTAACAAGTAACGTGATCAATAATCCTCTATAATGGATAGCTATCAAGATAGTGAAAAATGGCAGGTTCTTAATTAATATTCAAACATGTATGTTCTAGCACACTACTAGAAGGCTTTGAAAAAGGCTTTGCTGTGTCTGGCTTGTATACAAAATTCATATCAACAACATTGTATGCAAATTCTTTATCAATTACAATTTCAAAGCGCGGCATGCGAAGACATCTTAAGGTATGTATCCATATGTATCATTTTCGCGTATCGTATCACCGTTGCGTATCAGTGGATACGACAAACGTATCTTCGTTGCGTATCAAAATTTGATACAAAGAAACGCAACGAACTCGATCGGTCATTTGGCGGTGTCTTGCCGTCGCATTAAAGGAATGAAACGATACGCTCTCGAATCATATTTGGACAACTTGCGTTGCACAAGTCGCGTTGCATGATTTGACATTTGAGTCGTTAGCTTGTCAATATTGTAGTGCAGTGCATAGATAATGGAGTGGAATAGAGAAAAAATTCTTCAATTTATTGAAGTATATCGACGATATGACATTTTGTGGAATCCCCAGCACGGAGAGCATTATAATAATATGAAAAAACGCGATGCGTGGGAGGAAATAGCAAAAGACGTGGGAGCAAGCGTAGAGGAATGTAAAAAGAAAATGGATTATCTGCTAGCAGCGCTTAGGAGGGAAAAAATGAAGTTAAAAAAAAGCATCAGCACTGGTAAAGGTAAGCAAAGCAAATTTATTTCAAAAATATGTAATTTGTTGCGTACAGTGGGTAAAAAAAGTAAAGGCACGAATTCTTAGTATGAATAAAAAACCTAATTTTAATGCGATTTTTATAATAAATGATGATGTTTTCGCATTTAATTAAAAGTTTCGCATGATCACTTTAAGAACATTAAAAAATACGGTAACGAAGTAAATTTCGCAACATGAACGTTAAATTTTTCACTGAAGTACCAAAACAGCGGCAAAAAAATTAAGGCACAGCGCAGTATTATCTGAAATTATTTGTAATTCGTGGAAAAAAGTACCGGTAAATGTATTTCGATTCATCAAAATATGATATTTCTATTCAATTTAGCTTGAAAAGTGTTTTGAAAAAGTGATTTTATTGAGGGTGTTGTTCAAAATGAGTGTGAAAAGGAAATCGGTAGGCGCAGAAATCCGTTAATGTTTTTTGCCACGTTGGAAAACATTAATGGTATATTTGGAGACTGGAATACTAATAGTCCGGGAGCCAGCGACATATTTTGGCGACTCATTTCATCGTCGATCAAAGTATGTAATTATCCTGAATAAGGTCTAGTTAGTAACGAAAATCGACCACTTACAACCAGTTAGCGGGACAACGTTTACTGAGAGCATCAACAATGTGTAATAAACAATAGAAAAAAAACCTCATATAATCGTCGTTCATATTTGGACAATGAGGTTATAGAAATGGAGTGGACATGCCCATAAGATTTACTTTGAAGGGGATGGTAGTAATTTTTTGTCTGCTCATTGTCAAATCGGGTCAAATCCAAGTAGTTCCCCTCCAATTTGACAATGAGAGCGAAATGGCATAAAGGCAGCTTTAACATGCTTTGTGCGCGAGAGGATTGAAGGGGCTAATGGTGAAAAGTTATACCGTCCGTGTCCAGGGGCTGTACTTGGAGGAGTTGTCAATTGATATCAGACATAGTCGAAAAACGACCACTTACATTTGTTTGGCGGGACAATCAACCAGTTACAAGCGCGCAAACATCCAGAAAAATTTCAACATTTGACTTATTTCATCGTTGCTCAAATTTGACATGGTTACAGAGGATCATGTAGCACATGTAAAAATACTGTGCTTACAGTCGATTCGCGGGACAAACCTACTTTAAGCGATTATCAAAGTCGCCACTGCAAGAGTTGCTCACTTGCAATTTGAACGTTCAAATGCGCGTACGTGCTGTTAAATATATTTGGATGGTCTCACACGCACTTGTCGTGTCCATTACACGAGAAATCTGACACAAAAATCATTTTTTACGCGTTTAAAATCAAGGGCAAATCTAACATCGTCATTTGCGTCTGGGAGAACGTTAAAATCTGGTTTCACGTTGGCGTAAAATAATAATGAAAGGTTCATTGTTGCGGTTTAATCTTAGCGTAAATTGTTTAATTGACTCATCGCGAACGCCGACACTGTATTAGAATATCAGTTATCAGAATAACCAGTTTTGGAATAAGCGATACCCAGAGAGTGGGATAGTAATGCCCTTCCGGCACTCTAGTCAGAACGTTCGCAATGAGTACATCACACCTCTCAATTACTTTTGTACTTATTCAAGAAATGAAATAAATTGAATCGGGAATAATAGCTACAGTGTTTCATTTATATATATGTATATTGTGTAGTAAAAAGTTACACAATAAATGGTGACCCCGACATCAAAAATGATTCCCGACGTGTGAAAAGTGATACTCAGCGTGTCAAAAGTGACTCCCGACACATCATAAGCGAGCAGTGCATAAATAAATTTCACATAAAATGTGCTATCCGAACAATTAAAAGACATAACGCGATAAAAATTGTACGTATGTTTGTATAAACAATAAACTCTTAAATTATACTCGCGTTACATTGCCGCTACGACGAGTAATACAACTTCGTCATTGTGAAAGACGATGCATGCACGTGACATTTTTAAAAGCGAAAAAAGGCACAAAACCCGTGAATAGCATTACAATATGTACTTAGGCAAGACAAGCAAATACTTTTAAACAAGCTGCAGAGAAAAAAGAACGCCGATGACCCTGTTCGCAGGTAATTAAATCGGATTAAGCGGATGCATCGATCAGGCCAATTCAGTAAACAAATCCAGCTACAGCGAGAGAAGTTCCTTTAGTAGTTTAATATACATTAGTACTAACAATTTCTTTCTTTCTAGTTAAAACCAAGCCAATTAAAATTTTTAGGAACAGTGCATATTTCAAACAAATTTTTGTACGATAGTTGACAGTGGATATTTCAAACAAATTTTTTGCACGATAATTGAATATCTACGAGCAAAACAAAAAAACTGGTTTTAAAACATTTGCAAGGTTTCACATTACCAAACACGACAATTACAAAATACCCGATTTCGGAAATAATCTTTCACAGTGAGTAAACTTCAACTTACACTAATTTAGAAACATATGCAAAGTGCATAATTTTCCAATATATGTTCATTTATTGCAATATATCTGAAGATATATTTGCTGTATCAAAATATTTATTAGCTCGGGATATATACTTATTTTTCTTTATTAACAATCAAAATGTCGGTAGCAAAGGAAAGTTCTGAAAATATGTCGGACCAAGACCGACCAGGTACTTCTCAGAATACTCCAAATTCACTTACAGATGCAATATCTAATCTTTATGTCCGCAACCTTAAAATTCCTCCATTTTGGGGCAATCGACCTGACCTTTGGTTTCATCAGGTTGAAACACAGTTTCGCCTTAAAGGAATCACATCCTCTAATACCAAGTATGATCATTTGGTAGCAGCCTTGCCTGCCGAAACTATGGAAATTGTTGCGGATGCAATCTTAAGCCCACCAGCAACAAACAGATATGAAAATTTAAAAGCTTTACTCTTGAATCGAAGCAAGGATTCGGAAGAGCGTAGGTTAGACGCCCTCTTGCATAAGGTCGAATTAGGAAATTATAAGCCATCAGAGCTTTTCCGGCACATGGAGGCATTGGCTGGAGATAATAGTCTTATCAATAATTCTTAATTAAAAAAACTTTGGCTTAATAAACTCCCAGCACCGCTTCAGGCGTGCATGATCGCAATAGAGGATTCACACACCCAGGAAGAGTTTTTTTAGCATCGCGGATAAAATATTTGACTCTTCTACAACTTCAAAAGTATCAACTATTAGTGGAAGCAACCCGTCTGAAAATAAAAAAGATTTCATTAATTTAGCGGAAATAGTCCAAGATATATCCGAAAGACTAAAAGTACTCGAAATCAGAAATTCTCGGACAAGAAGCAGAGGGCCATACGACAAACGATTTCATTCGCGATCTCGATCAAAGTCCTCTTCGAAAAACAATATTTGCTGGTTCCATAGAAAGTTCGGGAAGAAAGCAAAAAAGTGTATTCAGCCATGTAAATTTAAAAGTTTCGAGAATAAACAAAAAAACTAAATATTTCTGCTTCGAGAGCGGCGTCGAAAGCAGATAACCTTTCAAGTCGCCTTTTCATATTCGACAAGTCTTTGAATTGTTATTTTTTAGTTGATACCGGTGCAGAAGTATCTATCATTCCAAAGAGTTTCTTTCCTAATCAGGCAAAGAACACGGATTTCAAATTAATTACGGCAACTGGTACTCCCATTACTACTTTTGGTAGTAAGCAACTTACCCTTAATTTAAACTTACGTCGCAGTTTTGATCACTGTTTTATTATAGCAGCTATTGATCATCCTATAATAGGAGCTGATTTTTTGTACAAATTCAACTTACTAGTTGATATACGACAAAGAAGACTAGTAGATCAAACTACCACGTTTTCCGTAAATTGTATTGCAAGGTCAGTAAACTGCAGTCTTCCGAGGCTATATTCGTTCAAAGACGAATATGGAAGCATTTTAGACGAATTTCCGTCCCTCAAAACACCATCTAATTTTAATGTGCCTGTTCAGCATGATGTCGTTCATAGAATCAACACTCACGGCTCACTTTCATGTGCGAAAGCAAAACGTCTCAACGCGGAGAAATACAAACTAGCGAAAGCAGAATTCGAACTTATGGTAAAATTAGGGATATGTAGACCATCATCATCTTCCGTCGCCTCACCTCTTCATCTGATTCCAAAAAAAAAATAGCTCAGACTGGAGACCCTGCGAAAATTACCGGCAATTTAACACCGTAACAATTTTTGATAAATATCCACTTCCTAACATTCAAGACTTCACCGTAAATCTTTACGGCTGTACAATCTTCTCCAAAGTCAATATAATTAGAGCATATCATCAGATACCTATTGCGGAAGAAGATATATACAAAACAGCTGTAATAACCCCATTCGGGTTATTTGAGTTCCTGCGCATGCCATTCGGAATTCGAAATGGTGCTCAGACCTTCCAACGATTTATCAATCAAATACTCACAGGTCTAGATTTCATTTTCATTTATGTCGATGACATTTTAATTGGCAGTAAGACTCCTGCAGAACATAAAATACATCTCCGCATACTCTTTGAGCGATTAACAAAACACGGAATAAATGTTAATCTAGCGAAATGTTCATTTGGACAGAAAGAAATAGATTTTCTCGAACATAAAATATCGGAAATGGGCATTACATCTTCAGAAACACGTATTCAAGCCATACGAGAGTTTCCTAGTCCAAAGACTCAAAAGCAACTTCAACGTTTTTTGGGGATGATCAATTTTTATCATCGATTTCTTCCAAACATTACAAAACTCTCTGGACCTTTATACGACCTCCTAAAAATATCTAAAGTAAAGAGACAAGTGAAAACTCCATTAAGCTGGACAGAAACTCATGAAAATTTATTCAAAACATTAAAAGAGGAATTAGGAAGTCACACGCTTTTAGTACATCCAAATCCGCAGGCAAACATAAGCATTTGGGTTGACGCATCAAGTGACGCAGTAGGCGCGGTTTTGCAGCAACAAGGATCTCAAAACAAGTGGGAGCCCTTAAGTTTCTTTTCAAAAAGGCTCAAGGCACACGAAAAGAAATATTCTACGTTCGATAGAGAGCTTTTGGGAATGTATTTGGCGCTGAAACATTTTAAGCATTTAATAGAAGGAAAAAACATCATTCTCTTTACTGATCACAAACCCCTCACGACTGCCCTATCTACAAAAACAGATAAAACACCACGTCAAAATAATCAACTTCAATACATTTCTCAATTTACAAGCGATATCAGATATGTGAAAGGCAAACATAATGTTGTCTCAGACGCACTCTCGCGCACACACATCGATTTCATCAATTACTGCAAAGAAATCGATCTTCAAATTTTGTCAAAGGAACAGGATAAAGACACGGAATTAGAAAAATGCCTTTCAAATCCTAAAACCAAATCTAAAGTCTTACTTAAACGAATAAAATGTCTTACAAACAACGTGCACATATGGTACGAAACCAGCACGGGAATACAAAGACCTTATCCTAAAGCCCTACGTTTTCACATTTTCAAAAATCTTCACAATCTTTCGCATCCAGGTATACGTTCGACTAAAAAGTTAATTTCCTCTCGCTACTTTTGGCCTAGAATGAACACCGATATTAATTCATGGACAAAATCCTGTATATCGTGTCAAAAAGTCAAGATCAATCGGCACACATTTTCACCTCACGGAAAGTTTGCAGTCCCTAATGGAAGATTTCAGCATATTCATATGGATATCGTTGGACCGCTGCCGCCTTCTCACGGCCACTCATATATATTAACAATGAGAGATCGTTTTTCTCACTGGCCTGAGGCGATTCCGTTAAGAAATATTAGCGCAACTACGGTTGTAAATGCCTTCATTCGTCACTGGATTTCGCTCTATGGTGTTCCAATCACAATTACGACAGATCAAGGGACTCAATTTGAGTCAGCATTATTCAGAGAACTCGGTCAAATATTAGGTAGCCAGCGAATACGCACCACTACATACCATCCACAGGCAAATGGTTTTGTTGAACGATTCCACAGACAGTTAAAAACAGCAATCAAAGCGTCAGACGATCCCAAAAATTGGTATAGTAATATCCCTTGGATTCTTTTGGGAATTCGTTCATTTTTCATGGAAGACTTAGGCGTTGCACCTTCACAGTTACTTTTTGGACAATCATTGCGTTTACCAGGCGAATTATTATCTTCAGATCAAGACACTAGTCATCTAACAACAAACTTAGCTCAAGACATCAAAAATAGAATTTTAAAAATTAAACCACGACATGTGAGAAATCGAAAGCAAAATAATATTTTTGTTTCTTTAGACCTAAAAACATGTTCTCATGTTTTTATAAAAGAACCTTTTTACAAAGGAAACCTAGCACCACCCTTTTCTGGACCACACAAAGTAATATCCCGAGATAATAAAACTTTTGAAGTTATAGTAAATGACAAAATCGAAAAGACAAACATAGACCGTTTAAAACCTGCATACATTTTGAACGTAGATACAAATAATCAACAGATTAAAAAAACAAAGAGAAAATATTACTACATTTATAAGAAGTTAATTATTGTTATAATTAAGATTTAAAAAAAAAAAATATGAAGAGTAGGATCATACAAAACATATAAAAATTATAATTAAAATCGCATACATACTGTATATATGTACGCGTTCTTTTTTCTCGAGGGGGAGTGATGTTGCGGTTTGATCTTAGCGTAAATTGTTTAATTGACTCATCGCGAACGCCGACACTGTATTAGAATATCAGTTATCAGAATAACCAGTTTTGGAATAAGCGATACCCAGAGAGTGGGATAGTAATGCCCTTCCGGCACTCTAGTCAGAACGTTCGCAATGAGTACATCACACCTCTCAATTACTTTTGTACTTATTCAAGAAATGAAATAAATTGAATCGGGAATAATAGCTACAGTGTTTCATTTATATATATGTATATTGTGTAGTAAAAAGTTACACAATAAATGGTGACCCCGACATCAAAAATGATTCCCGACGTGTGAAAAGTGATACTCAGCGTGTCAAAAGTGACTCCCGACACATCATAAGCGAGCAGTGCATAAATAAATTTCACATAAAATGTGCTATCCGAACAATTAAAAGACATAACGCGATAAAAATTGTACGTACGTTTGTATAAACAATAAACTCTTAAATTATACTCGCGTTACATTGCCGCTACGACGAGTAATACAACTTCGTCATTGTGAAAGACGATGCATGCACGTGACATTTTTAAAAGCGAAAAAAGGCACAAAACCCGTGAATAGCATTACAATATGTACTTAGGCAAGACAAGCAAATACTTTTAAACAAGCTGCAGAGAAAAAAGAACGCCGATGACCCTGTTCGCAGGTAATTAAATCGGATTAAGCGGATGCATCGATCAGGCCAATTCAGTAAACAAATCCAGCTACAGCGAGAGAAGTTCCTTTAGTAGTTTAATATACATTAGTACTAACAATTTCTTTCTTTCTAGTTAAAACCAAGCCAATTAAAATTTTTAGGAACAGTGCATATTTCAAACAAATTTTTGTACGATAGTTGACAGTGGATATTTCAAACAAATTTTTTGCACGATAATTGAATATCTACGAGCAAAACAAAAAAACTGGTTTTAAAACATTTGCAAGGTTTCACATTACCAAACACGACAATTACAAAATACCCGATTTCGGAAATAATCTTTCACAGTGAGTAAACTTCAACTTACACTAATTTAGAAACATATGCAAAGTGCATAATTTTCCAATATATGTTCGTTTATTGCAATATATCTGAAGATATATTTGCTGTATCAAAATATTTATTAGCTCGGGATATATACTTATTTTTCTTTATTAACAATCAAAATGTCGGTAGCAAAGGAAAGTTCTGAAAATATGTCGGACCAAGACCGACCAGGTACTTCTCAGAATACTCCAAATTCACTTACAGATGCAATATCTAATCTTTATGTCGGCAACCTTAAAATTCCTCCATTTTGGGGCAATCGACCTGACCTTTGGTTTCATCAGGTTGAAACACAGTTTCGCCTTAAAGGAATCACATCCTCTAATACCAAGTATGATCATTTGGTAGCAGCCTTGCCTGCCGAAACTATGGAAATTGTTGCGGATGCAATCTTAAGCCCACCAGCAACAAACAGATATGAAAATTTAAAAGCTTTACTCTTGAATCGAAGCAAGGATTCGGAAGAGCGTAGGTTAGACGCCCTCTTGCATAAGGTCGAATTAGGAAATTATAAGCCATCAGAGCTTTTCCGGCACATGGAGGCATTGGCTGGAGATAATAGTCTTATCAATAATTCTTAATTAAAAAAACTTTGGCTTAATAAACTCCCAGCACCGCTTCAGGCGTGCATGATCGCAATAGAGGATTCACACACCCAGGAAGAGTTTTTTTAGCATCGCGGATAAAATATTTGACTCTTCTACAACTTCAAAAGTATCAACTATTAGTGGAAGCAACCCGTCTGAAAATAAAAAAGATTTCATTAATTTAGCGGAAATAGTCCAAGATATATCCGAAAGACTAAAAGTACTCGAAATCAGAAATTCTCGGACAAGAAGCAGAGGGCCATACGACAAACGATTTCATTCGCGATCTCGATCAAAGTCCTCTTCGAAAAACAATATTTGCTGGTTCCATAGAAAGTTCGGGAAGAAAGCAAAAAAGTGTATTCAGCCATGTAAATTTAAAAGTTTCGAGAATAAACAAAAAAACTAAATATTTCTGCTTCGAGAGCGGCGTCGAAAGCAGATAACCTTTCAAGTCGCCTTTTCATATTCGACAAGTCTTTGAATTGTTATTTTTTAGTTGATACCGGTGCAGAAGTATCTATCATTCCAAAGAGTTTCTTTCCTAATCAGGCAAAGAACACGGATTTCAAATTAATTACGGCAACTGGTACTCCCATTACTACTTTTGGTAGTAAGCAACTTACCCTTAATTTAAACTTACGTCGCAGTTTTGATCACTGTTTTATTATAGCAGCTATTGATCATCCTATAATAGGAGCTGATTTTTTGTACAAATTCAACTTACTAGTTGATATACGACAAAGAAGACTAGTAGATCAAACTACCACGTTTTCCGTAAATTGTATTGCAAGGTCAGTAAACTGCAGTCTTCCGAGGCTATATTCGTTCAAAGACGAATATGGAAGCATTTTAGACGAATTTCCGTCCCTCAAAACACCATCTAATTTTAATGTGCCTGTTCAGCATGATGTCGTTCATAGAATCAACACTCACGGCTCACTTTCATGTGCGAAAGCAAGACGTCTCAACGCGGAGAAATACAAACTAGCGAAAGCAGAATTCGAACTTATGGTAAAATTAGGGATATGTAGACCATCATCATCTTCCGTCGCCTCACCTCTTCATCTGATTCCAAAAAAAAATAGCTCAGACTGGAGACCCTGCGAAAATTACCGGCAATTTAACACCGTAACAATTTTTGATAAATATCCACTTCCTAACATTCAAGACTTCACCGTAAATCTTTACGGCTGTACAATCTTCTCCAAAGTCAATATAATTAGAGCATATCATCAGATACCTATTGCGGAAGAAGATATATACAAAACAGCTGTAATAACCCCATTCGGGTTATTTGAGTTCCTGCGCATGCCATTCGGAATTCGAAATGGTGCTCAGACCTTCCAACGATTTATCAATCAAATACTCACAGGTCTAGATTTCATTTTCATTTATGTCGATGACATTTTAATTGGCAGTAAGACTCCTGCAGAACATAAAATACATCTCCGCATACTCTTTGAGCGATTAACAAAACACGGAATAAATGTTAATCTAGCGAAATGTTCATTTGGACAGAAAGAAATAGATTTTCTCGAACATAAAATATCGGAAATGGGCATTACATCTTCAGAAACACGTATTCAAGCCATACGAGAGTTTCCTAGTCCAAAGACTCAAAAGCAACTTCAACGTTTTTTGGGGATGATCAATTTTTATCATCGATTTCTTCCAAACATTACAAAACTCTCTGGACCTTTATACGACCTCCTAAAAATATCTAAAGTAAAGAGACAAGTGAAAACTCCATTAAGCTGGACAGAAACTCATGAAAATTTATTCAAAACATTAAAAGAGGAATTAGGAAGTCACACGCTTTTAGTACATCCAAATCCGCAGGCAAACATAAGCATTTGGGTTGACGCATCAAGTGACGCAGTAGGCGCGGTTTTGCAGCAACAAGGATCTCAAAACAAGTGGGAGCCCTTAAGTTTCTTTTCAAAAAGGCTCAAGGCACACGAAAAGAAATATTCTACGTTCGATAGAGAGCTTTTGGGAATGTATTTGGCGCTGAAACATTTTAAGCATTTAATAGAAGGAAAAAACATCATTCTCTTTACTGATCACAAACCCCTCACGACTGCCCTATCTACAAAAACAGATAAAACACTACGTCAAAATAATCAACTTCAATACATTTCTCAATTTACAAGCGATATCAGATATGTGAAAGGCAAACATAATGTTGTCTCAGACGCACTCTCGCGCACACACATCGATTTCATCAATTACTGCAAAGAAATCGATCTTCAAATTTTGTCAAAGGAACAGGATAAAGACACGGAATTAGAAAAATGCCTTTCAAATCCTAAAACCAAATCTAAAGTCTTACTTAAACGAATAAAATGTCTTACAAACAACGTGCACATATGGTACGAAACCAGCACGGGAATACAAAGACCTTATCCTAAAGCCCTACGTTTTCACATTTTCAAAAATCTTCACAATCTTTCGCATCCAGGTATACGTTCGACTAAAAAGTTAATTTCCTCTCGCTACTTTTGGCCTAGAATGAACACCGATATTAATTCATGGACAAAATCCTGTATATCGTGTCAAAAAGTCAAGATCAATCGGCACACATTTTCACCTCACGGAAAGTTTGCAGTCCCTAATGGAAGATTTCAGCATATTCATATGGATATCGTTGGACCGCTGCCGCCTTCTCACGGCCACTCATATATATTAACAATGAGAGATCGTTTTTCTCACTGGCCTGAGGCGATTCCGTTAAGAAATATTAGCGCAACTACGGTTGTAAATGCCTTCATTCGTCACTGGATTTCGCTCTATGGTGTTCCAATCACAATTACGACAGATCAAGGGACTCAATTTGAGTCAGCATTATTCAGAGAACTCGGTCAAATATTAGGTAGCCAGCGAATACGCACCACTACATACCATCCACAGGCAAATGGTTTTGTTGAACGATTCCACAGACAGTTAAAAACAGCAATCAAAGCGTCAGACGATCCCAAAAATTGGTATAGTAATATCCCTTGGATTCTTTTGGGAATTCGTTCATTTTTCATGGAAGACTTAGGCGTTGCACCTTCACAGTTACTTTTTGGACAATCATTGCGTTTACCAGGCGAATTATTATCTTCAGATCAAGACACTAGTCATCTAACAACAAACTTAGCTCAAGACATCAAAAATAGAATTTTAAAAATTAAACCACGACATGTGAGAAATCGAAAGCAAAATAATATTTTTGTTTCTTTAGACCTAAAAACATGTTCTCATGTTTTTATAAAAGAACCTTTTTACAAAGGAAACCTAGCACCACCCTTTTCTGGACCACACAAAGTAATATCCCGAGATAATAAAACTTTTGAAGTTATAGTAAATGACAAAATCGAAAAGACAAACATAGACCGTTTAAAACCTGCATACATTTTGAACGTAGATACAAATAATCAACAATACAACACTAGATTAAAAAAACAAAGAGAAAATATTACTACATTTATAAGAAGTTAATTATTGTTATAATTAAGATTTAAAAAAAAAAAATATGAAGAGTAGGATCATACAAAACATATAAAAATTATAATTAAAATCGCATACATACTGTATATATGTACGCGTTCTTTTTTCTCGAGGGGGAGTGATGTTGCGGTTTGATCTTAGCGTAAATTGTTTAATTGACTCATCGCGAACGCCGACACTGTATTAGAATATCAGTTATCAGAATAACCAGTTTTGGAATAAGCGATACCCAGAGAGTGGGATAGTAATGCCCTTCCGGCACTCTAGTCAGAACGTTCGCAATGAGTACATCACACCTCTCAATTACTTTTGTACTTATTCAAGAAATGAAATAAATTGAATCGGGAATAATAGCTACAGTGTTTCATTTATATATATGTATATTGTGTAGTAAAAAGTTACACAATAAATGGTGACCCCGACATCAAAAATGATTCCCGACGTGTGAAAAGTGATACTCAGCGTGTCAAAAGTGACTCCCGACACATCATAAGCGAGCAGTGCATAAATAAATTTCACATAAAATGTGCTATCCGAACAATTAAAAGACATAACGCGATAAAAATTGTACGTACGTTTGTATAAACAATAAACTCTTAAATTATACTCGCGTTACATTGCCGCTACGACGAGTAATACAACTTCGTCATTGTGAAAGACGATGCATGCACGTGACATTTTTAAAAGCGAAAAAAGGCACAAAACCCGTGAATAGCATTACAATATGTACTTAGGCAAGACAAGCAAATACTTTTAAACAAGCTGCAGAGAAAAAAGAACGCCGATGACCCTGTTCGCAGGTAATTAAATCGGATTAAGCGGATGCATCGATCAGGCCAATTCAGTAAACAAATCCAGCTACAGCGAGAGAAGTTCCTTTAGTAGTTTAATATACATTAGTACTAACAATTTCTTTCTTTCTAGTTAAAACCAAGCCAATTAAAATTTTTAGGAACAGTGCATATTTCAAACAAATTTTTGTACGATAGTTGACAGTGGATATTTCAAACAAATTTTTTGCACGATAATTGAATATCTACGAGCAAAACAAAAAAACTGGTTTTAAAACATTTGCAAGGTTTCACATTACCAAACACGACAATTACAAAATACCCGATTTCGGAAATAATCTTTCACAGTGAGTAAACTTCAACTTACACTAATTTAGAAACATATGCAAAGTGCATAATTTTCCAATATATGTTCATTTATTGCAATATATCTGAAGATATATTTGCTGTATCAAAATATTTATTAGCTCGGGATATATACTTATTTTTCTTTATTAACAATCAAAATGTCGGTAGCAAAGGAAAGTTCTGAAAATATGTCGGACCAAGACCGACCAGGTACTTCTCAGAATACTCCAAATTCACTTACAGATGCAATATCTAATCTTTATGTCGGCAACCTTAAAATTCCTCCATTTTGGGGCAATCGACCTGACCTTTGGTTTCATCAGGTTGAAACACAGTTTCGCCTTAAAGGAATCACATCCTCTAATACCAAGTATGATCATTTGGTAGCAGCCTTGCCTGCCGAAACTATGGAAATTGTTGCGGATGCAATCTTAAGCCCACCAGCAACAAACAGATATGAAAATTTAAAAGCTTTACTCTTGAATCGAAGCAAGGATTCGGAAGAGCGTAGGTTAGACGCCCTCTTGCATAAGGTCGAATTAGGAAATTATAAGCCATCAGAGCTTTTCCGGCACATGGAGGCATTGGCTGGAGATAATAGTCTTATCAATAATTCTTAATTAAAAAAACTTTGGCTTAATAAACTCCCAGCACCGCTTCAGGCGTGCATGATCGCAATAGAGGATTCACACACCCAGGAAGAGTTTTTTTAGCATCGCGGATAAAATATTTGACTCTTCTACAACTTCAAAAGTATCAACTATTAGTGGAAGCAACCCGTCTGAAAATAAAAAAGATTTCATTAATTTAGCGGAAATAGTCCAAGATATATCCGAAAGACTAAAAGTACTCGAAATCAGAAATTCTCGGACAAGAAGCAGAGGGCCATACGACAAACGATTTCATTCGCGATCTCGATCAAAGTCCTCTTCGAAAAACAATATTTGCTGGTTCCATAGAAAGTTCGGGAAGAAAGCAAAAAAGTGTATTCAGCCATGTAAATTTAAAAGTTTCGAGAATAAACAAAAAAACTTAATATTTCTGCTTCGAGAGCGGCGTCGAAAGCAGATAACCTTTCAAGTCGCCTTTTCATATTCGACAAGTCTTTGAATTGTTATTTTTTAGTTGATACCGGTGCAGAAGTATCTATCATTCCAAAGAGTTTCTTTCCTAATCAGGCAAAGAACACGGATTTCAAATTAATTACGGCAACTGGTACTCCCATTACTACTTTTGGTAGTAAGCAACTTACCCTTAATTTAAACTTACGTCGCAGTTTTGATCACTGTTTTATTATAGCAGCTATTGATCATCCTATAATAGGAGCTGATTTTTTGTACAAATTCAACTTACTAGTTGATATACGACAAAGAAGACTAGTAGATCAAACTACCACGTTTTCCGTAAATTGTATTGCAAGGTCAGTAAACTGCAGTCTTCCGAGGCTATATTCGTTCAAAGACGAATATGGAAGCATTTTAGACGAATTTCCGTCCCTCAAAACACCATCTAATTTTAATGTGCCTGTTCAGCATGATGTCGTTCATAGAATCAACACTCACGGCTCACTTTCATGTGCGAAAGCAAGACGTCTCAACGCGGAGAAATACAAACTAGCGAAAGCAGAATTCGAACTTATGGTAAAATTAGGGATATGTAGACCATCATCATCTTCCGTCGCCTCACCTCTTCATCTGATTCCAAAAAAAAATAGCTCAGACTGGAGACCCTGCGAAAATTACCGGCAATTTAACACCGTAACAATTTTTGATAAATATCCACTTCCTAACATTCAAGACTTCACCGTAAATCTTTACGGCTGTACAATCTTCTCCAAAGTCAATATAATTAGAGCATATCATCAGATACCTATTGCGGAAGAAGATATATACAAAACAGCTGTAATAACCCCATTCGGGTTATTTGAGTTCCTGCGCATGCCATTCGGAATTCGAAATGGTGCTCAGACCTTCCAACGATTTATCAATCAAATACTCACAGGTCTAGATTTCATTTTCATTTATGTCGATGACATTTTAATTGGCAGTAAGACTCCTGCAGAACATAAAATACATCTCCGCATACTCTTTGAGCGATTAACAAAACACGGAATAAATGTTAATCTAGCGAAATGTTCATTTGGACAGAAAGAAATAGATTTTCTCGAACATAAAATATCGGAAATGGGCATTACATCTTCAGAAACACGTATTCAAGCCATACGAGAGTTTCCTAGTCCAAAGACTCAAAAGCAACTTCAACGTTTTTTGGGGATGATCAATTTTTATCATCGATTTCTTCCAAACATTACAAAACTCTCTGGACCTTTATACGACCTCCTAAAAATATCTAAAGTAAAGAGACAAGTGAAAACTCCATTAAGCTGGACAGAAACTCATGAAAATTTATTCAAAACATTAAAAGAGGAATTAGGAAGTCACACGCTTTTAGTACATCCAAATCCGCAGGCAAACATAAGCATTTGGGTTGACGCATCAAGTGACGCAGTAGGCGCGGTTTTGCAGCAACAAGGATCTCAAAACAAGTGGGAGCCCTTAAGTTTCTTTTCAAAAAGGCTCAAGGCACACGAAAAGAAATATTCTACGTTCGATAGAGAGCTTTTGGGAATGTATTTGGCGCTGAAACATTTTAAGCATTTAATAGAAGGAAAAAACATCATTCTCTTTACTGATCACAAACCCCTCACGACTGCCCTATCTACAAAAACAGATAAAACACCACGTCAAAATAATCAACTTCAATACATTTCTCAATTTACAAGCGATATCAGATATGTGAAAGGCAAACATAATGTTGTCTCAGACGCACTCTCGCGCACACACATCGATTTCATCAATTACTGCAAAGAAATCGATCTTCAAATTTTGTCAAAGGAACAGGATAAAGACACGGAATTAGAAAAATGCCTTTCAAATCCTAAAACCAAATCTAAAGTCTTACTTAAACGAATAAAATGTCTTACAAACAACGTGCACATATGGTACGAAACCAGCACGGGAATACAAAGACCTTATCCTAAAGCCCTACGTTTTCACATTTTCAAAAATCTTCACAATCTTTCGCATCCAGGTATACGTTCGACTAAAAAGTTAATTTCCTCTCGCTACTTTTGGCCTAGAATGAACACCGATATTAATTCATGGACAAAATCCTGTATATCGTGTCAAAAAGTCAAGATCAATCGGCACACATTTTCACCTCACGGAAAGTTTGCAGTCCCTAATGGAAGATTTCAGCATATTCATATGGATATCGTTGGACCGCTGCCGCCTTCTCACGGCCACTCATATATATTAACAATGAGAGATCGTTTTTCTCACTGGCCTGAGGCGATTCCGTTAAGAAATATTAGCGCAACTACGGTTGTAAATGCCTTCATTCGTCACTGGATTTCGCTCTATGGTGTTCCAATCACAATTACGACAGATCAAGGGACTCAATTTGAGTCAGCATTATTCAGAGAACTCGGTCAAATATTAGGTAGCCAGCGAATACGCACCACTACATACCATCCACAGGCAAATGGTTTTGTTGAACGATTCCACAGACAGTTAAAAACAGCAATCAAAGCGTCAGACGATCCCAAAAATTGGTATAGTAATATCCCTTGGATTCTTTTGGGAATTCGTTCATTTTTCATGGAAGACTTAGGCGTTGCACCTTCACAGTTACTTTTTGGACAATCATTGCGTTTACCAGGCAAATTATTATCTTCAGATCAAGACACTAGTCATCTAACAACAAACTTAGCTCAAGACATCAAAAATAGAATTTTAAAAATTAAACCACGACATGTGAGAAATCGAAAGCAAAATAATATTTTTGTTTCTTTAGACCTAAAAACATGTTCTCATGTTTTTATAAAAGAACCTTTTTACAAAGGAAACCTAGCACCACCCTTTTCTGGACCACACAAAGTAATATCCCGAGATAATAAAACTTTTGAAGTTATAGTAAATGACAAAATCGAAAAGACAAACATAGACCGTTTAAAACCTGCATACATTTTGAACGTAAATACAAATAATCAACAATACAACACTAGATTAAAAAAACAAAGAGAAAATATTACTACATTTATAAGAAGTTAATTATTGTTATAATTAAGATTTAAAAAAAAAAAATATGAAGAGTAGGATCATACAAAACATATAAAAATTATAATTAAAATCGCATACATACTGTATATATGTACGCGTTCTTTTTTCTCGAGGGGGAGTGATGTTGCGGTTTGATCTTAGCGTAAATTGTTTAATTGACTCATCGCGAACGCCGACACTGTATTAGAATATCAGTTATCAGAATAACCAGTTTTGGAATAAGCGATACCCAGAGAGTGGGATAGTAATGCCCTTCCGGCACTCTAGTCAGAACGTTCGCAATGAGTACATCACACCTCTCAATTACTTTTGTACTTATTCAAGAAATGAAATAAATTGAATCGGGAATAATAGCTACAGTGTTTCATTTATATATATGTATATTGTGTAGTAAAAAGTTACACAATAAATGGTGACCCCGACATCAAAAATGATTCCCGACGTGTGAAAAGTGATACTCAGCGTGTCAAAAGTGACTCCCGACACATCATAAGCGAGCAGTGCATAAATAAATTTCACATAAAATGTGCTATCCGAACAATTAAAAGACATAACGCGATAAAAATTGTACGTACGTTTGTATAAACAATAAACTCTTAAATTATACTCGCGTTACATTGCCGCTACGACGAGTAATACAACTTCGTCATTGTGAAAGACGATGCATGCACGTGACATTTTTAAAAGCGAAAAAAGGCACAAAACCCGTGAATAGCATTACAATATGTACTTAGGCAAGACAAGCAAATACTTTTAAACAAGCTGCAGAGAAAAAAGAACGCCGATGACCCTGTTCGCAGGTAATTAAATCGGATTAAGCGGATGCATCGATCAGGCCAATTCAGTAAACAAATCCAGCTACAGCGAGAGAAGTTCCTTTAGTAGTTTAATATACATTAGTACTAACAATTTCTTTCTTTCTAGTTAAAACCAAGCCAATTAAAATTTTTAGGAACAGTGCATATTTCAAACAAATTTTTGTACGATAGTTGACAGTGGATATTTCAAACAAATTTTTTGCACGATAATTGAATATCTACGAGCAAAACAAAAAAACTGGTTTTAAAACATTTGCAAGGTTTCACATTACCAAACACGACAATTACAAAATACCCGATTTCGGAAATAATCTTTCACAGTGAGTAAACTTCAACTTACACTAATTTAGAAACATATGCAAAGTGCATAATTTTCCAATATATGTTCATTTATTGCAATATATCTGAAGATATATTTGCTGTATCAAAATATTTATTAGCTCGGGATATATACTTATTTTTCTTTATTAACAATCAAAATGTCGGTAGCAAAGGAAAGTTCTGAAAATATGTCGGACCAAGACCGACCAGGTACTTCTCAGAATACTCCAAATTCACTTACAGATGCAATATCTAATCTTTATGTCGGCAACCTTAAAATTCCTCCATTTTGGGGCAATCGACCTGACCTTTGGTTTCATCAGGTTGAAACACAGTTTCGCCTTAAAGGAATCACATCCTCTAATACCAAGTATGATCATTTGGTAGCAGCCTTGCCTGCCGAAACTATGGAAATTGTTGCGGATGCAATCTTAAGCCCACCAGCAACAAACAGATATGAAAATTTAAAAGCTTTACTCTTGAATCGAAGCAAGGATTCGGAAGAGCGTAGGTTAGACGCCCTCTTGTATAAGGTCGAATTAGGAAATTATAAGCCATCAGAGCTTTTCCGGCACATGGAGGCATTGGCTGGAGATAATAGTCTTATCAATAATTCTTAATTAAAAAAACTTTGGCTTAATAAACTCCCAGCACCGCTTCAGGCGTGCATGATCGCAATAGAGGATTCACACACCCAGGAAGAGTTTTTTTAGCATCGCGGATAAAATATTTGACTCTTCTACAACTTCAAAAGTATCAACTATTAGTGGAAGCAACCCGTCTGAAAATAAAAAAGATTTCATTAATTTAGCGGAAATAGTCCAAGATATATCCGAAAGACTAAAAGTACTCGAAATCAGAAATTCTCGGACAAGAAGCAGAGGGCCATACGACAAACGATTTCATTCGCGATCTCGATCAAAGTCCTCTTCGAAAAACAATATTTGCTGGTTCCATAGAAAGTTCGGGAAGAAAGCAAAAAAGTGTATTCAGCCATGTAAATTTAAAAGTTTCGAGAATAAACAAAAAAACTAAATATTTCTGCTTCGAGAGCGGCGTCGAAAGCAGATAACCTTTCAAGTCGCCTTTTCATATTCGACAAGTCTTTGAATTGTTATTTTTTAGTTGATACCGGTGCAGAAGTATCTATCATTCCAAAGAGTTTCTTTCCTAATCAGGCATAGAACACGGATTTCAAATTAATTACGGCAACTGGTACTCCCATTACTACTTTTGGTAGTAAGCAACTTACCCTTAATTTAAACTTACGTCGCAGTTTTGATCACTGTTTTATTATAGCAGCTATTGATCATCCTATAATAGGAGCTGATTTTTTGTACAAATTCAACTTACTAGTTGATATACGACAAAGAAGACTAGTAGATCAAACTACCACGTTTTCCGTAAATTGTATTGCAAGGTCAGTAAACTGCAGTCTTCCGAGGCTATATTCGTTCAAAGACGAATATGGAAGCATTTTAGACGAATTTCCGTCCCTCAAAACACCATCTAATTTTAATGTGCCTGTTCAGCATGATGTCGTTCATAGAATCAACACTCACGGCTCACTTTCATGTGCGAAAGCAAGACGTCTCAACGCGGAGAAATACAAACTAGCGAAAGCAGAATTCGAACTTATGGTAAAATTAGGGATATGTAGACCATCATCATCTTCCGTCGCCTCACCTCTTCATCTGATTCCAAAAAAAAATAGCTCAGACTGGAGACCCTGCGAAAATTACCGGCAATTTAACACCGTAACAATTTTTGATAAATATCCACTTCCTAACATTCAAGACTTCACCGTAAATCTTTACGGCTGTACAATCTTCTCCAAAGTCAATATAATTAGAGCATATCATCAGATACCTATTGCGGAAGAAGATATATACAAAACAGCTGTAATAACCCCATTCGGGTTATTTGAGTTCCTGCGCATGCCATTCGGAATTCGAAATGGTGCTCAGACCTTCCAACGATTTATCAATCAAATACTCACAGGTCTAGATTTCATTTTCATTTATGTCGATGACATTTTAATTGGCAGTAAGACTCCTGCAGAACATAAAATACATCTCCGCATACTCTTTGAGCGATTAACAAAACACGGAATAAATGTTAATCTAGCGAAATGTTCATTTGGACAGAAAGAAATAGATTTTCTCGAACATAAAATATCGGAAATGGGCATTACATCTTCAGAAACACGTATTCAAGCCATACGAGAGTTTCCTAGTCCAAAGACTCAAAAGCAACTTCAACGTTTTTTGGGGATGATCAATTTTTATCATCGATTTCTTCCAAACATTCCAAAACTCTCTGGACCTTTATACGACCTCCTAAAAATATCTAAAGTAAAGAGACAAGTGAAAACTCCATTAAGCTGGACAGAAACTCATGAAAATTTATTCAAAACATTAAAAGAGGAATTAGGAAGTCACACGCTTTTAGTACATCCAAATCCGCAGGCAAACATAAGCATTTGGGTTGACGCATCAAGTGACGCAGTAGGCGCGGTTTTGCAGCAACAAGGATCTCAAAACAAGTGGGAGCCCTTAAGTTTCTTTTCAAAAAGGCTCAAGGCACACGAAAAGAAATATTCTACGTTCGATAGAGAGCTTTTGGGAATGTATTTGGCGCTGAAACATTTTAAGCATTTAATAGAAGGAAAAAACATCATTCTCTTTACTGATCACAAACCCCTCACGACTGCCCTATCTACAAAAACAGATAAAACACCACGTCAAAATAATCAACTTCAATACATTTCTCAATTTACAAGCGATATCAGATATGTGAAAGGCAAACATAATGTTGTCTCAGACGCACTCTCGCGCACACACATCGATTTCATCAATTACTGCAAAGAAATCGATCTTCAAATTTTGTCAAAGGAACAGGATAAAGACACGGAATTAGAAAAATGCCTTTCAAATCCTAAAACCAAATCTAAAGTCTTACTTAAACGAATAAAATGTCTTACAAACAACGTGCACATATGGTACGAAACCAGCACGGGAATACAAAGACCTTATCCTAAAGCCCTACGTTTTCACATTTTCAAAAATCTTCACAATCTTTCGCATCCAGGTATACGTTCGACTAAAAAGTTAATTTCCTCTCGCTACTTTTGGCCTAGAATGAACACCGATATTAATTCATGGACAAAATCCTGTATATCGTGTCAAAAAGTCAAGATCAATCGGCACACATTTTCACCTCACGGAAAGTTTGCAGTCCCTAATGGAAGATTTCAGCATATTCATATGGATATCGTTGGACCGCTGCCGCCTTCTCACGGCCACTCATATATATTAACAATGAGAGATCGTTTTTCTCACTGGCCTGAGGCGATTCCGTTAAGAAATATTAGCGCAACTACGGTTGTAAATGCCTTCATTCGTCACTGGATTTCGCTCTATGGTGTTCCAATCACAATTACGACAGATCAAGGGACTCAATTTGAGTCAGCATTATTCAGAGAACTCGGTCAAATATTAGGTAGCCAGCGAATACGCACCACTACATACCATCCACAGGCAAATGGTTTTGTTGAACGATTCCACAGACAGTTAAAAACAGCAATCAAAGCGTCAGACGATCCCAAAAATTGGTATAGTAATATCCCTTGGATTCTTTTGGGAATTCGTTCATTTTTCATGGAAGACTTAGGCGTTGCACCTTCACAGTTACTTTTTGGACAATCATTGCGTTTACCAGGCAAATTATTATCTTCAGATCAAGACACTAGTCATCTAACAACAAACTTAGCTCAAGACATCAAAAATAGAATTTTAAAAATTAAACCACGACATGTGAGAAATCGAAAGCAAAATAATATTTTTGTTTCTTTAGACCTAAAAACATGTTCTCATGTTTTTATAAAAGAACCTTTTTACAAAGGAAACCTAGCACCACCCTTTTCTGGACCACACAAAGTAATATCCCGAGATAATAAAACTTTTGAAGTTATAGTAAATGACAAAATCGAAAAGACAAACATAGACCGTTTAAAACCTGCATACATTTTGAACGTAGATACAAATAATCAACAATACAACACTAGATTAAAAAAACAAAGAGAAAATATTACTACATTTATAAGAAGTTAATTATTGTTATAATTAAGATTTAAAAAAAAAAAATATGAAGAGTAGGATCATACAAAACATATAAAAATTATAATTAAAATCGCATACATACTGTATATATGTACGCGTTCTTTTTTCTCGAGGGGGAGTGATGTTGCGGTTTGATCTTAGCGTAAATTGTTTAATTGACTCATCGCGAACGCCGACACTGTATTAGAATATCAGTTATCAGAATAACCAGTTTTGGAATAAGCGATACCCAGAGAGTGGGATAGTAATGCCCTTCCGGCACTCTAGTCAGAACGTTCGCAATGAGTACATCACACCTCTCAATTACTTTTGTACTTATTCAAGAAATGAAATAAATTGAATCGGGAATAATAGCTACAGTGTTTCATTTATATATATGTATATTGTGTAGTAAAAAGTTACACAATAAATGGTGACCCCGACATCAAAAATGATTCCCGACGTGTGAAAAGTGATACTCAGCGTGTCAAAAGTGACTCCCGACACATCATAAGCGAGCAGTGCATAAATAAATTTCACATAAAATGTGCTATCCGAACAATTAAAAGACATAACGCGATAAAAATTGTACGTACGTTTGTATAAACAATAAACTCTTAAATTATACTCGCGTTACATTGCCGCTACGACGAGTAATACAACTTCGTCATTGTGAAAGACGATGCATGCACGTGACATTTTTAAAAGCGAAAAAAGGCACAAAACCCGTGAATAGCATTACAATATGTACTTAGGCAAGACAAGCAAATACTTTTAAACAAGCTGCAGAGAAAAAAGAACGCCGATGACCCTGTTCGCAGGTAATTAAATCGGATTAAGCGGATGCATCGATCAGGCCAATTCAGTAAACAAATCCAGCTACAGCGAGAGAAGTTCCTTTAGTAGTTTAATATACATTAGTACTAACAATTTCTTTCTTTCTAGTTAAAACCAAGCCAATTAAAATTTTTAGGAACAGTGCATATTTCAAACAAATTTTTGTACGATAGTTGACAGTGGATATTTCAAACAAATTTTTTGCACGATAATTGAATATCTACGAGCAAAACAAAAAAACTGGTTTTAAAACATTTGCAAGGTTTCACATTACCAAACACGACAATTACAAAATACCCGATTTCGGAAATAATCTTTCACAGTGAGTAAACTTCAACTTACACTAATTTAGAAACATATGCAAAGTGCATAATTTTCCAATATATGTTCATTTATTGCAATATATCTGAAGATATATTTGCTGTATCAAAATATTTATTAGCTCGGGATATATACTTATTTTTCTTTATTAACAATCAAAATGTCGGTAGCAAAGGAAAGTTCTGAAAATATGTCGGACCAAGACCGACCAGGTACTTCTCAGAATACTCCAAATTCACTTACAGATGCAATATCTAATCTTTATGTCCGCAACCTTAAAATTCCTCCATTTTGGGGCAATCGACCTGACCTTTGGTTTCATCAGGTTGAAACACAGTTTCGCCTTAAAGGAATCACATCCTCTAATACCAAGTATGATCATTTGGTAGCAGCCTTGCCTGCCGAAACTATGGAAATTGTTGCGGATGCAATCTTAAGCCCACCAGCAACAAACAGATATGAAAATTTAAAAGCTTTACTCTTGAATCGAAGCAAGGATTCGGAAGAGCGTAGGTTAGACGCCCTCTCGCATAAGGTCGAATTAGGAAATTATAAGCCATCAGAGCTTTTCCGGCACATGGAGGCATTGGCTGGAGATAATAGTCTTATCAATAATTCTTAATTAAAAAAACTTTGGCTTAATAAACTCCCAGCACCGCTTCAGGCGTGCGTGATCGCAATAGAGGATTCACACACCCAGGAAGAGTTTTTTTAGCATCGCGGATAAAATATTTGACTCTTCTACAACTTCAAAAGTATCAACTATTAGTGGAAGCAACCCGTCTGAAAATAAAAAAGATTTCATTAATTTAGCGGAAATAGTCCAAGATATATCCGAAAGACTAAAAGTACTCGAAATCAGAAATTCTCGGACAAGAAGCAGAGGGCCATACGACAAACGATTTCATTCGCGATCTCGATCAAAGTCCTCTTCGAAAAACAATATTTGCTGGTTCCATAGAAAGTTCGGGAAGAAAGCAAAAAAGTGTATTCAGCCATGTAAATTTAAAAGTTTCGAGAATAAACAAAAAAACTAAATATTTCTGCTTCGAGAGCGGCGTCGAAAGCAGATAACCTTTCAAGTCGCCTTTTCATATTCGACAAGTCTTTGAATTGTTATTTTTTAGTTGATACCGGTGCAGAAGTATCTATCATTCCAAAGAGTTTCTTTCCTAATCAGGCAAAGAACACGGATTTCAAATTAATTACGGCATCTGGTACTCCCATTACTACTTTTGGTAGTAAGCAACTTACCCTTAATTTAAACTTACGTCGCAGTTTTGATCACTGTTTTATTATAGCAGCTATTGATCATCCTATAATAGGAGCTGATTTTTTGTACAAATTCAACTTACTAGTTGATATACGACAAAGAAGACTAGTAGATCAAACTACCACGTTTTCCGTAAATTGTATTGCAAGGTCAGTAAACTGCAGTCTTCTGAGGCTATATTCGTTCAAAGACGAATATGGAAGCATTTTAGACGAATTTCCGTCCCTCAAAACACCATCTAATTTTAATGTGCCTGTTCAGCATGATGTCGTTCATAGAATCAACACTCACGGCTCACTTCCATGTGCGAAAGCAAGACGTCTCAACGCGGAGAAATACAAACTAGCGAAAGCAGAATTCGAACTTATGGTAAAATTAGGGATATGTAGACCATCATCATCTTCCGTCGCCTCACCTCTTCATCTGATTCCAAAAAAAAATAGCTCAGACTGGAGACCCTGCGAAAATTACCGGCAATTTAACACCGTAACAATTTTTGATAAATATCCACTTCCTAACATTCAAGACTTCACCGTAAATCTTTACGGCTGTACAATCTTCTCCAAAGTCAATATAATTAGAGCATATCATCAGATACCTATTGCGGAAGAAGATATATACAAAACAGCTGTAATAACCCCATTCGGGTTATTTGAGTTCCTGCGCATGCCATTCGGAATTCGAAATGGTGCTCAGACCTTCCAACGATTTATCAATCAAATACTCACAGGTCTAGATTTCATTTTCATTTATGTCGATGACATTTTAATTGGCAGTAAGACTCCTGCAGAACATAAAATACATCTCCGCATACTCTTTGAGCGATTAACAAAACACGGAATAAATGTTAATCTAGCGAAATGTTCATTTGGACAGAAAGAAATAGATTTTCTCGAACATAAAATATCGGAAATGGGCATTACATCTTCAGAAACACGTATTCAAGCCATACGAGAGTTTCCTAGTCCAAAGACTCAAAAGCAACTTCAACGTTTTTTGGGGATGATCAATTTTTATCATCGATTTCTTCCAAACATTACAAAACTCTCTGGACCTTTATACGACCTCCTAAAAATATCTAAAGTAAAGAGACAAGTGAAAACTCCATTAAGCTGGACAGAAACTCATGAAAATTTATTCAAAACATTAAAAGAGGAATTAGGAAGTCACACGCTTTTAGTACATCCAAATCCGCAGGCAAACATAAGCATTTGGGTTGACGCATCAAGTGACGCAGTAGGCGCGGTTTTGCAGCAACAAGGATCTCAAAACAAGTGGGAGCCCTTAAGTTTCTTTTCAAAAAGGCTCAAGGCACACGAAAAGAAATATTCTACGTTCGATAGAGAGCTTTTGGGAATGTATTTGGCGCTGAAACATTTTAAGCATTTAATAGAAGGAAAAAACATCATTCTCTTTACTGATCACAAACCCCTCACGACTGCCCTATCTACAAAAACAGATAAAACACCACGTCAAAATAATCAACTTCAATACATTTCTCAATTTACAAGCGATATCAGATATGTGAAAGGCAAACATAATGTTGTCTCAGACGCACTCTCGCGCACACACATCGATTTCATCAATTACTGCAAAGAAATCGATCTTCAAATTTTGTCAAAGGAACAGGATAAAGACACGGAATTAGAAAAATGCCTTTCAAATCCTAAAACCAAATCTAAAGTCTTACTTAAACGAATAAAATGTCTTACAAACAACGTGCACATATGGTACGAAACCAGCACGGGAATACAAAGACCTTATCCTAAAGCCCTACGTTTTCACATTTTCAAAAATCTTCACAATCTTTCGCATCCAGGTATACGTTCGACTAAAAAGTTAATTTCCTCTCGCTACTTTTGGCCTAGAATGAACACCGATATTAATTCATGGACAAAATCCTGTATATCGTGTCAAAAAGTCAAGATCAATCGGCACACATTTTCACCTCACGGAAAGTTTGCAGTCCCTAATGGAAGATTTCAGCATATTCATATGGATATCGTTGGACCGCTGCCGCCTTCTCACGGCCACTCATATATATTAACAATGAGAGATCGTTTTTCTCACTGGCCTGAGGCGATTCCGTTAAGAAATATTAGCGCAACTACGGTTGTAAATGCCTTCATTCGTCACTGGATTTCGCTCTATGGTGTTCCAATCACAATTACGACAGATCAAGGGACTCAATTTGAGTCAGCATTATTCAGAGAACTCGGTCAAATATTAGGTAGCCAGCGAATACGCACCACTACATACCATCCACAGGCAAATGGTTTTGTTGAACGATTCCACAGACAGTTAAAAACAGCAATCAAAGCGTCAGACGATCCCAAAAATTGGTATAGTAATATCCCTTGGATTCTTTTGGGAATTCGTTCATTTTTCATGGAAGACTTAGGCGTTGCACCTTCACAGTTACTTTTTGGACAATCATTGCGTTTACCAGGCGAATTATTATCTTCAGATCAAGACACTAGTCATCTAACAACAAACTTAGCTCAAGACATCAAAAATAGAATTTTAAAAATTAAACCACGACATGTGAGAAATCGAAAGCAAAATAATATTTTTGTTTCTTTAGACCTAAAAACATGTTCTCATGTTTTTATAAAAGAACCTTTTTACAAAGGAAACCTAGCACCACCCTTTTCTGGACCACACAAAGTAATATCCCGAGATAATAAAACTTTTGAAGTTATAGTAAATGACAAAATCGAAAAGACAAACATAGACCGTTTAAAACCTGCATACATTTTGAACGTAGATACAAATAATCAACAATACAACACTAGATTAAAAAAACAAAGAGAAAATATTACTACATTTATAAGAAGTTAATTATTGTTATAATTAAGATTTAAAAAAAAAAAATATGAAGAGTAGGATCATACAAAACATATAAAAATTATAATTAAAATCGCATACATACTGTATATATGTACGCGTTCTTTTTTCTCGAGGGGGAGTGATGTTGCGGTTTGATCTTAGCGTAAATTGTTTAATTGACTCATCGCGAACGCCGACACTGTATTAGAATATCAGTTATCAGAATAACCAGTTTTGGAATAAGCGATACCCAGAGAGTGGGATAGTAATGCCCTTCCGGCACTCTAGTCAGAACGTTCGCAATGAGTACATCACACCTCTCAATTACTTTTGTACTTATTCAAGAAATGAAATAAATTGAATCGGGAATAATAGCTACAGTGTTTCATTTATATATATGTATATTGTGTAGTAAAAAGTTACACAATAAATGGTGACCCCGACATCAAAAATGATTCCCGACGTGTGAAAAGTGATACTCAGCGTGTCAAAAGTGACTCCCGACACATCATAAGCGAGCAGTGCATAAATAAATTTCACATAAAATGTGCTATCCGAACAATTAAAAGACATAACGCGATAAAAATTGTACGTACGTTTGTATAAACAATAAACTCTTAAATTATACTCGCGTTACATTGCCGCTACGACGAGTAATACAACTTCGTCATTGTGAAAGACGATGCATGCACGTGACATTTTTAAAAGCGAAAAAAGGCACAAAACCCGTGAATAGCATTACAATATGTACTTAGGCAAGACAAGCAAATACTTTTAAACAAGCTGCAGAGAAAAAAGAACGCCGATGACCCTGTTCGCAGGTAATTAAATCGGATTAAGCGGATGCATCGATCAGGCCAATTCAGTAAACAAATCCAGCTACAGCGAGAGAAGTTCCTTTAGTAGTTTAATATACATTAGTACTAACAATTTCTTTCTTTCTAGTTAAAACCAAGCCAATTAAAATTTTTAGGAACAGTGCATATTTCAAACAAATTTTTGTACGATAGTTGACAGTGGATATTTCAAACAAATTTTTTGCACGATAATTGAATATCTACGAGCAAAACAAAAAAACTGGTTTTAAAACATTTGCAAGGTTTCACATTACCAAACACGACAATTACAAAATACCCGATTTCGGAAATAATCTTTCACAGTGAGTAAACTTCAACTTACACTAATTTAGAAACATATGCAAAGTGCATAATTTTCCAATATATGTTCATTTATTGCAATATATCTGAAGATATATTTGCTGTATCAAAATATTTATTAGCTCGGGATATATACTTATTTTTCTTTATTAACAATCAAAATGTCGGTAGCAAAGGAAAGTTCTGAAAATATGTCGGACCAAGACCGACCAGGTACTTCTCAGAATACTCCAAATTCACTTACAGATGCAATATCTAATCTTTATGTCGGCAACCTTAAAATTCCTCCATTTTGGGGCAATCGACCTGACCTTTGGTTTCATCAGGTTGAAACACAGTTTCGCCTTAAAGGAATCACATCCTCTAATACCAAGTATGATCATTTGGTAGCAGCCTTGCCTGCCGAAACTATGGAAATTGTTGCGGATGCAATCTTAAGCCCACCAGCAACAAACAGATATGAAAATTTAAAAGCTTTACTCTTGAATCGAAGCAAGGATTCGGAAGAGCGTAGGTTAGACGCCCTCTCGCATAAGGTCGAATTAGGAAATTATAAGCCATCAGAGCTTTTCCGGCACATGGAGGCATTGGCTGGAGATAATAGTCTTATCAATAATTCTTAATTAAAAAAACTTTGGCTTAATAAACTCCCAGCACCGCTTCAGGCGTGCATGATCGCAATTCACACACCCAGGAAGAGTTTTTTTAGCATCGCGGATAAAATATTTGACTCTTCTACAACTTCAAAAGTATCAACTATTAGTGGAAGCAACCCGTCTGAAAATAAAAAAGATTTCATTAATTTAGCGGAAATAGTCCAAGATATATCCGAAAGACTAAAAGTACTCGAAATCAGAAATTCTCGGACAAGAAGCAGAGGGCCATACGACAAACGATTTCATTCGCGATCTCGATCAAAGTCCTCTTCGAAAAACAATATTTGCTGGTTCCATAGAAAGTTCGGGAAGAAAGCAAAAAAGTGTATTCAGCCATGTAAATTTAAAAGTTTCGAGAATAAACAAAAAAACTAAATATTTCTGCTTCGAGAGCGGCGTCGAAAGCAGATAACCTTTCAAGTCGCCTTTTCATATTCGACAAGTCTTTGAATTGTTATTTTTTAGTTGATACCGGTGCAGAAGTATCTATCATTCCAAAGAGTTTCTTTCCTAATCAGGCAAAGAACACGGATTTCAAATTAATTACGGCAACTGGTACTCCCATTACTACTTTTGGTAGTAAGCAACTTACCCTTAATTTAAACTTACGTCGCAGTTTCGATCACTGTTTTATTATAGCAGCTATTGATCATCCTATAATAAGAGCTGATTTTTTGTACAAATTCAACTTACTAGTTGATATACGACAAAGAAGACTAGTAGATCAAACTACCACGCTTTCCGTAAATTGTATTGCAAGGTCAGTAAACTGCAGTCTTCCGAGGCTATATTCGTTCAAAGACGAATATGGAAGCATTTTAGACGAATTTCCGTCCCTCAAAACACCATCTAATTTTAATGTGCCTGTTCAGCATGATGTCGTTCATAGAATCAACACTCACGGCTCACTTCCATGTGCGAAAGCAAGACGTCTCAACGCGGAGAAATACAAACTAGCGAAAGCAGAATTCGAACTTATGGTAAAATTAGGGATATGTAGACCATCATCATCTTCCGTCGCCTCACCTCTTCATCTGATTCCAAAAAAAATAGCTCAGACTGGAGACCCTGCGAAAATTACCGGCAATTAAACACCGTAACAATTTTTGATAAATATCCACTTCCTAACATTCAAGACTTCACCGTAAATCTTTACGGCTGTACAATCTTCTCCAAAGTCAATATAATTAGAGCATATCATCAGATACCTATTGCGGAAGAAGATATATACAAAACAGCTGTAATAACCCCATTCGGGTTATTTGAGTTCCTGCGCATGCCATTCGGAATTCGAAATGGTGCTCAGACCTTCCAACGATTTATCAATCAAATACTCACAGGTCTAGATTTCATTTTCATTTATGTCGATGACATGTTAATTGGCAGTAAGACTCCTGCAGAACATAAAATACATCTCCGCATACTCTTTGAGCGATTAACAAAACACGGAATAAATGTTAATCTAGCGAAATGTTCATTTGGACAGAAAGAAATAGATTTTCTCGAACATAAAATATCGGAAATGGGCATTACATCTTCAGAAACACGTATTCAAGCCATACGAGAGTTTTCTAGTCCAAAGACTCAAAAGCAACTTCAACGTTTTTTGGGGATGATCAATTTTTATCATCGATTTCTTCCAAACATTACAAAACTCTCTGGACCTTTATACGACCTCCTAAAAATATCTAAAGTAAAGAGACAAGTGAAAACTCCATTAAGCTGGACAGAAACTCATGAAAATTCATTCAAAACATTAAAATAGGAATTAGGAAGTCACACGCTTTTAGTACATCCAAATCCGCAGGCAAACATAAGCATTTGGGTTGACGCATCAAGTGACGCAGTAGGCGCAGTTTTGCAGCAACAAGGATCTCAAAACAAGTGGGAGCCCTTAAGTTTCTTTTCAAAAAGGCTCAAGGCACACGAAAAGAAATATTCTACGTTCGATAGAGAGCTTTTGGGAATGTATTTGGCGCTGAAACATTTTAAGCATTTAATAGAAGGAAAAAACATCATTCTCTTTACTGATCACAAACCCCTCACGACTGCCCTATCTACAAAAACAGATAAAACACCACGTCAAAATAATCAGCTTCAATACATTTCTCAATTTACAAGCGATATCAGATATGTGAAAGGCAAACATAATGTTGTCTCAGACGCACTCTCGCGCACACACATCGATTTCATCAATTACTGCAAAGAAATCGATCTTCAAATTTTGTCAAAGGAACAGGATAAAGACACGGAATTAGAAAAATGCCTTTCAAATCCTAAAACCAAATCTAAAGTCTTACTTAAACGAATAAAATGTCTTACAAACAACGTGCACATATGGTACGAAACCAGCACGGGAATACAAAGACCTTATCCTAAAGCCCTACGTTTTCACATTTTCAAAAATCTTCACAATCTTTCGCATCCAGGTATACGTTCGACTAAAAAGTTAATTTCCTCTCGCTACTTTTGGCCTAGAATGAACACCGATATTAATTCATGGACAAAATCCTGTATATCGTGTCAAAAAGTCAAGATCAATCGGCACACATTTTCACCTCACGGAAAGTTTGCAGTCCCTAATGGAAGATTTCAGCATATTCATATGGATATCGTTGGACCGCTGCCGCCTTCTCACGGCCACTCATATATATTAACAATGAGAGATCGTTTTTCTCACTGGCCTGAGGCGATTCCGTTAAGAAATATTAGCGCAACTACGGTTGTAAATGCCTTCATTCGTCACTGGATTTCGCTCTATGGTGTTCCAATCACAATTACGACAGATCAAGGGACTCAATTTGAGTCAGCATTATTCAGAGAACTCGGTCAAATATTAGGTAGCCAGCGAATACGCACCACTACATACCATCCACAGGCAAATGGTTTTGTTGAACGATTCCACAGACAGTTAAAAACAGCAATCAAAGCGTCAGACGATCCCAAAAATTGGTATAGTAATATCCCTTGGATTCTTTTGGGAATTCGTTCATTTTTCATGGAAGACTTAGGCGTTGCACCTTCACAGGTACTTTTTGGACAATCATTGCGTTTACCAGGCGAATTATTATCTTCAGATCAAGACACTAGTCATCTAACAACAAACTTAGCTCAAGACATCAAAAATAGAATTTTAAAAATTAAACCACGACATGTGAGAAATCGAAAGCAAAATAATATTTTTGTTTCTTTAGACCTAAAAACATGTTCTCATGTTTTTATAAAAGAACCTTTTTACAAAGGAAACCTAGCACCACCCTTTTCTGGACCACACAAAGTAATATCCCGAGATAATAAAACTTTTGAAGTTATAGTAAATGACAAAATCGAAAAGACAAACATAGACCGTTTAAAACCTGCATACATTTTGAACGTAGATACAAATAATCAACAATACAACACTAGATTAAAAAAACAAAGAGAAAATATTACTACATTTATAAGAAGTTAATTATTGTTATAATTAAGATTTAAAAAAAAAATATGAAGAGTAGGATCATACAAAACATATAAAAATTATAATTAAAATCGCATACATACTGTATATATGTACGCGTTCTTTTTTCTCGAGGGGGAGTGATGTTGCGGTTTGATCTTAGCGTAAATTGTTTAATTGACTCATCGCGAACGCCGACACTGTATTAGAATATCAGTTATCAGAATAACCAGTTTTGGAATAAGCGATACCCAGAGAGTGGGATAGTAATGCCCTTCCGGCACTCTAGTCAGAACGTTCGCAATGAGCACATCACACCTCTCAATTACTTTTGTACTTATTCAAGAAATGAAATAAATTGAATCGGGAATAATAGCTACAGTGTTTCATTTATATATATGTATATTGTGTAGTAAAAAGTTACACAATATTCATCAACGTAACTGAGTAACAGAGTTGTGTTTGGCACTTCTAGGGTTTCATGCCTTCACACGATGCGACTTTAATCCTGCATTGCACAGAAAAAGAAAAGTGAAACGATTAAATATTTTGAGGAGCAGCGAAGAGTACTTGAGAGCTTTTTCAGATATGTCAAAGTACCCAGATTGCGACTTTGCGGCGATATTGTCGATTGTAGAGAAATATGTTTGTCATTCGTACGACAGGAAAAAAATATGGAAGTCAATACGGTGCGAGTAGAAACGTTTTTAAAGGCCTACAAATGCAAAGAAAACGAGCAAACACTCAACATCAATGTTAGAAACTTCGATAGATCGAGCCTTCCTCCATGCAAATCGGAAATCGTTCAGCATACCCTAAGGTCCGCTTATATAGGAAAAGTAAGGAGCAACTCCTACTCACAAAACATCACGGATTAGGCACCAGAGGACTCTGGATGGCAAACAAATGGAGACAAATTTTACTTCAAATAGTTTCAGGACGAACAGTTGCCAAACATCGTCGAAGACATTGTACTCAAGAAAGAAGGTGAAGAAAAAAATCCAGAGGAAAAAACTTTGCCATGTACACAAAAGCAATTACAATAATAGTAAAATATTCAAGGTGCGCAAAATATTTTATCCGGCGGTGGTAGAAAACGCGAATTTTCTGTCTGCCGGACCCTAAAGATTCCGAGTACGATCCAGATTTTTCCGATGAAAGCGATGAAAATTAGTATATGAAAATTTTATTAAGTCACGAATAAATTTGGTAAATATCTACTTTTTCACCAATTTCATACTCATTTTCTCAAATTTTGTTTTCGTATATAAATTTCTTATTGAAGTAATGTTCTGCTTCACAAAACATGGCATGATCGCTTAAAGTAGGTTTGTCCCACGAATCGATTGTAAGCACAGTATTTTTACATGTGCAATATGGTCGTCTGTAAACATGTAGAATTTGAGCAACGATGAAAAAAGTCAATTTTTGAAAAAAATGTTTCACTTTTGCGCGCTTGTAAGTGGTTGATTGTCCCGCCAAACAAATGAAAGTGGTCGTTTTTTGACATCGTCTGATGTCAATTGGTAGCCCCTCAAAATATCAATGGCGATGATAAGAGTTTTTTTTACGTACTGTTTATTACATGTTGTCAACGCTTCTGACAACAAAAGGTCTCGAGGTGCGGTGTAAGTGGTCAGTTTCTGTGATGAGCACAAACAAATTGAAGACCCGGATATATTTTCATTGACGACGAAATCGGCATATTTTTACTGTCGCTGGCTCCCGGACTATAATGGGAAAATCAAGTTATACAGGGAGAAGTGTAATGAAAAAAATATAAATCAACTAAATCGTTTGAAACAAAGCATCGGTCAGAAAGGACTAAAATCTTATCTGAGCGAAAAAGGGTGTATTATCGGGAAAATTAAGAAAAACCCTAAACTAAGTGTCGCAGTTTTACAAATTAAGGTGTAATTATTGATGAAGACACCAGAATTTCACCCACTTTTTGTAAAACATTTGCGAAAAAGATGCCGAACCGACTGCGAGAAGTGATAAAAATGCGTGGAATAGCAACAAAGTATTAGCGCCATGTAAGCTATTTTTACTAATGTTCGAAGAACATTAGTATTAAAATCGATTCGGCCAAAAATTCATATTTCCCTATATATATATATATATATATATATATATATATATATATATATATATATATATATATATATATATATATATATATATATATATATATATATATATATATATATATATATATATATATATATATATATATATATATATATATATATATATATATATATATATATATATATATATATATATATATATATATATATATATATATATATATATATATATATATATCATCAAAAAATTTCAGTGAGATAATCTCGGAAACGCGCCATCCGATTGAGCTGAAACTTTCAGGATACATTGATGTATATGCAGAATAGGTCCAGGTTGCACTAAATGTCAGTTATTGTTAACCTTTTGGCGCCGGCGGCCATTTAAGTGATATTTTTAATATACCTATTATTTCGTACACAAATAATTTTCGCAAAAATAAAGTTGACGAAATAAATTTCGAACGTGTTTTACATGTGAATCGGATAATGTTTTGGAATTTTTTAACCCCATGTGTGCGCTGGGTGCCTAAAATGAGAACGGGAAAATTTGAAAATTTTTAAATTGCGATAACTTTTGACAGAGCTATTCAATCATTACGAAATTTTCAGAACATATTTGCATTATTTAGTTGTAGATTTGTGTAAGTTGACGACGGACACGACGAAAATCTAAATCTACATCATCAGCAACATTACCGGAGCATCGTGTACTGACCTCGAGACATACACATGATGCGCTTCTCTATCAAAATTGCAACATCACCTGTGCGCACGGAATGTCACGTTGCGCATGCATCAGCATTACGAAGCATGAAGCTACGCTTGGGAGTTGGGAGCAGTTAGTCGTCGTGGGAAACTAGACCTAGAATATTGTAATAGCTTTAGAGGTTTAATTGAAAATAAAATTATATTTTTTTATAAAAAACCGTGAAGAAATTATTAACTGGCGCCCGAGCAGGGACCTCGCAACAAGTCAAACGAATAGTGACGAAAAGTTAAAAGAAACGAAAAGTACGCTAAAGTGTTGGCAACGCGAGGTTCGGTTAAGTGATTCTCGAGAAGGAGGCTCCTTGAAACAGAAGGCAAAAAGTGGTCAGCTAGCCTGGCAGCCGCTTGAGAGGAACCCGGGAGTTCAAGAAAGGAGAAGTTCCGGCCAAATTTTAGGAAACATGGAGACCAGAGTATTTGCTAGTATTTTATACATGTAAGTGAGCATATTGTATAAATTCATATTCCTTTATATCAATTCATTAAATTTGAAATTTATTATTCATTAAATTTGAAATTTACATAACCAGTGACTATCTGAGTAGGAATTATATGTGTATGAAAGTGTTATAATTTTTTCGGTGTTTGTAATTATCTTTTCGGTGATTATTTGAGTGGGAATTATATGAGAAATTTAAAAAAAAAAAAAAAAAAAAAATTTAAAAAATCAGTGAAAGTGTAATTAGCCTTTCGGTGTTTTTGTATTTATTAAGTAAAAAGGGTGTGATCCGTCAATATGTCTAGACACGAAAATTTAATGAGACCCCCGCGACTCCGGCTTAATGAAAGTGAGAACCCGGGAAGCCCTGGACAAGAGCCCTTGGCTTCGATTCGGGAAGAGGTTGTTCAATCAGCACCAACACCTCAAGCCGTAAATAATCAAGCTCAACTCGAGGCTTTTATTAGGAGCATTTTGGAGAGAGATTGCCCAATAATCCTGAATTCCATGCTCAATCCTAGTGCTGATTTTGCTCCTGAAATTGATCAGGGTATCAATGAGGATCATCTCAGGAATTTATCCGATATGGACAGAATCCCGGATGTTGTGAAAAGCCTGAGAGAATTTTCAGGACAACCCGGTGAATTTAGTTCATGGCGAAAGAGTGTTGAGCGTATTTTGCGCATTTTTGAGAACACAAAAGGTTCACCAAGATATTTCGGCATTTTAAATGTCATTAGGAACAAAATTACAGGTCAGGCAGACACTGTATTGGAATCGTACAACACTCCTTTAAACTGGGACTTAATATCGCGCCAATTAACCATCCACTATGCCGATAAACTGGATTTGGGGACATTGGAATATCAACTTACGGGGTTGGTCCAGGGTGGTGACTCTGTTCAGGACTTTTATCAGAAAGTCTATCACCACTTATCTTTGATCCTCAACAAAATCTCCGCTATGGAGATGGGAGTAGAAGTAATGAACGTGTTGGTAAAACATACAGGGACAAGGCGCTTGATACCTTTGTCAGAGGACTCAGAGGTGAATTACCGAGGCTCCTGAGTATACGCGAACCAACAGACTTACCCCAAGCCCTACATCTTTGCTTGAAGTTAGAAAATGTACAATATCGAACGCAATATGCAAACAATTCCAATACCATTGTTAAACGGTTGCAGAGTAACGAACCACCCCCAGTACCACCAAGACGTGTACAACAACATCCCGTACCAGCTCCACGGAGGACCCTTTTCACTGATCTGATGCAACAACCACAGCGTGCGCAATATACTCCAGATTTACCTCAACCTTACCCTAGATTCTATCAATCTCACCAATATCAGTATCCGAAACCTCTTCCACGTCAAAACCCACAGCATTTGCAACCATTTCAACCTTTCCAGCAAAACCTTCCTCCGAAACCACAGCCTAGGCCCGAGCCCATGGATGTTGATAGGTCAGTTAACTCAGTAGCTGTTAACTATCAAAACCGACCTCAGCATAAAATGAATTACGCTCCAAAGAGACCAACCGTGGGTGAATCTTTCCAAAAGCAGATTCCACACAAACAGCAACGTATGTTCCATACGGAAGCCTCAGAACAAGAATATCACGAGGCTATTCAATCAAACGAGGAAATAGATCAACAGTCCTTTTCTGAATATGTCGGAATGGACGATTCGAAAGTTTCTGAATACCAATCTTTTACTGAAAATGCCGCAATCGATAAACCAGAGCCCACTGAAATTCAGGAACCTGACCACTTTCAGGATATTTATTTTTTAGGTTAAATTGCTCCTCGCTACCTTACTTCGAATATCAAACGAGGAGCGGAAAAATTTTAAAATTTGTGATCGACACGGGATCTAATAAGAATTATTTGCAGCCATCATGTGTTAAAACCTGTATTCCTTACAAAACTCCATTCTTTGCTAACTCAGTTGGTGGTGACGTGGAAGTTACACACCACACCCTAATAAAACTATTTGGACCAGAGTCTCCTGTGTTAAAATTCTACATTCTTCCTAATTTGAAATCTTTCCATGGGGTCATTGGTAATGATAGTCTAAAGGAGCTTAATGCTGTAATCCATACAGCCCAAAATTACCTTACAATTCAAGATTCTATACAGATCCCAATTAAACAGCATGAATCACAGTCAGTGAATTTCATTGATGTCAGAGACACACATTTATCCGTCAGGCAAAAATTGAACCTTCAAACCATTCTTAAAAGGCATTCAAGTCTATTTTCGGACCCCGAAGAAAGACTTACGTTTACCACCAACGTAGTGGGAAAAATCCGCACTGCAGATAATAATCCGGTATATGTGAGACCATACCCTTACCCTGCCGCCTTGAAACCTATTGTAGAGCAGGAAATAGGAAAACTCTTAAGGGACGGGATAATTAGGCACTCAAGATCACCATATAACGCACCCATATGGGTGGTTCCGAAAAAGAAGGATGCTTCAGGGGAACACAAATATAGATTGGTCGTAGATTTCCGGAAACTAAACTCCGTTACCATTCCGGATCGCTACCCCATTCCTGAAATTAACGAAATCTTAGTTAACCTTGGGGCCAACAAGTTCTTTACGGTGATAGACTTTAAAAGTGGTTTTCACCAAATTCCTCTGAGACCAGCTGACATGGAAAAAACAGCATTTTCTGTTAATAACGGAAAATAAGAGTTTACTCGTCTCTGTTTCGGGCTGAAAAACTCGCCCCCCATATTCCAACGTGCTCTCGACGACATTTTAAGAGAACACATCGGTAGAAGATGCCGGGTTTTTGTCGACGACATAGTTATATTTGGGAAAGACGAAAGAGAATATCTAGAAAATATTGATCTCGTATTTCAAACCCTAGAAAATGCAAATCTCAAGGTTCAAGTTGACAAGTGTGAGTTTATGAAGACCTCGGTAAAATTTTTGGGATTTGTAATTACTCGAGAGGGCATCAAGGCCAACCCAGAGAAAGTCAGGGCAATAGCAGATTTTCCTCCTCCCACAACCCTGAAGGAGCTCAGATCTTTCTTAGGGATGGCGGGATATTATCGCAGGTTTATTGTCGACTAGCCAAGTTGGCCAACCCCTTAACCTCATTATTAAGGGGGGAAGAGGGAAGAATCTCGAAAAACGCATCCAGTAGAGTTAAAATTTGCCTTGACTCTAAAGCCGAAGAAGCTTTTGAGAAAATAAAGAACTCCTTGATATCACAGGATGTGATGCTGTATTATCCTAATTTTGAAAAAGATTTCGAGCTAACCACAGATGCGTCGCAATACGCACTCGGAGCAGTGTTGGCCCAAGAGGGGAGGCCAATTACGTTCCTTTCTCGTACTCTCAGTAGAGCGGAAGAAAGTTACGCCACGAACGAGAAAGAAATGCTCGCTATAATTTGGGCATTAAAATCACTGCGGAATTTCCTCTATGGTACGCGAAGGATAAAAATATTCACAGACCATCAGCCACTGACATATGCGCCCAGCAATAAAAATACCAACGTTAAACTGAAGCGCTGTAAAGCCATCCTGGGAGAGTACAATTACATATTGCAGTACAAACAAGGAAAGGCAAATGTCGTGGCGGATGCACTTTCCAGACCACCCCGGGAATCGAACATTCATACTGTGAGTACTAGCGTACACAGCGACAAAAGTTCGGGACACCATCTGATTTCCTCAGTGGAAACACCCATTAACGCATTCCGAGTGCAGTTAATTCTGAACATTGGCGAATGCACTGAGTATAAGTTTGAAATTCCATTTCCAAATTACTATAGACACATCTTCACTGAGCCTTGCTATACCAGGCAAAACCTTATTGGTATCTTTAGAAGATATCTGAACCCGAGTATTATCAATGGGATCAAAACATCCGAGGAGGTTATGGGTATCATACAGGAACTCTATCCTCTTTATTTTCGAAATTACAAGGTCCGGTTCACGCAGAGAGAAGTTAAGGATGTGCATGGAGAAATTGATCAAAAAGAAATAATTTTGAAATTTCACCGAAGAGCTCATAGGAATGCCAAGGAGAATCAACACCAAATAATTGAACAATTTTACTTTCCAAAGATGAATGCGAAGATAAAAACCCTTGTCAAACAGTGTTCAGTCTGCAAGGAAAACAAGTGTGAGCGGCATCCTAATAATCCCATGCTCAAACCTACTCCAATCCCGGAGTTCCCAGGGCAGATACTTCACATCGATATTTATTCCACTGAGAAAAACTTAATCCTTACAGCTATAGATAAACTAACTAAATTTGCACAGGCTAAAGTTTTAAAATCAAGAGCAATAGAAGACATTCGTAAACCTCTGAGGGAATTATTGTTCTTCTATGGTGTCCCCAAAATGGTAGTTATTGACGGAGAAAAGTCATTGAATTCAGCAAGTATCCTTTTTATGATGCAAGATCAACTGGGGATTGAGATCTACAAAACACCAGCCCACAAGAGCGAGGTGAATGGGCAGGTGGAAAGATTCCATTCCACCTTGTCCGAGATCATGCGTTGTCTAAAAACTGACGGTATCCACCGAAATTTTGAAGAATTATTAGAACGGTCGGTTTACGAGTACAATTACAGCATACATTCGGCAACAAAAAAGAAACCTATTGAATCATTTTTTGGAAGAATAGTTAGCATGGATCCAACTCAGATAGAAAATTTGAGAAAAGATAATGTAGAAGTCATCAAAAAAAAGCAAGCTAAAGACCTCGATTTTCACAATAAAAAAGAGAAAATATCAAGGAATATTAAGTAAGAGAAATAGTTTACGTTAAGAACAATAAGCGAGTAGGTTCTAAGTTAACACCTAGGTTTAAGAAAGAAATTGTAAAAGAAAATATGCCGACAGTGGTTATTACCCAAACTGGGCGAACAATCCATAAAAGCGAAATCAGAAATTAACACGAAAATTATACTTAATTATTTTCAGATTGACCTCTAATGTAGTACTTTCAGATATTCAAATAATCGACTACTCCAGTTCTCAATTAGTGGCGGTAAAAATTGGCATGGCAAAGATTCAGCAAGGAAGTCTTAAGTTCATACACGTATTCCAGACTGATCAATATCCGTTTTTCATATCCGAAATGACATCTATACTCCAAGATCACATTCATTCAGACAACCCTTTTCATTCTTTACTTATTCATGAACTAGAACAAATAAAAAATTTGTTTTCTAACATTGTAAACGTTAGGAAAATAAGGTCACTAGACTTCATAGGCAGTGCTTGGAAGTGGATCGCAGGCAGCCCCGACCACGATGATTTCAATAAAATTGAAGATAAGATAAATGATGTTTTGAGTAATAATAATAAACAAATATTCATCAATCAAGCATATAATGATAGGATAAATAGGATAACGAACGTAACTAACGAAATACTTAATACAATTAAAAGGGACCGATCATTTGAAAATTCAATAGCGTTAGTTACACAATATAAGATTAGAATTATTAAGGAAGAATTGTTAAAGTTAATGGAGTCAATACAATTAGCAAAATCAAATATAGTAAATGTAAACATCTTTTCAAAATCAGAGATAAATGAAATTTTAGCCAGCTTTGGAAAAAGTAATGTTTCTTATAACAATAATGCGGAAGCCTTGGAGTTTGCTGATGTGAAATTAGCTCAAAATTCAACACACGTACTTTATATGGTCAATGTTCCAATAGTTCATGAAACAGATTACGAAACCTTGCTCCTGAAACCAATTAAAAGAAATAAAATAGCAATAAAATCTCCATTTGATTACGTTCTAAGAAAAGATGACACCATTTTTGGCATTCAAACTCCATGTAAAACAATAAATTACCTATCGATTTGTAGAAACAATAATGTAATAGATCTAAGTAACACCAAATGTATTCCCAATTTGTTGAAAAGTAACAGCTATCAGTGCAACAAAACGAACAACCAACACATCCCAACGGTGGAGGAACTATTACCAGGCCTCATTCTCCTTAACGACTTTAAAGGAATCGTGGAAATTAACGGTGCAATCAAAAATGTCAACGGAAGTTTTCTCATCAAACTCAAGAACGAAACGATCGTGATTAACCAGCAAAAGTTCATCTCGGAAGAGAGACGCAGCGACCAAATCTTACCTCCACTATTGCAACCGGACTCTGGGGCTGGTGAACTCGAGGAAATATTGTCCTTAGAGATGCTCGAGGAGCTACATGTTAACAACACCAAATACATGGAGATGATTGCCAACAAGGAAAAAATCAATAACTGGGTAAACCTTGGCCTATTTTCGATAATCATCCTGATCATTGCAGTCTTGAAAATTCTGGATTGCTATGGTAAAACCATAGCCAGGCCCAACACAACAGATCTAACGGTGAAACTGGAAGCTCAATCACCCGAAAAATACTTAACAACAACGTCCTTGTCTAACATAACAGCAGCTCAACGAAATCCCAGCATTCCCCAAAATCAAAGTCCGTACAACATTCGATTTTTCTAATCAGTTGAATGAGGACATTCAAATTTTAAGGAGGGAAGAGTTAACGACGGACATGACGAAAACCTAAATCTACATCATCAGCAACATTCCCGGAGCATCGTGTACTGACCTCGAGACAGACACATGATGCGCTTGTCTATCAAAATTGCAATATCACCTGCGCGCACGGAATGTCACGTTGCGCATGCATAAGCATTACGAGGCATGAAGCTACGCTTGGGAGTTGGGAGCAGTTAGTCGTCGTGGGAAACTAGACCTAGAATATTGTAATAGCTTTAGAGCTTTAATTGAAAATAAAAATTATATTTTTTTATAATATATTTTTTTATAAAAAACCGTGAAGAAATTATTAACTTGTAGCTTTTAATGAGCGTGCTGGCAACCCTGTAGCTAGGGCAGGCACTGAAAGTGAAAACCTCCAAATCATCGTCTCTCTTGAAAATATGCCGTTTCTTCAAAACAAAAAAACAATTCATATGTAAATCTTGTGCGTTGTTTACATAGACAATAAAAAAAATTTGATATGGTATAACGGGCACGCCTGGTAACCCTTGCCCAATTTACCTATATTTTTAGCATCAAAAACTTCTGTTCACGGAAACTCACGATCCAATGAGCAGAACTAATTGAAATTCGCAGAATGTATTGGTCTTAACTAGGACCAGGTCTGATAGAAGTGATTTTGAAAAGCAGGCGATTCTGTGCCAGTGCTGCCATCTTGAAAAATCACTAAAATAGATAACTGTTTTTAGCCCTATAAATTCTGATTGAATCGTTCGATTTTGACAAAATTCACACAGTAGCTGGACCTAGTCTTAAACCACGTTTGGTGGAAATTTGGTTGAAAAATTTGGTTGGAGCTGCCAGCTATGATAATTTTGGTGTCTTAAATTTGAAAAAAAAAATTTGGAAGTGAAAAAATTCAAACCACCGAATATTCAAAAAAATGTCCGTTTCTTACAATAAAACCAATCTGTATACAAATCTTATGTTTTATTTACACGTACAAAGTAAAACTTTGAAAATTTAATGTCGGACAAAAACGGTAATCCTCTCCCAGTTAACCTATATTTTTAGCATCAAAAACTTCTGTTCACGGGAACTCACGAACCAATAATCACATACAGCTGAAATTTACAGAATGCATTGGACTTGAGTAAGACCAGGTCTGATAGAAGCGATTTTTAATTGTGGGCAATTCTGTGCCAGTGGTGCAATCTTGAAAAATTACAAAGAAAAAAAACTGCTTTTTGCACTATGAAATGTGAATTAGTTACCAGATTTTCATGAAATCGACACAGTAGCTGAACCTTACTCTAATCTCTGTTTGGTGGAAATTTGGTTTGTGCTGACAGCTCTGTTTGGTGGAAATTTGACTGGTGCTGCCAGCTATGGTAATTTTTGTGTCTTTGGTTTTGAAAATTCGCTCAGGAAAATAAAACTTTTTGCCCTATAACTTCCAGTGCAGTCATGAAATCAATACGAATTTCATACTATTAATGAAACCTATTATAAATATTATTCAGGCCATATTTGGTTGGAAAGCCATGATAGGGTTGCCAGCTATTGTTGGTTTTGTGTTTAATTGCAATATCTTTATTAAGCGGTTTTATCTTAGAATTTTCAAATGGTAATGATATTGTAGTGACAATAAACAGCAAATATTAAGTTATCGATTATTTGAAAAAACCCGCTACAAGTAACCCTAAATTTCTTTATACTCCTATATTTTCGAATGTAATATAACAACGTGAAGCAGATGTGATATATTCTTGGCTTTGATACTGGCAGAAGGTTGCCAGCACGAGTCGGTTGTGCTACTTTTGTATCAATAAATGCTTACAGTTAGTATTCATACCGGAAACATTTACAATGAAAATAAATAACCAATGTTTCAATTCCCAAAGTTCTGCAAATTTTTTGGATCGCAGCCCCAAACACCAACTTCAGTTACAGTGCTGCAGGCACTTAGCATTTTCTTCATTGATGTTATATGAGATGCTGCTTTCAAAATTTTGTGAAATAGGCAACTGATAACGAATATAATTAACCCGTGTTTTGCTCTCATAAACGTTGAAATTCATGCCAGTGGTAATATCTGAAACCTTCCACCATATGAGTTATAATGCATTCTTGAGACCAAAGTAAAACGTGGCATTGGAAACAGTTAGGCCGTTATAAGCAGCACATGTGGTGGAATATGCACTCAAAACCTGCACGATTCTTCTACTGTTCTTCGAACATTAGTGTTTCTAGCGGTTCAGGTGCGCTAGAGTTTTTTTTTTCACTTTAACACAATTGAAGTAATTTCAGATAGATGCGAAACATCAATTATTAAAGTCGCATTGACAATAGGTTTTTTGTTCTTACTAAGTGCTCGTGCCTTAACTTTTTTTTACCCACTGTAACTCATTTCGAAAATATTTGTAGGTACATGTGAAATCTACAAGTGCTCATGGTTTGCATTCAACAGCATGCAGTTTCTGTGGGACAAAAATAAACCCAGAACTACATTGAGTACATTAAGTAAATCTTTAAAAACAATTTGCATGTTCAACTTTTTAGTGTCTTTGTTTATTATTTTCTTTGTTTACTATTACTGTACATATTAAATAATTGTGCCACGACTTAGGATAAGTTAAACCTCTAATGCCAGTTTCGATCCTAGTAGCGACTTAATTAGTTAATTAATTTGTTCAAGTGTAGATTACCCAATATAATTGGGAAAAAAAAATTGAACAGTCAAAACCGCGACTCAAGACGCTGGCATGAAAATTTACATTGTTATATATTTTAAAAAGTGTTAGACTAAGCATAATCATTTTGCCATGATAATTTTCCTTCAAGCAAAAAATAGTCAGCCATTTCGTCTTTGATATTGGACACTGTAGACCTGGTTCTACGTGCAACTGTTCTCAATGAGCGCAATGAGTTTGTATCATTAGTTACTTCTCTCCAAGCCCCATTTTGTACGATGCCTGCTTCTTCGGAGTCGAATGTTTCACGTGGAGTATAAAGCTGAGCTGAGTTTGGTTGCCGGCGCAAAAAATTATGTAATAAAGTTACTGTTAGTGCTACAAGCGAGACCTTTTCTGGCTGTAACAACAAGGGTTTCCTTAGCACACGAAAAACAGATGAGGCTATGTCGAAGACGTTTTCAACAACTCTACGAGCTCTACTAAGTCGATAGTCGAAAATTCTTTGTTTTGAACCTTTCGGGTGGTACCCTGGATAAACTTTGAGCATATTTTCCGTCATAGCAAATGCCTCATCTCCGATAAAAAAAAGGCAGTTTTTCTACTCTTCCGTCCAGATGAATTGGTTCAGGGAGATTCAAGCGTTTTTGGTTCATTTGGCTATATAGCTCTGTGTCACCAAAAACTCCTCGGTCAGATATCCTTCCTTGACAGCTCACGTCTACAAACATAAAGTTATAATTCGCATCAACTAAAGCAAAAAAAACAATGCTAAAAAAAGCCTTTGTTGTTTATGAATTCACTGCCACTTTTCATGGGACATTGTAGAGGAACGTGTTTTCCATCTAGGGCTCCCAGGCAATGTGGGAAGTTCCATTTAATATTAAATTCATCAGCTACTTTCTCCCACTCTACTTGTGTTTTTGGAATCTGAAACAAAATAACCTATAAACTATCTCAGATTAGATAAAACATAGATTTATAATAAATTTTTTTCTTTTATAGATGCCGAAAACATTGAGTAGCCAGGTTGAGGCACAAACGGAAACGACACAATGTGAGGAACCTAGCCGAACGTTGGATACGTTTTTACGAGATAGTTTTGAGCTAAATCAAAATGTTCGCAAGCACCCTGGTCCGCCTTCATCTATCGTTCCTTCAAAAAGGAAAAAATCAAAGACAGCAAAAGAGCAGCGCCTTGATAAAGCTTTTGAAATTCTACAGTCCACTATTTATGTAGGGGATGATTCATCTCATTTTGGTAATTTTGTGGCTGCTAAATTGCGGAAATATGAAGAAAATATTCGCTGTGCCATTCTGGCTGACATTTCAAATATATTAGTATGTAGTACAGGATTTTACAATAGAGCTACCGTGCTGACTTGGCCGATAATGCACTTTGTAGCTACTCCAACTCGCCTACATATTCCGACTTCCCCGTATGTCAGCCCGAAGCAGAAGCTGAATCACATTCGGAGCATTCAATACAATGCCAACCAGCAGCATCTTCAAACTTACAAGATGAAATTGTTCACTGTATTGATAATGTAACATAACCTACAATTTATATCAAATGAAATAATGTTTCACTTACCACAATGTAATCTTTCAATACTTCCACAATAGCTTCACATACTTCCGGTATGATCTTGCTGATTGCTTGCTTGGAAATTTTGAATAGATATTGGAGACTGGCGTACGAATCGCCGGTGGCCAAAAAACGTAGGGTTAATGCCAACCTTTGCTGAGCAGGAATTGCTTTTCGAAACGTAGTGTCCCGTTTTGCAATTCGTGGTCCAATTAATACCAGCAAGCATTCAAAATCACTTGGATGCATCCTTGTAAAATTTTTATACAACCCACTGACAGGCTGAAACTGTATGTCGGCTAACAAACTTGAAACATTATAATGTTCCCTATTAGCGAATAATTTCGATATCCACACACGAGGTGATTTACGTTTCTTTTTTTTCTTCAGCGACAAATGAATAAAAATGTACGCGACTGCCGCTATTTGCTGCGGTGTACTCATTTTCGTAGTTGAAATGGAACTGAGATACACATCTCATTGTTATCGCGTATCGTGCGTTTTGCAACGCAACGCACTTATGATACGTGACAAATCGAGTAGTGTGGACACCGTATCCGTTTAGTGAATGATACGCAACGGGAATACGATACGGAAGAAATGCAACATATGGATACCTACCTTTACAGATGCGTAAAGAGTCTATGAAGTTTTGCTAATTTTGTTTTGAGATGTCTGCTCCGCCTGCAAGCTTCATATCGGTTACATTGTGTGCAAATACTTTATTAATTACATTTTTAAAACCTGACATGCTAAGACAGCTTGCAGATGCGCAAAGAGTCTATGAAACTTTGCTATTTTTGTTTTGAGGTGTCTTATTAATTACATTTTAAAAATGTGACATGCTAAAACAGCTTACAGATGCGTGAAGAGTCTATGAAACTTAGCTATTTTTGTTTTGAGGGGTCTTATTAATAACATTTTAAAAACGTGACATGCTAAGACAGCTTACAGATGCGTAAAGAGTCTATGAAACTTTGCTATTCTTGTTTTGAGTTGTCTGATCTGCCTGCAAAACTCATGTCGATTACATTGCATGTAGAATCTATATTACGAGGGTAAATCAAATATAAACGAGACTTTCGGCCGTTCGGGCACAATAGTGGTGGGAGAACGTTCCCGCTTCGTTTGGCGATAGGTAGGTTTGTCAGGAGTGGAGGAAGCACGTTAGCCCGGCCCCTCAACTCTCTTAGTGCCAACCGTGACGATGTCGGAGCAAGAGGTACATTCGTCGATTGCGCAACGTGTTGTAATCAAGTTTCTCGCTGCAGAAGGCGTAAAACCGGCCGAAATCTTGAGGAGATTGACTGCTCAGTTCGGGGAAGAGACACTGTCGCGAGCCAGAGTGTTTGCATGGCATAAACAGTTTGTGGGTGGTCGTGATCATGTTGAAAATGAGAGCCATAATCGCAGACCCCGCACCAGCATTACAGCGAACAACATCAGCTGTGTTGGACGGCTTATTGAAGATGACAGGCGTCTTACCACTTCTGAAATTGCAAGTGAGGTCGGGATAAGTTATGGGAGCACTTACTCCATACTCACAGAGGAGCTTGGGTACCGTAAGGTGTGCGCCAGGTGGGTTCCTCGCCTTCTCACAGCAGAACAGAAATTGAATCGACTTCAGGTGTGTGAGCGTCTTCTGGCACGATTTCGGGAAGAAGGGGACCCATTTCTGACTCACATCATCACCTGTCATGAAACTTGGGTGCACCACTACACCCCTGAGTCCAAACAAGCGAGTATGGAGTGGAGACAAAAAGGAGAACGAGGACCAGTGAAAGCCAAGTCACGACTGTCAGCTGGCAAGGTTTTGGCTACGGTTTTTTTTTGACCAGCGTGGTTTGCTGCACCTCGATTTTTTGCATGAGCGCAGGACAATCAATGCGGCCTACTACTGCGACATTTTGACTGAGGTCCGACTTGCATATCGCCGCAAAAGACGAGACCTACCGATGAGGAAAGTGGTTCTTCTCCATGACAATGCTCGCCCCCACACAGCAGCCTTGACCAGAGAAAAATTGGAGCAACTGGGGTGGGAGACACTGGACCACCCTCCTTACAGTCCAGACCTGTCACCCTGTGACTTTCATGTGTTTGGTCCTCTCAAGGAAGCATTGGGAGGCCAAAGATTCGACAGTGATGCTAAGGTGGAAACCTACGTGCGCAATTGGCTGCAGACACGACCTGCATCTTTCTATGTGCAAGGAATTGGGAAGCTGCCTATCCGCTGGGAAAAATGTGTTTCTAAAGCAGGAGATTACGTAGAAAAATAAGATATGTACTTTTTTGCATTTAAAATAAAAATAAATTTTCTAAAAATAAAGTCTCGTTTATATTTGATTTACCCTCGTAATTGCATTTTAAAAACATTATCAGATCAGGTATCTTAGATGTGAGTAAAAAGTCTGTGAAGTTTTGGTTTTTCTATTCTGAAGTGTTGGAAACTAGTATAAATACCGAGCCGATTGGCTTATTTTGCATCAGTTTGAAAACAGTAGAAAAATGGTAAGTTCGTTATTGAACAAATTTGTATTAACTTTTTCAAGTAATAAATAGTATCCATCTTTTTCAGAGTGCTTTTAAGGTACTGTGCGACATTGCAGAGGATCGAGATAGTGTCCATACGCCTATCACAGAGCTAGAGATCGGAAGGGAGTACCCGATCCGCACGTTTTCCCTCATTAAAACAAAATTCGGGCTGCGGCTAATTGTACGCCTACTGAACTGCGAGCATGTGATTCTACCACCAAGATTTTCCGATAAAATAAAGACACAGCGTCAGGTGGACAAACACAACAATATCGAAGGACAGCACCTCGTTTTCAGCGGCAAGGATGAGACCAGAGGCGGATTTTTAATGATAAAATTTGTAATAAAAAATAAATGAATTTAACAAATACAATAAAAAGTATATCTTTTAAAATGTGTTTTTATTTTTCTTGAAGTCGTGTGGGCTGATGGTTTAATATGAATTTTTGTTTAAGGACTTTCAGGTTAGTTATTTGTCTATTTTACAGGCTTGTGGAATATGGCGGCTGCGGCGGCCAGTAAAAATCACTAGCCACAGGCACATCATGTTAAACACATTTCATTCAACTCAATTCGCAACCCAATATACGTATGTAATGCATGCTAATCGCCATATGCTTAATCACTAAGAAATGTACATTTAACATCTCTGGAACTGGTTCATTCGGATCGATAAAAGTAAAATTATATACACTAACAGAACACGGGCTATCGAGTTTGCTGTTAAACCAAACACATGGTCTGATTGTTTGTAAACAGAGTGCAGGTCAAGCTTACAAAGAGAATAAAGGCGGGAAATAGCCCCTCCAACACGACTCAAGGCAATGCAAAGCGCGGAACACACACACAACTCCTCGCACCCAACGCCCATTCTCTCGCACAAACCTTCTTCATCTCCTCGCACCCAACGCCCATTCTCTCGCACAAAGCTTCTCTCCACCTGCTTCTCTCCCGCTTGCACATCACCGAACACACATCGCTCAACTCGTCATCAGCACTTCAACACCGCCTCCAGCCAATATCGTGGTGGCACCTAAAGCCCTTTTCAACGGCCTCGCCCCCGGAATATAAAAGCTCGTCCTATACCTTAACACGTAAGCTCTTCTGGTGGCTACCTAGGGAGGTGGAACTACTCTGGTGTCACCTAAGCATGCTGTCTCTACCGCACCCTATGCTTATAACATGGTGTGGTGGCTTCCTTACTACTTGCTTGAGTGAGACGATGACGCGTCAAATGCTGGGGGTATAGAAGTTATCACAGTTCTATCCCTCTCACTTTTCTCCAATACAAATCTAAATGTCCAGCAAGTTCATTGGCCATCACTCGACTCGACCTAGTTTCCTCATATCATTCCATAGTCCAATAAGCGATCTTTATTTCCGCGTAAGCATATTGCATTCTCGCACCTATTTAAATTGCATCATATTGTTTTGCTGAATGCTTAATATTTTTCCAAGCATGTTTGTTTGCGATCGTTGCTGCCTGACCTAATTAAAGGTATTGCACATTGAATATGGTAATTAATGATTATATTGTAATTATTGAATAAATGATTATTAGGCATTAAGATAAAACATAAATAGAGGTGAACGGTTAGTAGTAAGTTCAGTTGTTGTATTCAATAAAGAATTATTAAACGAAGCACGTCTTATTTTTTTGACGTCCTCTTGGATAATCGCGATAACTGGCGCCCGAGCAGTTTTTCACCGTTACCACGAGAACACGGTGTACGCGATATTTATAAACGCGAAAAGTTAGTATAACCACCGTTACCACGAGAACACGGTGTACGCGATATTTACAAACGCGAAAGTTAGTACAACCACCGTTACCACGAGTACACGTTGAGCGCGTATATTTAAAAGAATTAATTAACCAGTAAGCTTTTACCACGAGAACAAAGCTAAGGTTAATTGTGCATATTAGTGAACTAGTGATTTGTTGGAAATAGTGTAAACCATTTTTTAATGTGCAAGTGCTAATTTCTGTGCATTAACGATTTTTAAATTGGTGCAAGGTTTAACGTGAATTCATTATTTTGAACTTTTTTATCTGAGCCGTCCTATTAAAAAAATGGCGATAATGGAACAAATCCAAGAGACCTTGAGGCAACTAACCAGGGCGATCAATGCTCAGATAGATTTAACAAAAAAAATAGAATCTAGATTAAACTTGGTTGAAAGGGAAATAAATAAACCCTCTCCATCTGTTGCACCTGTAAATTTAGATCTTGTTCTGCCAAAGACAGAACAGGATCTAAACGATATTAAAAAACTTCCAGATTGTGTGAGGGATCTGCAAACGTTTGACGGAAATCCCGTACAATATATATCGTGGGTCCATAGCGTTGAAACAATACTGGAAGATTACAGTATTGTGCGCCATAAACCCTTGTACAGAGCAATCCTTCGCCACATAAGGCAGAAAGTAAGGGGGCCAGCTGATGCTGCCCTAATTTCTTACAATATATTCGATGATGATTGGTCAAGTATAAAGCAATGTCTATCGTTGCATTATGCTGACAAACGAGACATTCGTACCTTGGAACATCAATTACATTCTATGTTTCAAGGCAATAAAAGTGTTGATGAGTTCTACGCTGCTGTGAACCATCAACTTTCCCTTCTCATAAATAAAATTAAGACCGAGGATCATTCGCAGTATACAATCACTGCATTGACTCAAAGTTACAGGAATAGAGCTTTAGATGTCTTTATAAGAGGCATAAATGGTGACCTTTCTAGAGCACTTGTTATTCAGAGACCCCAAACACTTCCAGAAGCTTATGCTTCCTGTTTGGAGTTTCAGAATCTGAATTGTAGGAACGTTGCTATTCACCCGAAAAATATTGCTAACACGGTGTCTTCTCCTGTAAATCAGATATTTAGGTCTCGTTTTGCTTTAGATAGAGCCAACGCGCCTATAGCAAATCAACGGTTGACTACTCATGAGCGTAATTTAGCTTACAATATTCAACGCAGGAACCAACATCAAGTCGTTCCTCGCGATCCACCACCCAGGCCAACTCATCCTAAACCTCCAGTTCCAATGGATGTAGACAAATCTGTGCAGACGCGCCAAGTTAATTAAATCAATAAACCATTGAATTATAATCAAACAAAGCGATCCAACGAGTCTGCCAACGTACCAAGGAAGTCCCAACGGTTATACAACCTTGAACTTCCGGAAACGCAGGCGGAGCCTGACACTTATTATTCTGACGATAGTTACGGTCTTCAGGTTCAAGAAGCTTTGGAAGATTCTTGTAGTAACCACTTCGAGGAAAGTGAAGACTCATCAGAAGGTAATCATCTAAATTTTATGATGGACGCCTCTCTAGCGTTCCATACTTAGAATATATCACTAAAGATGGGCGTATATTGAAGTTCTTAATTGATACAGGCGGAAATAAAAATTTTGTTTCAAGTAAATTTGCTCAGGAAGCAAAACCACTTACCAAACCCTTTGTAATACAATCTGCAGCAGGTGAAATCCTTATAGCGAAAAAAATTACTGGTCAGTTTTTTAAATATACGGGAAATAATACGTCCTTAGATTTTTATGTGTTGCCCGGCCTCACGTCATTTGACGGAATAATAGGCGACGACTCCCTGAAGGAATTAGACGCTGTGATTGATAGGAAAAATAACACTCTCAAAATTAAGCCAAACATTTTAATTCCCTTAAAAGCCAGAGAATCTAGGCAAGTGAACGCCATTGAAATCAAGGCTGATCATTTGAGCCAAAAATTCAAAACAGAGCTACAGAGGTTGCTGGATAAATTCACTTCAATGTTTGGACCGATCAGCGATGAAGAAGTAGTGGAAACAAATGTAAGAGCTGAAATTAGAACTTCAACGTCTGAGCCTATTTACACCAAATCATATCCCTATCCGGTAAACTTAAGAGATGAAGTTGAGCGGCAAATATCAAAAATGTTTGGAGACGAAATTATACGTCCTTCGAAAAGCGCCTATAATTCCCCACTCTGGATTGTTCCTAAAAAACCGAATTCTCTAAGTGAAAAACAATATCGACTTGTAATTGATTTTAAGAGGCTTAATGCCGTTACTATATCCGATACGTATCCTATTCCGGATATTACAAATACTCTTGCCAGCTTCGGAAAGTCAAGGTATTTTACCACTTTAGACTTAACTTTAGGATTTCATCAAATTAAAATGAAAGAAAGCGATATCCCCAAAACTGCTTTCTCAACGGCAAATGGGAAGTATGAATTTACTAGACTATCATTTGGTCTTAAAAATGCACCGGCCATCTTTCAAAGGATGATCGATGATGTTTTGAAACCATTTATAGGCAAAATTTGCTACATCTATATAGACGACATAATTATTCTCGGCGAGACTGAGGTACAACATTTGGAAAATCTGCAAGTCGTGCTTAGGCAATTAGAAAAAGCAAACCTTAAGGTGAATTTGGAAAAGTCCACATTCATGCAACCACAGGTAGATTTTTTGGGATATGTCATCTCGAGTAAAGGTATTTTACCTGATCCTAAGAAAATTTTAGCAATAAGCAATATGAAACCCCCGACAAATCTGAAGGAGTTAAAAGGATTTCTGGGCCTAGCTTCTTACTATAGGAAGTTTATAAGAGATTTTGCAAAAGTCGCGAAACCCTTAACGAACATGACGAGAGGAGCAAACGCTCAAATCAGAGCTAGCCAGTCAAGGAGGGTACCGATCGAATTCGGCGACCGAGAATTAAAGGCGTTTAACGATCTTAAGCAGCTTCTTACTTCGTCGGAAATATTAGCGTTTCCGGACTTCGAAAAAACATTTATTTTAACCACGGATGCGTCAAGCTATGCGATGGGAGCAGTTCTTTCGCAAGGAGAAATTGGCAGAGACAGACCCATTATTTACATATCCAGGTCGTAAAATGAAACCGAAGAAAACTACGCAGCAAACGAAAAGGAAATGCTAACAATAGTATGGGCCCTTGATAAACTGAGAATGTATCTCTATGGAGCAAAAAAGGTGAAAATTCTAACGGATCACCAGCCGTTGACGTTTGCCTTGAGTAACAGCAATCATAATGCAAAACTTAAGCGTTGGAAAGCTAGAATCTAGTTCTGGAACAGTACATAGCGCAAATGAGGACAGTACGGAGCTTATCCCGCATTGCGAAGCTCCTCTAAACGTATTCAAGAAACAAATTATACTGTCTGAGGGTAAGGAAGTAAGTGCTTACGAGCAACCACACCCGTCGTATCATAGACACTTTATTCGATTGCGGGAGATAAACGAAGGCAATCTAATAAAAGTATTGAAAGAGAATTTAAACCCCAATATAGTCAATGGTGTTAAGATCCCGGAACAGCATATTCAACTACTCCAGGATGTTTACAGAGAACATTTTTCCAAATTTAAAATCCGCATTACGCAGCGTTTGGTACAGGATATTACTAACGAGGACAACAAACTGGAAATTATTAAAAAGGAACACCGCAGGGTTCACAGAAACCACAGGGAGAACAAAGAGCAAATTTGAGAAAAATACTATTTTCCGCAGATGAGTAAATTAATCATAAAATATATGGCAAATTGTGAAATATGTAGTGTCAGTAAATACGACCGTCACCCGCTAAAGCCAGAATTGCTGAAAACACCGATTCCTGAATATCCAGCAGAAATTCTTCACATAGACATCTTGGAAATCTCTGGGAGAAAATTCATAACGTGCATAGATAAGTTTAGTAAGTTTGCGAAATTTTTTCATATTAAAAACAAATCTGCCATATATCTCCGCGAGAAAATGGTGAAAGTTTTGCATTACTTTTCAGTGCCTAAAATACTGGTCTCGGACAACGAGGGAAGCTTTGTTAGTCCAACAATTCTGAATTTTTTGGAGACATCAGGGATAACCGTATACCTTACGCCGACTCAAAAAAGTGAGGTAAACGGTATAGTCGAACGACTTCACTCAACTATATTAGAAATTTGTAGATGTCTTCAGCAGGAGAATCCTGATGCTTCTCCGATAGAATTGGTGAATATCGCAGTTGATATATACAATAATTCCTTCCATTCCGTTACTAAGCAAAAACCAGTTGACATATTTTTTGCCAGGTCCCAACGCATTAATTACCAAAGTTTACTTGAATTTAAAGATAAATTAAGCCAAAACGTTAAGTGTGAAATATTACGTAAACAGAAAAGCCAAATTAAGAATCATAATTCAAAAAGAACTAAGCCTAAAATATATAAGCCAGGGGAAGTTGTCTTTGCTGTTAATCAAAAAAGAGATAGTTTCAAAAAATAATCGTACCACCATTACTACAACTACAGGGAAAAAAATTCACAAATCGCACCTTAAGAATATTCCCTCTGTTTCAGATTAACTGTGTGGAGTGTCAAAGCCTCAATGGAGATCTATGAGTACAACAGCCCTCTAGTAACTATGAGGCAAGGTTTTGGAAGGATAGTTAATGGAGATTTTAAAATAATCCATACCATCAATATTAGCAGTTATGATGAAATAATAATAAATATGAAATCACTTGTGCAACATAAAATCAACAGATCGAGTCTTCTGCTGCCACAGCTGCACTATCGGCTCGATCAGCTAGAGGATCTGTTATCCCAATTACGATATCGAAACCCAAAAAAGCTGAAGCGATTTATAAACTGGATTGGTTCGGCTTGGAAATGGATTGCGGGAAACTCGGACGCGACCGATTGGGATAATATTGTTAAGAGTCAGAGCAACATCGTGAACAACAGTAATATACAATACAAGATTAATAAATATATAACAAAAGTAACAACAGACCTTATAGATAGTTACAACAGAATAATTCCCGTAATTGATTCTCTTAGTAATGACAAATATGAGCAAGTATTGTTTAATAAAATGACCATTTTAAGGGACGAGATTCAGGAAATTATGTTGGCCAGCCAGCTCGCCAAGAAGGGTATCGTCAACTCGAATTTGTTAGATAAAGCAGAGCTTAACGAGCTTCTTTCTCAGGTAGAAACACTTCCCTATAGTAATGAGATTCAAGCAATCGAGTACGCGGAACCAAAAGTGCTCCTAAAAGATTCACTTCTACTGTATGTAATTTGTCTGCCTAAAACGGAAAACATGGATTTCAATCATATTTTAGTCCGCTCTACTATTAAGAACAATAAAATGATTCATCTTAAATATGCCAGCCTCTTTGTAACACAAATGGTAAAATACGGTGTGGTCGGTAAGTGCCCTGACATTCAAGGCATAACTATCTGCAAAATGAGCCAATTAGAAAAACTGGCCCATTCTGATTGCCTTTTGCAGCTTTTAGATGGAGGTAACGCGAATTGTGAATATCAGTTTCGTGAAGATGCTATAACTGAGCTAATAAATGGAAACATATTATACCTAACAAACTTCTTTGGGTCGTTGTTTCATGAAAACACAACCAGACTTCTCAATGGTACATTCTTGATTAGTTTTCGGAATGATACAATTCGAATTAATGATGTGGAGTACTCCAGTAGGGAAGTCCAATCGTTTCATCTCCTACCCCCAGTTTTAACTAGCAATTTAACTGAAAAGGAAATTAAGCTAGACCTTCATTATTTGCATAAGCTTCACATTGATAATGTGAAGAAACTGGAAGATTTATCCTTCAACAACATTTTGTCCATTACTTCTGACTCAACAATAGTCATTTTGATAATACTATTGCTTTCAATCCTCTCAGTTCTTTACTTTAAGCGAAGAAATCCAAAGACAACCTTGAAAACAGATGTATATGGTAGCTCTCCAGATCATATTAAATTACCGTATTAATCTGTGGGACACAGATTTTTAAGAAGGGAGGAGTTATCACAGTTCTATCCCTCTCACTTTTCTCCAAAACAAATCTAAATGTCCAGCAAGTTCATTGGCCATCACTCGACTCGACCTAGTTTCCTCATATCATTCCATAGTCCAATAAGCGATCTATATTTCCGCGTAAGCATATTGCATTCTCGCACCTATTTAAATTGCATCATATTGTTTTGCTGAATGCTTAATATTTTTCCAAGCATGTTTGTTTGCGATCGTTGCTACCTGACCTAATTAAAGGTATTGCACATTGAATATGGTAATTAATGATTATATTGTAATTATTGAATAAATGATTATTAGGCATTAAGATAAAACATAAATAGAGGTGAACGGTTAGTAATAAGTTCAGTTGCTGTATTCAATAAAGAATTATTAAACGAAGCACGTCTTATTTTTTTGACGTCCTCTTGGATAATCGCGATAGCTTAGATGCATAATTATTATTACGAGTAGATGCATTACAAGTAAAAGCATCAGTTAACGAAGAATTAACTGTTGTCACTAGAGACTGAGACTGAGAAGGTGATGAGAAAGTCTTATGAGTGGAAGGAAGTTAGGCAAAGGTGTGGGTAGGGATTCAAGTTTTTTTTTTACAATTTTTTGTTCCTTATTCCTAGTTTTGCCGGTAATGTTTCTCCAGGGGCTGAATGTTATTCCCTTCCAGTTGACGTCACCGTTATTTCCACCCCAGCACGTAAAAAGCCACGTATATTTTGATCGAATAAAAACTTTACACCGCCTGGAGGATTTATAATATGACTGGGGTAATAATTTCACTTCGTAATCTTTTATGTGAAAATCAGCTTCGAGAATCGTTCCAAACTATTTGTCGTCAGCAGAAAAAAGAATCCCTTTCAAGAAGAATGCACTTTTGGTTGATGAAGTTGTAAATTTTGTGGACGTGTATTTATTGGGAAGAATTTTGTTGGTTTTTTTTATTTTTTGTAAACGATTCTGCCAATCATTATGGGACCAAAAAGTACCGAATTTATGAATTGTTGTTTCACAGTAGAGATTTGAAAGTTTTTCTAGTGTTGATGGAATTGTGCTCTCAGCTAGAATCCTAATAGGTGATGTTGCCTTGCCCTTCGTTCTCATATTCCTGACCGTTGTTTTGCTATTAATCTCTAACGTTGCGTTGAGGAGCTCTTGATGGAACGTAATATATATATCTATGTATGAATATATATATATATATATATATATATATATATATATATATATATATATATATATATATATATATATATATATATATATATATATATATATATATATATATATATATATATATATATATATATATATATATATATATATATATCGTAGTAGTCTCTTCACAGCAACGCGACCAAAATATCCGTTCTCTCTCAAACGACGTTTGACAGTATCCACCGTAATAGGGTTCGTCAGCGTTTCGTTGTTATCGGCACAAATATCTGGTGCTGTTTTGAACCGATTTTGCTTCCTTATCCAAATAATCTGTCGATCATCAGCTTGAGTTGTTTTTTTTTGGTCGGCCAGAGCGTATTGATTAATGTTTAAGCTGGTTTTTACGTGGTTTCAACTCTACACTTCGAAACACCAGCAATGTTTACAATTTCACGAATTTTTTTAACCATTTTTCTCACAATAAGTATTTGTGAACGTTTTTCAATTGATATATACTTTTTTCGAGCCAGTTTCAGCGATCACAATCGGTTTCGCTCGTGTAAAAAACAATGACGGGAACGTATTTAAGAGTTCTCTTGCACACAGAACACAGCAGAGGTCGCATGGAACCGTTATTTTTTGACAGGCAGTCAAATGATCTAGAATGACTGTTAAAGACATAAGCGCCCATATTTAAATAAAATAGTTTCAAATAAAATAATAGATATTATATTTGAATTTACTGCGCGAAAATGATGCTACTTAGAAATAAGAATTTTTGGTTTTTCATAATTCCATTATTTTGACAAATAAAAATCAGCTTATTTAATGCAAATGTATGTAAATCATAATAAAAATGTTTATTTTTTTAATTTATATGCAAGATTCAATCATAAATCGTTGTTGGACACAACCAAAAACTATCACAAACTCAAAAACCGATTTTTTCGATGAAGCCCTTATACTTTTGAACGGTATATATATATATATATATATATATATATATATATATATATATATATATATATATATATATATATATATATATATATATATATATATATATATATATATATATATATACATAAATATATTGTTACCCGCCAATGCGCAAAATCTTCTCCGTTCCCTTTACCTCCCGTTGGAGTAAAAGGGGGCAATTTCGGGTGGCTTAGCTCACGCGGAGACTGGTGTGAGTCAATTTTTCAGGCACCACTCGCTTCGACTTTCACCGAAATTGCCTACTAACCGTCGCCTAGAAGCGAGAATTCGGCGACGATCAATTCTACACGCCCGAACACGTATTTTAGCAAAAATAGCCGATGCGGCAATAATAACGCCAGCGTTACAATTGGTACCACAATTATATTATTCACTTCAATCAAATATTTCAATCGACGGCGCCGCGTTACACTACTTATTGATTTTTAAAATTATTTCATAACAATACTTATTTCTAAACTTACTGTGTAAACCCTGCTGTGACTACGAATAATCTGCTTCGTCGATTCGCTACTGTCGTATGGTCGTCTAATCGGGAAATCCCCACGTATTGCAAATCAGCGTTTTCTTCGCGCTTGCTCCGCCGTTGATCGTTCTCCTAACGCCTTCGCATTCGACCCACTATACATTCGTCCTCGAATCGCTACTACGCCGCTACATCCGATTTTCCCCAGATCATTAAGTTCGCCGCTTCTTCCTGATTTTCTTCCACCCGTATTCGACTTCCACTGGCTCCACAACTTTTCTTTACGTTCGTGCGGTGTACACCTTCGCTGTTTCTTTGAGTTTGACACGCTTGGCCCCAGGTTACTCGAGCGCACGCCAGCAATCCGATACCATGAAAAATTCAAATTAGTGGAATTAGTTCCTGACTCCACTTCGGAACGTCTGGTTCTCACCTTGACAGCTGGGGGAATAGAAAGATCCATAGCCTGTCCACTGGCCAGCAAACCTCGCATAGAGGTTTCTCGTGCCGCTTCTGCGGTATCTTTGCAGACCGTTGGTTGTTTCATTCGCAATATCGTTCGATCGGGTGCATTGGCCCCTTGTACTCACTACACGCGCCTGCTAAAGTGCAATTTCGCGCACTTAAGTCCGATGGAAATCGGAACGCGCCCTTATTGTTTCGCTGCATGGTGGCGGTTCGATCGCCGGATGACATCTACTGTCTAACTCCGTCGCCAATTTGATTGTTTACAATCATTAAAAATAGTTCTGTTCATGGCCCGGCGCGTAATTCTCGGTCGTGTTTAGCCATTCGCGTGCAAAAATTCGCGAGTTCTCCTTGTTTGGTCGTTTTTATTCTGGTGGATATCGGCGTTGCGTTTCGTTCTGGATCCATGGCCCCTTTGCTGCGTAGCGGGTCGTTCGTTTCTGGGTCAGGTGATTCATCGATCGTCTGAAATTGAATCGACGGCGATAGCTTGACCTGGTGAGGGACACTCGCCTTCATCGATCGTCGAACAAGTCCCTTTTTTTTTAATTTTCCCTTTCTTGTTTTATCCTTATTAACTACTGCGTATTCGTTTACATCTGAACTCTATTATATCTCTATCTTAACTCTAAGATTTGTTGGTTTATGCTAGTCTACAGTTTTTCCTTTTTCGCTGGCGTTACATTTCCCCCTTCCCCAGAGAATTACCCGTAATTCTCATCTGATGTTCTGCCTACGGAGGCGTTAAACAATGATGCGATTGGGGTCTCCGCGCCCGATAGAATTTCGGTACTATTCCAGTTCTGACGTACGCGCCGATTTCATTCTTAGTTTCTGATTGATTTTTTTTGGGTTTTCGTGTAACTTCGGATTTCTTTTCTATCGCCGCATGCCTTCGTTTATATATATTTCTCTTTTTTTTGATTTGGGGTTTTCGCGACATTCTGAATTCCGGTCTTATTCCGAGTGATTTCTTTCAACGTAACTCTTACATTCATTCATCCGCACGCTAACTCATTCTAAACAAAACACCACGGACGTATCCTTATCTCTTCTACTCATCTCTTCTACTGTCATTTTAGGAGAAAATCTCTACCTCTGGTGACTACATGGAGAAAGGAAGCGTAAGACAATTCCCCCAACGAGATTAACATATCAGAGACAGAACGATCAAGCGCCTCTAAAAGTACAAACACCCAAATATGCGTCTAAAAAGGACCTTTAGGCTACGCGCCTGCTAAGGTTGTGCTCAGACGTCGCCACCACCTACCGGGTAATATTTTCTCTTTTTAATGTAATCACTAATATTTCGTAATCTTTTAGCCCGGATGTAACAACCATTCATTCGCGAACTCTCTTTCTCCTTTACATCAAATTACTGCCTTACTATAATACTCGCCACCACACTCTGAACCTAACCTAATAACTTAATAGCTACACCACCACCGAGGAAACTTACTACTAACCTGATCATAATCTAATTCCCAAAAACCGACACCAACCTATGAGAACGCTTTTTTTTTCCTGTGGCGACCTTTCGCGAACAAACTCCCTATCCTATCTGCGTGTCGTAATTCTTCCGACCTAGAAATTAATAACTTAAAGGATATTACTGATACGATGTACTGATCGAAATGATTTATCCGTTCTCCATTCCGCTCCTCCTGGAGTTGTTTTCGAAATATCGCTTGAGATCTTTCGAATGCCATGTTCCGGACTTCTTCCCCTTTTCATCGATCAAATCATAGATTCCTGCTGACGTTCGTTTGGCTATCACGAAAGGTCCGACAAACGCCGGCGCCAGTTTGGCTGCGAAATTTTTGCTAGAATCTGACAGTACATAGTCCTTCCTCCACACGCGATCACCTTCTCGAAAGTTCTCAACTCGTCGCCGAAGATCATAACGTTTCTTACTGTCAGATGCTGCTTGCTTCATTCTCCGAACAACCTCCTCATGAATCCTTCCCAGAGCTTCTGCCTTGCGTGTCGGCGATAAGTCCCCGCTGTCGATGGTTGGAGGTTCCCATGATTCCTGATATGTAACCATTTCTCTGCCGAAGTTCAGAAAATATGGCGAAAAACCGGTGACTTCATGTTTGTAGGTTCGCAACGCACATGCGATTTTCGCTAGACACTGGTCCCAGGTACGGTGATTCTCCGAGGCGTAGCACCGCAACATGCACTTTATATTTTGATTGCGTTGCTCTGCGGGATTGGCCTGAGGGTGATACAGCGCGGTATAGCACACCTTCACCCCGTACTCCTCCATCCCTGTTTTGAACTTCCCGCTTCTAAACTGCACCCCATTATCGCAGATTAGAAACCTGGGTACCCCGTACACTAACAACACATTTTCTTCCAGTAGACGGAAGATAGTTGACGCTGTTGCTGATCGAACTGGGAGGATTACTGAGTACTTAGTAACGTAATCTAACACAGTGAGTATGTAGCAGTTACCCCGAGTAGATCGGGGTAACGGGCCGATCAGATCTACACAGATCATCTCCCAAGGAGATTTCGCTACCCCTGCCCTAGTCGCCATCGCCCCAATCGGTGCCTTTCGCTCTACCTTATTCTTCTGACACACTATGCATCTCTTGACGTATTCCCGCACATCAGCGCCCATTCGAGGCCAATAATACTTCTGAGCAACTCGAGCCACTGTCCGGTCCAACCCCATGTGCCCTGCCTTCGGATCATCGTGACACCTGTGGAGAATGCTTACCCTCTCCGCCTTCGGAACGACTCGTTTCCAATCCGACTCAGCCCCCGAAATTCCCTTTTTGCCTGGTTTCCGCTTCCATAGCGTACCGTCCACTACTCTCCAGCTGGGGTAGCTCGTGGTGTCTGCCTGAACCTTATCCCGCATCGTCGTATACCGATTCTCCCCGATCAACGGCGCAGCCAGACTATCCACGTTCACTACAGCTCTCGATAGAGCATCTGGGACTAAATGATCCTTTCCCCTCCTGTGCACGACCTCAAAGTCGTATTGTTGTAGTTGTACGGCCCATCTTGCCAATCGACCGGAAGGGTCTCTTAGCTTGTTTAACCAAATCAACGAATGGTGATCTGTGATGACTATAAAATGCGTACCTTCGATATAGGGGCGTAATTTTTCAATCGACCAAACGACTCCGAGACATTCCTTTTCCGTCGCCGAATACTTTCGTTCCTGCTTCGACAACGACCGACTCAGGTAGCAGACTACCTTCTCCCCTGTTGGGTGTGCCTGGCTCAGTACCGCTCCTATCCCCACGTCCGAGCCGTCTGTCTGTACCTTAAACGGAAGGTCAAAGTCGGGACAGGATAAGATTGGTGCTGATATTAGTTTGGCTTTGCACGAGCCAAAGGCTTCTTCACACTCATCGGTCCAAGTGAACTTCCGGCCTTTCTTCAGGAGGTCACTTAGGAGAGCTACCATGGTGGCGTGGTTGGGGATGAATCGCCTGTACCATGACACCATTCCGAGTAATTGACGAACTGGTTTCACTGAAGATGGACTAGGAAACTCTCTGATTGCTTTGACCTTTTCTGGATCCACTTGTAGACCCCTCTCGTCGACAATGCAACCCAGATATCGCAATTGGGCCCTGCAGAATTGACATTTCTCCTTTGCCACCCTTAGCCCCTCCTCTCGCAACCGGGCGAAAACGTCTTGAAGTACCTCCACATGTCGCTCGAATGTGTCCGTAACGATGATTATGTCATCCAAATATGTGAAGACGTATGGTTCAAGAGCAGGCCCGAGCACTGTGTCTATTAACCTTTGCCATGTGGCCCCTGAATTGTGCAGGCCGAAAGGCATTCTGAGGAAATGGAACAGCCCCCGCCCGGGTACGGTGAACGCCGTGTACTGTTGGGACTCCTTTGCCATCGGCACCTGCCAATAGGCCGATTTCGCATCCAGGGTGGACAGATATTTCGCGTTCCGCAGTTTATCGAGAGTCGCAGAAATATACGGCAATGGATACGCGTCTTTCTCCGATACCGCGTTCACTTTACGAAAGTCGACGCAGAACCTGAACGAGCCGTCTTTCTTCCGCACAAGTAGAATCGGCGAGGACCATGCGCTTGGCGATGGCTCCACCACTCCCACCTTCAGCATCTCGTCCAGCTCCAAGTTAATTTGCTTCTGCACTGCGAGTGACACGGGATAATATCTTTGTTTGATTGGAGGTGACTTTGTGTTGATGACGTGACTCACTGACCTGGCACAGCCCAGACCATCCCCCATCAACCTGAACTGCTCATCCAGAAGGTTCGTCAAAATTTGAGCCTCCTTATTCGACAAGCGTGCCCTCCCCTGTAATGCCTTTGCTTCCACTACTTCCGCTGCGGCAAGAGAAGTCCACTGTCGTCCCTTCAAATCTAACACGACCCCGAACCGCTGCCAGAAATCGACTCCTAAAATCAGCTCTTGAGGAACCGACAGAATCACCAAGGTATCCAAACCATATGTTCGGCCATTCAACGTGAACTTCAATCGCACTGACCCTGCCACCGCGCAGGCAACCCAATTCGCGATTCGAACCTCCTCGATCCCCGCCTGATCTAGTTCGAGCCCCTTATTTGCCAGACGAGTCCACCCTTTCCTCCCTAAAATGGTGCGGCTCGCCCCCGAGTCTAGAAGTCCCTCCATCTCACCATCTTCTACATTCACTCTTAAGTGCGGACGACTATCTATACCGCTTTCGACTAGAGCGTAATCGACCGTTGGTTGACGTTTCTTCGTTTGCGGCCGCGATCTCGTGCTCACCTGGCCGCTTAGGGAGCACGACGGTCGTTTCCCGATTCGCGTCGGTTGGCTTGCGCCCCTACCTCATGACTGCTAGTACCATTTCTACTCTGCCGACTCTGACAGGACGGGCATGCGGACCGCAAAACTCCTTGGCGTCCGCATCCGAAGCAACGTAAAGGTTCAGGACAATCTCTCGATAAGTGTCCTGCCCCTCTACAATTCCAACAGCGGACTCTACTTGGCCCGACCACAGCTGCCACCTGCGCACTATTTTCTACCCCCACGTATGCCAAGTCCGGTTCTAGGCATCGTCTTGCTCGCGAGGTAGGAGGCACAAAAGCTACCACAGATGCTCTAGTTGCATTCAGGGTACGACCCATCTTCACTAGATCAGTAATGGACTTTACGGGAGTTAAGCACAATTGTTGCTGATAAAAGGGTGCGATGTTTCTACGCAATACCTTCAGCTTTTCCTCATCCGTGCAACTCATTTTCAACCTGCTGAAGAGGCGCTCCATTACGGCCACATACACACCCATTGATTCGCTTTCCCCCTGGGTACGTTTGCGAATCTCCTCCCATAGGCGATCCTCGTAGTCGGACGGTAAGAATTCGGCTTTGAGCTCTTCCACTAGCTCGTCCCAGCATCCAACTAGTCCCCGATTGGGCCGGAACCATATAAGCGCTCGAGAATCAAACAAATCCACTGCCGCTCTCAAAAGCTGTGGCTTACTAAGTCTTCTTGCCTGACGAAGCTCCTCGACGCGCTCCAAGAAGGCATTCACTGATCCGGATGAGTCCCCGCTGAATTTGAGCCCCCACTTGGCAACCTCTGCCAAACTAGTGCCCTTCACCGACTGGGATACGGATATACCTTGATCTTCCTTAGATTGACCTTCTCCGTCATCGCTGACACCATCGACTCTTTCCATCAACGATCCCATCGCCAGAATCAACCTATTCCGAAGACTTTTTGCAGCTTCCCTTTGTTCTTTGGTAACCGCCTGCAAATTTGCCAAACGACGGAATCCAAATTCAACCTTCACCTTAACCTTGATGAATTCCGACGACGTCCTATCTCCCGAAACTCTGGCCACCAGTTCCTCCATCTCCACTGCCTTCGCGGACAGCTCGGCGTAGTCCGTTTCGTAGTCGAACGGGTACTCTGTTTGGACATACGAAGTGTCCAATTCTAATTCTGCTTTCAACGTTGCCCGCAGCGACTTGCGCATATTGTCCACCGTATCTGCGGCAAAACCTCGGATGGCGAGTTCATAAATGAGCTCATCCTTGCTCAGGCGGTCCACGAGGATCTTCATCTGTGCTACCATATAAGTTCCTGCTACGCTCGTCTCAAACTATAGTTCTACGCTATTAACCCGGGCTAAAACACTATTTAACACCCTGCTCTACTCAATAAGGGTGGACCCTAGGGCCAGTACTGAACCACAATATAATGCTAACTCTTTCCCAACTATATGTTCGCTAAAGAAAACCAAAATCCACCTGAAAACTCGTGCCTCTTAACCTAAGAAACCAGACACACTTTCACACACTCAAAATTCAATATTATTCACACGCCCTCACAACACTCAAATAAATCCAGAATTCAAATAAGCATATAACGATATATGACGATCAATAACATACAATAACGTCGTGCAAAAAAAAGTAACCAGAAATGTATAAAGGCTCTAAAACAGACAAGCCCTTATGTAACCCGCAAAACGAATAGGGAGGATTTTAAATCAAAAATTCGTACCGCGATTTCCCTTTAATAATATTACGAAAGATGCCCTAATGGTTTCTCTCTTTCGAATTTTCGCACCTACCGAGCCTCCCACAATTTGGGACTTGGCTATCAAAAATTTTCTCACGAACCGTTACGTACCGTTACTACAGTTAGGCCCCACGTTGGGCGCCAGTTTGTTACCCGCCAATGCGCAAAATCTTCTCCGTTCCCTTTACCTCCCGTTGGAGTAAAAGGGGGCAATTTCGGGTGGCTTAGCTCACGCGGAGACTGGTGTGAGTCAGTTTTTCAGGCGCCACTCGCTTCGACTTTCACCGAAATTGCCTACTAACCATCGCCTAGAAGCGAGAAATCGGCGACGATCAGTTCTACACACCCGAACACGTATTTTAGCAAAATAGCCGATGCGGCAATAATAACGCCAGCGTTACAATTGGTACCACAATTATATTATTCACTTCAATCAAATATTTCAATCGACGGCGCCGCGTTACACTACTTATTGATTTTTAAAATTATTTCATAACAATACTTATTTCTAAACTTACTGTGTAAACCCTGCTGTGACTACGAATAATCTGCTTCGTCGATTCGCTACTGTCGTATGGTCGTCTAATCGGGAAATCCCCACGTATTGCAAATCAGCGTTTTCTTCGCGCTTGCTCCGCCGTTGATCGTTCTCCTAACGCCTTCGCATTCGACCCACTATACATTCGCCCTCGAATCGCTACTACGCCGCTACATCCGATTTTCCCCAGATCATTAAGTTCGCCGCTTCTTCCTGATTTTCTTCCACCCGTATTCGACTTCCACTGGCTCCACAACTTTTCTTTACGTTCGTGCGGTGTACACCTTCGCTGTTTCTTTGAGTTTGACACGCTTGGCCCCAGGTTACTCGAGCGCACGCCAGCAATCCGATACCATGAAAAATTCAAATTAGTGGAATTAGTTCCTGACTCTACTTCGGAACGTCTGGTTCTCACCTTGACAGCTGGGGGAATAGAAAGATCCATAGCCTGTCCACTGGCCAGCAAACCTCGCATAGA
>OX376372.1:139732350-139776108 GCA_947369275.1 Nemotelus nigrinus
CGATAATTTCAACTAATTAAAACCAGCTTGGTTGAAAACCATCGGGTATGGTGAAATTATCGAAACACTTATAAATTTGATATTAAAACATACTAATTCGACTTAAATAAGGTGTATATTTATATATACATGTTCATAACATTTAATTCAATTCCATGTTTGAAAGATATCGCTGATTTCAGCTTGCTTAAAAGTGCGTAGTGAGCACCTTTTTATTGCCCGTGCTCCCTAGTTCTTTTTGTGTCTCAACTTTGTCTACAGAAATTGAGTTTTTCGCAGCCCATTTTAAGACAACATCAAAAACATCGAATAGCATCATCGTCTTTCACTGTTGTTGCTTCAACGATATTTTCATTTTGTTGGTTTGTGCAATCCCTTCCTCGGAAGAATTATCGTCCAGTCTTTCAACTATTCCTTGTTAATAACCAATTTTCAACTTCACTGTTACTATATGTTTCTGCTGGCGTTATACGTGTCAGCATGATAGATACTGAGTCAGTTTAATTTTTCTCAGAAAGCGCGCGCAATTGGAAAGTCTGCAAGGGCAAATCATCTTCAGACGAATAGTCTTCCGTTTTTCTGGTTTCTGTTTCCAACTTTTTATGTTTTCTGAAGAAAGTTGATTCCATGCCTTTGAAAGGAGCCAAACTGCATCTTTTAAGTTTAATTTCTTAACAGATGTTTCGATATCAAAATCACTTTCAATCATACGTGACAAAAGAAATTTTTTGTAATTCAATTTGATCAAATTAATTGCGTTTTGATCCGTTGGCTGGATTAGTGCTGTACAATTTGGTGGCCAAAAATAGTTACAATAAGACCAATCATCAATTTTAAGTTTGTTCGGTATTCGTATAACTGGAGCGTTTTCAAGCTACAATAGGGCTGTTTCTGTTAAAAACACGTGATCGCATGAATTTCCGCACCTTCCAAAATAAAAAGTCCAAATATGATTTAATATGATTACATATGTAAAATCGTATTTGCGCTTACTTGAGGTACAAAGCTGTCATGGAACCAGGATTTAAAAATTGCAGTGGTCATCCACGCATTTTTCGAGTGGCGGTACTCTACGGGATTATAATTCATGTTTTTGAAAGCACGTGGACTCTGTGCTTTTCCGATAACTAAAAGTTTGAGCTTGTCGCTACCAGAAGCATTAGTGCATACCATACATGTTATAAACTCTTTACTGGTTTTTCGACCGGGAGCGCTTGTTTTCTTAAAGTGAACGAGCGTTTTTTCAGGGAGTAGGTTCCAGAACAATCCCGATTCGTCGGCATTGTAGCAGTGTTCAAAAGTAAAATTCATTTCGGCGATTTTTTTCTTAAAACGGTCAACAAATTCCCATACTGGCTCAAGCTTTTTAGATAATATTTCACCACAAAATCTTTAAAAGGCGTATTCCATGACGTTTCTTGAAATTATTGCGAAACAGCCTTGCTCATCCGGCACACACACACACCCACGAACATTGTGAGTGCAATGCTACATGCGACGGTCAAATGTATTGCACTGCCATTGGAAAACAGGCTTTGCTAATGCATTTGATTGTCGCATGTGTCATTGCATTTCATCAGGTTCGCTGACCTGATTTGAAACAATACTTGCATCAGCTGCGTTATCAGGCCAGCGAAAACGGGATATGCTTGGTGCTGGGTGTGGAGAGACTTGCTGCACAACTGGGGAATAAAAAAAATACGGGACTTGGCGGCAACGGGAGTGTTCGCATGCTGGCTGGAGGCTTATGACCCAGCTGAACTGCGGCGGTAGAGGGTTTTTACTAATGTTCGAAGAACAACATTAGTATTAAAATCACTTTGGCCAAAAATTCATATTTCTATATATATATATATTTATATATATATATATATATATATATATATATATATATATATATATATATATATATATATATATATATATATATATATATATATATATATATATATATATATATATATATATATATATATATATATATATATATATATATATATATATATATATATATGTATATATATATATCATCAAAAATTTTCAGTGAAAAAATCTCAGGAACGCGCCATCCGATTGAACTGAAATTTTCGGGACACATTGATGTATATGCAGAATAGTGCTAGGTCTCAGAAAAAATTAATAATCTTTAACCCTTTGGCGCCGGCGGCCATTTTAGTGATATTTTTATTATACCTATTATTCCGTACACAAATAATTTTTGCAAAAATAAAGTTGACCAAATAAATTTCGAACGTGTTTTACATGTGAATCGGATAATGTTTTGGAATTTTTTAACCCCATGTGTGCGCTGGGTGCCTAAAAAAAGAACGGAAAAATTTGAAAATTTTTAGATTGCGATAACTTTTGACAAAGCTATTCAATCATTACGAAATTTTCAAGACGTATTGGTATTATTTAGTTGTAGATTCGTGTAGCTTTTACTGAGCGTGCTGGCAACTCTGTAGCTAGGGCAGGTACTCAAAATGAAGACCTCCAAATCATCGTCTCTCTTGAAAAAATGCCGCTTCTTCAAAAAAAAAACCACTCATATGTAAATCTCATGCTTTGTTAACATAGACAAAAAAAAAATTGATATGTTATAACGGGCACGCCTGGTAACCCTTGCCCAATTTACCTATATTTTTAGCATCAAAAACTTCTGTTCACGGAAACTCACGATCCAATGAGCTGAATTAATTGAAATTTGCAGCTTGTTTTGGTCTTAATTAGGACCAAGTCTGATAGAAGTGATTTAGAAATGCGGGTGATTCTGTGCCAGTGGTGCCATCGTGAAAAATCACTAAAAAAGATAACTGCTTTTAACCCTATAAATTCTGATTGAATTGTTCGATTTTGACGAAATTCACACAGTAGCTGGATCTTATTTTGAACCACGTTTGGTAGAAGTTTGGTTGAAAAATTCGGTTGGAGCTGCCAGCTATGATAATTTTGGTGTCTTAAATTTGAAAAAATAAAAATTTGGAAGTGAAAACATTCAAACCATCGAATATCCTAAAAATGTCCGTTTCTTACAATAAAACCAATCTGTATACAAACCTCATGCTTTATCTACACGCTCGAAATAAAACTTTGGAAATTTCATGTCGGACAAGAACGGTAACCCTATTCCAGTCAACCTATATTTTTAGCATCTAAAACTTCTGTTCACGGGAACTCACGAATCAATAATCAGATACCATTGAAATTTACAGAAAGCATTGAACTTAAGTCGGACCAGGTCTGGACTTAAGGAGGACTAGGTCTGGGCAACTCTGTGCCAGTGGTGCCATCTTGGTGCCAAATCATCAGTGGTGCCAAAGTTACAAAGAAAAAAAACTGCTTTTTGCCCTATGAAATTTGAATAAGTAACCAGATTTTCATGAAATTGACACAGTAGCTGAAATTTACTCTAAACTCTGTTTGATAGAAATTTGCATGAAAAATTCGATTGGTGCTGCCAGCTATGGTAATTTTTGTGTCTTTGGCTTTGAAAAATCTCTCAGGAAAATAAAACATTTTGCCCTATAACTTCCAGTACAGTCATGAAATCAATACGAATTTCATACAATTTATGAAACCTATTATAAACATTATTCAGGCCAAATTTGGTTGAAAAGCCACAATAGGGCTGCCAGCTATTGTTGGTTTTGTGTTTGTTTGCAATATCTTTATTAAGCGGTTTAATCGTAGAATTTTCAATTGGTAATGATATTGTAGTGCCAATAAACAGCAAATATTAAGCTTTCGATTATTTGAAAAAACTCGTTGCAGGTAACCCTAAATTTCTTCATACTCCTATAACTTCGAATGTAATATAACAACGTGAAGCAGATGTGATATATTCTTGGCTTTGATACTGGTGAAAAGTTGCCAGCACGAGTCGGTTGTGCTACTTTTGTATCAATAAAATTATACCGGAAACATTTACAATGCAAATAAATAACCGATGTTTCAATTCCCAAAGTTCTGAAAATTTTTCGGATCGAAGCCCCAAACACCAACTTCAGTTACAGTGCTGCAGGCACTGAGCATTTTCTTCATTGATGTTATATGAGATGCTGCTTTCAAAATTTTGTGAAATAAGCAACTGATAACGAATATAATTAACCCGTGTTATGCTCTCATAAACGTTGAAATTCATGCCAGTGGTAATATCTGAAACCTTCCACCATATGAGTTATAATGCATTCTTGAGACCAAAGTAAAACGTGGCATGTGAAACAATTTGGCCGTAATAAGCAGCTCATGTGGTGGAATATGCACTCAAAACCTGCACGATTCTTTTACTGTTCTTTGAACATTAGTGTTTCTAGCGGTTCAGGTGCGCTAGAGTTTTTTTTAAATGGGAAGTGGCGGCAGTTCGGTTTTAGATTTGAAAGAGAAGGTGTGTTTTTGAAAAGAAAACGCGAACGGCTTGGAATATCAGTGTGCATTTTTGTTTGCTTGGCAGTGGGATCGATTGATGATATTTGAAAAAAGGCTTGTGAGACTGATGGTGCAGGGTTGTTGAGATCTAAATCGCAGCAGGAGCATTGTTGAATTTAGACTGGCGTGGAGAAGTGAAAAAAAAGGAACGCGAGCTGGTTATGGTCATGTGATATTTTGTTGGAGTTTTTGGGAATTGCACGAAAGAGTTAACTGGAGAAAATTCTGTGTTAAATCCGATCGAAAAAGAGTGGAAGGGTTAAAGCTGCTGAACAGTAAGGAAATGTTGGATAATAGGCGGAAAGAAGAACTTGAAGCAGTTGTGAATTTGTTCGTGAAAGCGTGATTTGGTGCAGATGTGGCATTGCAGATTTTGGTACGGCAGTTGCGACTATATCCAGAGATCCGTTGAGTCTGATCAAATTTATCGGCGTACGAATTTTTGGATCAAAGAGCGATTTATACAGCATGGTGGGAAATTTGAAAGGGCTAAACGGTTGCAAAGGCCAGTGTGGATTAAATCGGGGAGATCCGTGGCTGTTCTTGGTAATACAGTGGAGACTGAGAAGATAAGTACCCTATAACTTTGTTTAATATCTCAAGAAGAAATCAGAGTTTGACCAAAGTCGAATTAGACAACGAATCATTGGCAGAAGGAAAATTTATGTTTTAGAAGAAAAATAATTGCATCAATGTTAAATGTAACTGTAAAATTTATTATCTAGAATTGAATTTTCAAATCGAACCTCATTTTTCTTTTTCTTTTTATTTTGGAAAAAATTATCTAGAACTAACCAAAACAATTTCTTTTCAAATATATGGTGTGGGTACGGTTTTTTTGTAAGAAAGGAATGCTTGTCTCCATTTCTTCTTTTGTATTTCACTGTCGGCTCTTTTGAGACTTGAACATTATTGCTTGAATTGAATTATTTATTTTAAGCGCATATATTTTATTGAATTATTTTATTATATATTTATTATCATTATCGATTGTACGATCAGTGTTAACTGATCCCGGCCGGGATTGGGTTTATCTTACCCACCCAAATTTTTAAGAATTTTTAGTGTTAGTTTTAATTCATCTTGATATTGATTGTAATTTATTTTACTATTGTTTTCTTTTATTTTTGCATGAAATATATGTAGATATAACATGATACACTTGGAGTAAAACATTTTAAAATAATGATTGCTTCGGAAATTCCATTCTGTCTCCACTTTTCCTTCTTTCTTGAATTGTATTTGTTTCTAAATGTTGTGTCGTCGGCGTGCCGTAGCAAGAAGGAAACTTCCTTGCCACAACCCACGCCAGATTGAGCTAGCCGGTTGTGATAAGGCACGCAAGGCAATAAAAACGAAAATCTCTTAAACAAATTCAAGTTCTCCAGGGAACAGATCATCCCAGCCCATCAGATTATACATACGGAGCAAGAATTGAAAACCGAAACTAATTAAACAAATCAAAATATAAATTAACAACTCTGGGTAGAGTTTGATTAAAAAAAAAACTTTATTTGTATCGTTGTACAATTCAACTGAGAGAATTACAATGTTAATCGATTTAATTTATAGCTACGTTTTGCTGACAATGTCGCTCGTGCATTCTTGAAGTCGACGCCAGATAAGCAGCGCGTGTTATTTCTGCTATCGATGGATTTTGTTCGTTGTAATAATTTGCTGATGCATTCCTCGCTGTATTTTTGATGTTGAAATTGATTCGTTGTTAACTCTTCCCTCTTAAGACCGAGTGTGCACAATCGTAATTAAAAATAGGGAAGGTCGTTGAAACGTGGTTGCGTGGGTATGAATGATGGTAACTCGATTATCGGTGCGGGAGCTGCTGTCTCTGTGACGGGTTGTACTATTATTGATGAGTTTTCTTGTTTTGCCTTGCAGGATTTTAGAATTATGATAGATACGAAGAGAATAAGTGCGCCAATGCTAAACCCATATACGCTGAACAACTCGATGTTGGTTTTATACTTCAGCATCTCAATCTCACTTGTGTTATTGATATGCAGCTCCTTCATCATTTCCAATGAGAGTAATTCACGATATTCTTTCCCCATCGTATTTGGTTGTAGTATCGCTGGTAGCACTTCTACCGAGGAGGCTTCTTCAGATGTAAAAGATTGTCCGTTTATTTTAACTGTTGAATTTTGGAACTTCACAAGGTATGACCAATTAAGAGCGTGAATAGGTTCTGTGGTTTCCAATGTACCGTTGAATTGATTCAGAAAAATGACTCCCGAAGATATTTCATCAATCGTATCCACGTGTTGGTTGTTGATCCGGTTGCAAATTGCGCTTGTACTTCTTAGCAGGTTTGGAATGCAGGTTGTGTTGCTAATGTCGATTACATTTGATGTTTTACAAATTGATAAATAATTGAGTAATTTACATTCTTTGGATATACCATAAATTTCATTTTTTAGCATTAATATTTTCTTGAATGGAATCTCTGTAATAAATTTTTGTTTTTTTATTGGCTTAATAAGCAAAGTCTGATATGTTTTTTCAGTTGTGATAGGAATGTTTACAATATAAAGTATCGTATTATGATTTGAAATAACTTTAACTTCTGAAAATTCTAATGCTTCTTCGATTGTGGGGTATGGTAAATTTCCTTTATCCAACGTATCTGTGGCTATTTTAACATCTGCTTTGGATAGTATAAGTGGATTTACAATTCCAAGTTTCGCCCAATGAATCGCATGATTTACATTAATTAGCTCTTCTTTTATAAGTTTTAATTTATATTCTACTTCTAATACAAGATTATTATTGACTACACTGTCCTCTTTCAATAATTTCTGGATTTCATTGGTAACCTTAGTTATATTATTTATGCGTTGGTTATAAAGTTGATTGATTATAACTTGCTTATTGCTATTTTTTAAAACATCAGTTATTTTTTCTTTGATAGTAACAAAATGCTCATGGTCTGGGTTTCCAGCTACCCATTTCCATGCTGTGCCGATAAAGTTTAGGGACCTTTTTACTTTATGTGGTTTGAGATTTTTGATGAGGTTTTGTATTTGTTCAAATTCATGAGTAATATAGCGCGCAAGAAAATGATGCTGTACCGTTGGAAGATTGGTGGTCGTGTAGATACCTGATATGAGCTGGTCGTATTGGTCTAAGTCTATTACGTGGATCAGTTTGAAATTTTCGTCTTGTGTTTTTCCTTGTCCTAAGTCAAATGTTATTACTTGCGAGTTGGAAAAGTCCAGAATTTGTATGTTCGAACAAACGGTGTGTAAGGTGCATCTGAAAGGAAATCAATTCTTTATTCTATCTTTGTGCACAATCTTGCCTGATTCAGTAACTACAGTTGAGTTGTTATTTTCTTTAACGACTTTTTGCTTATATCTAGCTGTTAGTTTGGAACGTTTACGCTTATTTTGTTTTACGTATATTATCTGTCCTGGTTGGTAGTCTTTCGTCTGCTGTCGAGTCTTGTTGTGATATTTTATGTCTTTGTCTTGCTTCAGTTTGAGTCTTTCAATGTTGTTCATTCGGGCTCTTTCCAGATATTCCGGATTTATTTGGGGATTTCTCCCAAAATACAATTCTATAGGTTTTTTTTCTGTGACAGAATGAATCGTGAAGTTATACTCATTAACAGCCCTCTCCAGAATTTCCTCGAAAGGCCTTTGAGGGTCTTTTTTCTTTAAGCACCTCATAATTTCTATGAGGGTGGAGTGCCATCGTTCCACTTGGCCATTAACTTCACTTTTATAAGGGGGTGTACGATAGACTTTGATCTTGAGGTCATCTTCCATCATGGATGCCAGTGATGCAGATCTTAATGCACCTTCGTTGTCTATGAGAACGTTCTCAGGTACGCAAAAAGCAAATAGAATGTCCGTTAAGGGTCCTTTCATGTCTTCGATGGATCGAGAAGAGAGAATTTTCGCTTTCGCAAATTTGCTAAATTTATCTATCGCAGTTAAAACACGATTGTTTTCGGTGGAGAATATATCTAGATGAACCGTGTCACCAGGGTAATTGGGAATTGGAGTTGGCTTTAAAAGTGGCTTATTTGGATGACGATCATATTTGTTTTCCCTACAGATCGTTCATCTATTGACGAGCCTCTGAATCTTAGCAGCCATTCTCGGGAAGTAGAAGTTTTCAAGAAGCTGTAGTCGATTCTCTTTCGCATTGCGATGAGCTCTTTTGTGGGTTGTTACTATCCTTTCTTCTTGTTCTACTTCGTTCGGTACATCTTCTACAATTTTCTGAGTGAACCGTATTCTGTAATTTGAAAAGTGAAGGGGATAAATTTCCTGTATGAGTCCCATGGTGGTTTCGTCTGTTAGTAGTCCATTGACAGTACTTGGATCGAGGTATCTCTTGAATGCGTTGATAATGTCGACTTCTGTATATTGCGGCTGAATTAGAATATGTCTTCTATAGCTCTCGAACGGGTTAACAATTTGATAGCTGGTCTCATCACCGATTTTCAATAAGAGCTGGTTTCTAAAGACATTGACTGGAATTTCGACTGTTGGTATAAGGTTTTCAGATGAACTATCAGCACTATGCTGTGTACTAGTCATAACATGTACATGAGTGTTACAGGGAGGTCTTGATAAGGCATCTGCGACTACATTAGCCTTACCGGGTTTGTGTCTTAACTCGTAGTCGTATTCTTCCAATATTGTTTTCCATCTTTTGAGTTTGGCATTCGTATTTTTGTTACTTAATGCAAACGTTAGCGGTTGATGGTCCGTAAATATCTTAACTTTCCGTGAGCCGTACAAATAATTTCTCAAGGATTGTAATGCCCAAACGATAGCCAACATTTCTTTTTCGTTGGTGGCATAACTTTCCTCTGTCATTGACAAGATTCTAGACAGGAATGTTATTGGTTTATTGTTTTGCGACAGAACAGCTCCTATGGCATAATTCGAAGCGTCTGTTGTTAACTCGAATGCCTTTTTGAAGTCAGGATGGGATAGTACGACTTCCTCTGATATTAATTAGCTTTTCAATTTGATAAATGCTTTCATGGCATCTTTATCAAGCTCAATTTTAAGAGTTTTGGAAAGATTCCTGGACACGTGTCCATTTTCCCTTCTCAAGAGGGCTGTCAGGGGCTTCGCAATTTTTGTGTAGTCTCGTATGAAGCGACGGTAGTACCCTGACATACCTAAAAAGGAACGTTACTCTTTGAGTGTCTTAGGTGGAGGAAAATCAATAATAGCCTTTACTTTTTTTGGATTGGTTTTAATTCCATTCTTGGTTACGACATAGCCTAAAAATTCAATTTCTTCCTTAAAAAATTCGCACTTATCTAACTGTATTTTTAAGTTCGCATTTTCTAAAATTTCCAGAACTTTGTCAAGATTTTTCAAATGTTCTTCTTAAGTTTTGCCGAATAAAATAATGTCATCAATATAAATATAACAACATTCCCCGATGACTTCTCTCAAAATATCGTCTAATGCTCGTTGGAAAATAGCTGGACCATTTTTTAGGCCGAATGGTAGGCGAACGAACTCAAATTTTCCATTGTTTATCGAGAACGCAGTCTTCTCGATATCGATTTCCCTAAGTGGAATTTGATGGAAACCACTTTTTAGGTCTAAAATGGAAAATACCTTATTTTCTCCGAGGTTTGCAAGGACACCATTTATTTCGGGAATTGGATAGGTGTCAGGGATAGTGACGGTATTTAACTTCCGGCAATCGATTACTAGACAATATTTCTTTTCGCCAGAAGCATCTTCCTTTTTGGGAACTACCCAAACTGGCAAATTATAAGGTGATTTAGATGGTCTTATGATTCCGTCCTGTAGTAGCTTAGCTATCTGCTTTTGTACTGCACATTTAAGGGCCATCGGGTAGGGATACGATTTAGAGTAAATTGGTTCATTGGTTGTGCGAATTTCACCTTTCACCCTTGTGGTGTATCTCAATTTCTCGTCCGGTTCAGAAAGAAGTTTTGGGAAGAAGTTTATTACATTTACCAGTTTGTTTGTCTGTTCCTTGTTCAGGTGAGAGGTTCTGATGTTAACGGTTTGGGATATTTGCTGTTTGAGTGGAATGTGAACATTTGATAGGATTGTCATATAGTTATTGTTTGTGTGGATAACTGCATTGAGTTTTTTTAATGTATCATTTCCTATTATCCCATCAAAGGATATCAAGCTAGGAAGGATGTAAAATTTCAACTTATCTGTAAATGTGCCAAAAGGTTGTATGAAAGAATGGTGTGTTATACGAATATTTCCACCGACGGAATTGGCAAAGAAATGTTTGTCGTCCGGCATAGGGTTTCTTATATGACGAGGTTGGACGTAGTTGCTGTTTGAGCCTGTATCTATTAGGAATTTAAGTACATCTCCGCTTCTGGATGTGTGCTCGAAATAAGGAAGCGAAGAGCGCTTTAATCTAAAAAATATATGTCTTCCAACTGTTCCGAGTATTCAGGTTCTGGATTATCGTTTGACTCCACATACTCCTCCAGCGGTTGGTCATAGTTTTGGTCTTCGTTATTTATGTTCTCTGTATATTCTTCCATTGTCTTGTCATTGTCGTCAGGTGTCTCAGTACAGAATATCCTATGTATTTTGTTGGGTACGTGAGCCTGTTGGGAAGGCAAGCTTTTTTGAAGAGGTGGTGGGTTACGTGGCCGATTCATGTAGTTAATGTTTCGTGATCTCAATGAAGGATCGACGTCCATTGGTTCCGGCTTAGGTTGTGGTTTAGAGGGTTGTTGCCAGGCGTTTTGAGGGGTATTTTGAAAGTGTGGTTGTTGGTACTGTTGATGTGGGTTTTGCCTAAAAGGTTGTATAGTTTGAGGATTCTGAAGTAGTTGTGGATAGAATTGTCGTCTTGGGGCTGGTATCGGCATAGGTTGAAAGTGATTTGGATTTCTGCGAGGTGGAACTGGAGTTGCAGTATTTGGGAACGATTTTCGTGTTCCAGTCTGTGAACAGCTAGCATGGTGAATTCTATAATCGATATTTTGTAATACTCAAGAGTTTTGGTAACTCACCCTTGAGTCCCCGAACGAATGTATCAAGCGCTCTCTCTCTATATGATTGAGTCATGATGTTTAGTGACTCTTGGCTCAATTCCATTGAACCAATCTAATTAAGTATTAAAGAGAGATGTTGGTACACCGCTTGATAGAATTCAGAAATGCTATTTGTTCCTTGCACCAGAGTTGTCATCTGGTATTCCAGTGTCCCTAAATCGCGTTTGTCCGCGTAATGAAGTGTAAGACACTTCGCAATTTTTTTCCCAGTTAAGTGGTGTATTGTAGGATTCAAGCGCAATATCCGCTCTTTTTGCCAAATATTTTGTTCTGGTTACTCGGGTGCCTTCCACGATATAGTGCTGTTGTTTAATGGACTGGTTACCACTAATCCCACGATGCTTAGATACTCGGTTCGCGTCGTTTGAGATTAAGAATCACTTCACTAAGTTACTTTTTACTTTTATCTTATTTTTAAATGACTCTTAACAACACTTTTAACACTGACACACGTTGGGCGCCAATTAGCAACTCTGGATAAAGTTTGATTAAAAAAAACTTGATTTGTATCGTTGTACAATTCAACTGAGAGAATTACAATGTTAATCGATTTAATTTATAGCTACGTTTTGCTAACAATGTCACTCGTGCATTCTCGAAGTCGACGCCAGATAAGCAGCGCGTGTTATTTCTGCTATCGATGGATTTTGTTCGATGTTATAATTTGCTGGTGCATTCCTCGCTGTATTTTTGATGTTGAAATTGATTCGTTGTTAGTTTATACTAATGCATAAATTGTGATAAGGCACGCAGGGCAATAAAAACGAAAATCTCTTAAACAAATCAAGTTCTCCAGGGAACAGTTCATCTCAGCCCATCAGATTATTCATAAGGAGCAAGAAATGAAAACCGAAATTAATTAAACAAAGCAAAATATACTGTCTTCAGGGTTTCGCAACAAATGGCGCCCAAACAATGGCTTGTAGATTTTCCGTTTTAGTATAGTTTTTTTATATTGTAACAAATGGCGTACCATATAGATTTGTTAATTTCAATTTTTCTTCTTTTCTTTCGGGATTTATGCATTAGTATATTTTGCTTTGTTTAATTAGTTTCGGTTTTCATTTCTTGCTCCGTATGAATAATCTGATGGGCTGGGATGATCTGTTCCATTTTTACTAATGTTCGAAGAACGCTAGTATAAAAATCGATTCGGCCAAAAATTCATATTTCTATATATATATATATATATATATATATATATATATATATATATATATATATATATATATATATATATATATATATATATATATATATATATATATATATATATATATATATATGTATATGTATGTATATATATATATATATATATATATATATATATATATATATATATATATATATATATACATATATATATATATATATATATATATATATATATATATATATAAATATATATATATATATATATATATATATATATATATATATATATATATATATATATATATATATATATATATCATCAAAAAATTTCAGTGAGATAATCTCGAGAACGCGCCATCCGATTGAGCTAAAACTTTCAGGGTACATTGGTGTATATGCAGAATAGGTCCAGGTCTCACTAAATGTCAGTTATTGTTAACCTTTTGGCGCCGGCGGCCATTTAAGTGATATTTTTAATATACCTATTATTTGGTACACAAATAATTTTCGCAAAAATAAAGTTGACGAAATAAGTTTCGAACGTGTTTTACATGTGAATCGGATAATGTTTTGGAATTTTTTGTTTTATTCATACACTAAAACAAGGTACAAAATCACATATTAGAAAAAAGGACATCAAATTAAATTAAAATAAAATAAATAAAGATTGAAAAAGTAAAGTAAAGTAAAGGAAAAAGTAAAAAACAAACAAGTTAAATAAGTAAAAAAACAAACAAATTAAAAAAAACTCTAGCGCACCTGAACCGCTAGAAACACTAATGTTCGAAGAACAGTAGAAGAATCGTGCAGGTTTTGAGTGCATATTCCACCACATGTGCTGCTTATTACGGCCAAACTGTTTCAAATGCCACGTTTTACTTTCGTCTTAAGAATGCATTATAACTCATATGGTGCAAGGTTTCAGATATTACCACTGGCATGAATTTCAACGTTTATGAGAGCAAAACACGGGTTAATTATATTCGTTATCAGTTACTTATTTCACATAATTTTGAAAGCAGCATCTCATATAACATCAATGAAGAAAATGCTCAGTGCCTGCAGCACTGTAACTGAAGTTGGTGTTTGGGGCTGCGATCCGAAAAATTTGCAGAACTTTGCGAATTGTAACATCGGTTATTTATTTTCATTGTAAATGTTTCCGGTATGTATACTAACTGTAAGCATTTATTGATACAAAAGTAGCACAACCGACTCGTGCTGGCATCCATTCGCCAGTATCAAAGCCAAGAATATATCAAATCTGCTTCACGTTGTTTAATTACATTCGAAGTTATAGGAGTATAAAGAAATTTGGGGTTACCTGCAGCGAGTTTTTTCAAATGATCGAAAGCTTAATATTTGCTGTTTATTGTCACTACAATATCATTACCATTTGAAAATTCTACGATAAAACCGCTTAATAAAGATATTGCAATTAAACACAAAACCAACAATAGCTGGCAACCCTATCGTGTCTTTTCAACCAAATTTGGCCTGAATAATGCTTATGACAGGTTTCAATAATTGTATGAAATTCGTATTGATTTCATGACTGCACTGGAAGTTATAGTGCAAAAAGTTTTATTTTCCTGAGCGAATTTTCAAAACCAAAGACACAAAAATTACCATAGCTGGTAGCACCAATCAAATTTTTCAACCAAATTTCCACCAAACAGAGATTAGAGTTAGGTTTAGCTTCTGTGTCAATTTCATGAAAATCTGGTAACTTATTCACATTTCATAGGGCAAAAAGCAGTTTTTTTTCTTTGTAATTTTTCAAGATGGCACCACTGGCACAGACTTGCCCACAATTCAAAATCGCTTCTATCAAATCTGGTCTTACTTAAGTCCAATGCATTCTGTAAATTTTAGCTGTATCTGATTATTGGTTCGTGAGTTTCCGTGAACAGAAGTTTTTGATGCTAAAAATATAGGTTAACTGGGAGAGGGTTACCGTTCTTGTCCGACATGAAATTTCCAAAGTTTTATTTTGAACGTGTAGATAAAACATAAGATTTATATACAGATTGGTTTTAATGTAAGAAACGGACATTTTTTTGAATATTCGATGGTTTGAATGTTTTCACTTCCAAATTTTTTTTTTCAAAATGAAGACACCAAAATTATCATAGCTGGCAGCTCCAACCGAATTTTTCAACCAAATTTCTACCAAACGTGGTTTAAAATAAGATCCAGCTACTATGTGAATTTCGTTAAAATCGAACGATTCAATCAGAATTTATAGGGCTAAAAACAGTTATCTTTTTTAGTGGTTTTTCAAGATAACACCACTGGCACAGAATCGCCCGCATTTCAAAATCACTTCTATCAGACCTGGTCCTATTTAAGGTCAATACATGCTGTGAATTTCAAATAATTCTGCCCATCGGATCGTGAGTTTCCGTGAACAGAAGTTTTTAATGCTAAAAATATAGGTAAATTGGGCAAGGGTTGCCAGGCGTGCCCGTTATACCATATCTTTTTTTTTTTTTTGGTTATGTAAACAAAGCACAAGATTTACATATGAAAGGCTTATTTTTGAAGAAACGGCATTTTTTCAAGAGAGACGATGATTTGGAGGTTTTCACTTTCAGTACCTGCTCTAGCTACAGGGTTGCCAGCACGCTCATTAAAAGCCACACAAATCTACAACTAAATAATATCAATATGTCCTGAAAATTTGGTAATGATTGAATAGCTCTCTCAAAAGTTATCGAAATTTAAAAATTTTCAAATTTTCCCGTCCTGTTTTTAGGCACCCAGCGCACACATAGGGTTAAAAAATTCCAAAGCATTATCCGATTCATATGTAAAACACGTTAAAAATTTATTTTATTAACTTTATTTTTGCGAAAATCATTTGTGCACGAAATAATAGGTATATTAAAAATATCACTTAAATGTCCGCCGGCGCGAAAAGGTTTACAATAACTGACATTTAAGGAGACCTGGACCTATTCTGCATATACACCAATGTATCCTGAAAGTTTCAGCTCAATCGAATGGCGCGTTCCCGAGATTATCTCACTGAAATTTTTTGTACATATATATATATATATATATAGAAATATGAATTTTTGGCCGAATCGATTTTAATACTAATGTTCTTCGAACATTAGTAAAAAGAGTAACAAATAAACTAATAAATAGCAATCAATAAATAAACATTCACATAAAAGCTATAGCTTAAAGTTAAGGGTACGGATGGCATGGAAAAGAGAGGACTTGAAGGATGATTTGGAAATCGTAGGGGAATATAAATTGCTTATTCAGTTGAATTCTCTGCAGCATCTACTTACTGGCTCATTAGCTCCATATGTGGTCGAATGAGAATATTCTTTTAGGAAACGATTGGACCTGGTGTTCCTCACAGGGATATTTATCAAAATTTTATTATTCAGGAATTCTACATTAATAGCGCCTCTAATGACGTCGAATGTGAAGCAGGCCGATATCACCATTGTTCTGGAGGCTAGTGTCGATAGGTTTAAATGACCCAGTCGAAACTCATAAGGGGGTAGGCTATTAAAGTCATAAGGGTTGTATAGCTCTCGCAAGGCGAAAAGTAAAAATTGCTTTTGTATTGACTCGAGCCTGTCACTGTGGGTTTCAAAAGCAGGATTCCAGCTAATGCAAGCGTATTCGAGAATAGGACGTACGAGTGAAGTGTATAAAGATCTTGTGACCCACAGACTACGAAATTCCCTGGCTCGTCTTTTGATGAAGCCAAGTTGTTTGTTTGCACGAGAAAGTATTTTATCGTAGTGTAAAGTGAAGCGGAGTTTTTCATCTAAGATAACACCGAGGTCAGCAATGTTATCATTTCGAGTTAGCACATTATTACCGAGGAAGTACGTATTGTGTGTGACCGTGCATTTTCTGGAAAAACTAATAACCTGGCATTTATTAATGTTGAGAGAGAGCTTGTTTACATTGCACCAATGATCAAGGGAATCAAGTTTGGATTGGAGAAAGAGGGCATCCGATTTGGATTCAATGGTCAGATAAAGTTTGAGGTCGTCTGCATAGAGTAAATGATGTATGCCTGCTAGGACGTCAGATAGGTCGGAAATAAATATATTAAAGAGAAGTGGACCAAGATGGCTACCTTGGGGTACACCAGAGGTAGCACTAACGTTTTTAGATAAAAGTCCTTGAAATTTTACACATTGCGTTCGATCGCAAAGGTATGAAGTCAGCCAGCTGAGTAGAGACCCGGTAATACCGAATTTCTGTAGCTTAAAAATTAAGGTAGAATGGTCAACTCTGTCAAATGCCTTACTGAAGTCTGTGTAGACTGCGTCAATTTGGTAACCTTTTTCCATTTTGCATAGGACGTCTGAGATTAAGATTGTCAAATTCGTGGTAGTTGAGCGACCTTTTCTAAAGCCATGTTGTTGCTCGTTCAGGCGGGAATCAACTAGCGGAGACAATTTGTCGTATACTATCTTTTCGAAAAGTTTCGGAATCGAAGACAAAATGGCAATACCCCTATAATTTTCAATACAGCGTCGATCACCATTCTTTAATATGGGTGTGACATAAGAAAGCTTCCAACTGGATGGAAAAACTCCTGACGAAAGTGAACTATTAAAAAAAATATGCAAAGGAGTTATAAGCTGCTCTACACACTTGCATAAAAAGATCCGAGGAAGAAGATCGGGCCCAGGACCTTTGTTGCAGTTGAGTTCCAAAATAGTTTTACGTATTTCATCGCGGGAGATTTCTAAATGGTTGACAAAAGCCGTTGGAGTTGAATTGGAGGAAGAAAGGTGTGAGTTTGTTAGGTCTGGTGCACTAAAAACTTTTTGGAAATTATCTGCGAGTAGGTCACATATCTCTTTAGGGGAAGAAGACGTTGTATTATTCAGAAACATTGACGATGGATAGCCAGTAGTTTTTCGCTTCACATTAACAAAATCGAAAAATTTTTTCGGGTCACGGACTATATTTTCGCCGGTATCATAAGCCTCATGCGACTTTGCTAAAAATTGCTGAGCAACTTCATTATATTCTTCCTGAATAGCAGAACTAACGTCAGTATTTTCTCTAATCCGCTTATATAGTTTGTTTCTACGATTTCGCAAATGCCTAAGGTCTCTATCAAGCCATGGCTCAGACAATTTATTTTTTTTTTTTATCTTTGGTACATATCTTTCAACGGCGTCAAAAATTTTATTGTAAAAAGAGGAAATGGCTGTCTCAAGAACCTGAGTTGAAAGAATATTCGTCCAATCAATAGTATCAAGAACGTGTTTAATGCTTTCATAATCAGCATTACGGAAGTCGAATACAATTGAATTATTGTAAGTTTTTAAGTAGGTGGAATTAGAAGTGGAAAGTTCTACTGACAGTGCTGTATGGTGTATACTGTTGCAAAAAAGATGCTCAGCGTCATTAGTTGGACTAACCACTACTTCGTCATAAGCATTTGTGAAGACTAGATCTAACCAATTTCCATTTTGGTTGGGGATGTGGGAAACCTGCTGTAAATCATTACCATAAAAGGCACTCGCAAGATTGAAATCGTTGGTGTCTACCAGATTTACGGGGAGAAGGTAAGAGTCATTTTCATCTGGAACAAAGCAAAGATTCGGACGATTGAAATCACCCAAAACTATTATTTTATCTTTTTCGCTAAGTAATGTTGCTAATGAAGATATTGTGTCACAAAAATTGCTGTAGATGGATTCTTCAGATCTTGGGGGGATGTAGACAACAGCGATGTAAATTGAGTTGTTATTAGAGGAGATCCGAACAATTATACATTGGAAAAAAGCATTTGGGGTGGTATCAACGAGCTCACTTGAAAATGTGTTGCTAACAGCAAGTAAGACACCACCTCCTCGCGACTGACCCGTAGAACAATAATCACGGTCGCTTCTGTAAATGGTCCAAGTACTATCAAGAATCTCCTCATTTTTATGAGAGGCATTAAGGCAAGTTTCCGTGATGGCGAGTAAATTAAAATGGCATGATTTGGCGTCAAGGTATAATTTACTTAGCTTGCCTCTCATACCACCACAGTTGTGGTAAAAAAGTTTGAGGCTTGTCTGAGTTTGGTTAGGATAAATGCCTAACAGGGTTGACTGATCTTCGAAGAGATTCAGATGTCATATTACTACCTATACCTATGTTTGCGGCAGCCTGATTGGAAACCTTGGAGCATATTTTATTAGCTACGCTAGCATACCTGCTTGAGTGAGAAGATGACGCGTTAAATGCTGGGGGTATAGATGCATAATTATTATTACGAGTAGATGCATTACGAGTAAAAGCATCAGTTAATGAAGAATTATCTATTGTCACTAGAGACTGAGACTGAGAAGGTGATGAGAAAGTCTTATGGGCGGAAGGAAGTTGGGCAAAGGAGTGGCTAGGGATACAATTTTTTTTTACAATTTTTTGTTTCTTATTCCTAGTTTTGCCGGTAATGTTTCTCCAAGGGCTGAATGTCATTCCCTTCCAGTTGATGTCGCCGTTGTTTCCACTCCAGCACGTAAAAAGCCACGCATATTTTGATGGAACAAAAACTTTACACCGTCGGGAGGATTTATGTTTAGACTGGGATAATAATTTCACTTCGTAATCTTTTATGTGAAAATCAGCTTCGAGAATCGTTCCCAACCATTTGTCGTCAGCAGAAAAAGGAATCCCTTTCACGAAGAATGCACTTTTGGTTAATGAAGTTGTTAATTTTGTGGTCGTGTGTTTATTGGGAAGAATTTCGTTGGTTTTTTTTATTTTTTGTAAACGATTCTGCCAATCATTATGGGACCAAAAAGTACCGAATTTGTAAATTGGAGGTTCACAGTCAAGATTTGAAAGTTTTTCTAGGGTAGGTGGAATTGTGCTCTCAGCTAGAATCCTAATAGGTGATGTTGCTTTTTCCTTCGTTCTCATATTGCTGACCGTTGTTTTGCTATTAATCTCTAACGTTGCGTTGAGGAGCTCTTGATGGAGTGTTATATCGTTCATTAATAAGTTTTCGTCTGCATCATTTGTTGAAGCATCGCAATGACGGTCTAAATTTTCCAAGTTTCTGCTGATATCAGCTAACTTTAGTTGTTGCTCGGACAAAGCGTCTGTGAGTCTGTCGGTTTGCATTTTGAACGTTCGTGATAAATTTTCAAACTTTTCAAGCGTGTCTTTGGTGTTTGATTGGCAAGCATAATTACTATTATTATTATAAGTGGACAAATTCGAAGAAAAGGAATCCACTTTATCAGTAAGAGTATCCATTCTCTTCCCAAGAGTGTCAAAATACTTTTCGTGGCTCCTAAAGTTCGATTTCGAAAGGGAGGACGCCAGACCATCGAAATGATTTGATATTTCCGCCAGGAATTCCTCGTTTGCACGCGCTTGTGCTAGTTGTTTAGATATTATATTATCTTTTTCGGAATTCAGTGTCCCGATGTAGCCAATCAAGCTGTCGTACATACTTTTTAAAAGAAGGTCAATATTTTGGCAATCCGTACAGATGAAATGGTTCTCGAGGTACGGATGAAACCAATCCCTGGGAGCACCCATGCAAGCCCCGTGTAACTTTCTGTTACAGAAAGCTTTGCATGTCACGAATTTCATCGTGTTGTCAAAGGCAAAGCAATTTTCAAGGCTGCACTTGAAGCTCATGATGATTTAAGCAGGTGGATTCGATGCCCAAAAGTATCCAATTTTAAAGTGCCCAGAGGTATGCAATTGATTAATTTAGCTGTGTATATGGTGCCCAGAAGTATGCAATTGCTGAATTTCAATTTACCATGGGTGAAAACCAATCAGTTGGTAAATTAAATATTTATGCGAAAAGTCAAAAATGCGAGTTTAAAGCTCGGCGCTGTGCGAATTTGAACTCCGTCCGTCGGAATGCGAGGTGGTTGACGATGTGACGCTGCTACCAAAACTGATAAATTGTGAGATGATAAACTCAGTTTAACCTTATAACAGCTCAGCCAGTGCAGTTGATTCAAAAATGTTTTAAAAATGTTAAGTGTGTTAATTTGATTGTGAATGTATTTTAATTCAGAATTTTTTCAAAACGGAAGTGCAATTTTTCATTTAAATTGGCATCGAAGCGATTTATTTTACAAAACCCAACGAGACTTACAAAAACCTGAGTTACTGACGTTGAATCGAACTCGCTCTCTAGTGCTCCAGAGTTTGCAACAATGCCACTGGGCTATGACCAGTTGGGTTTTAACCCCATATGTGCGCTGGGTGCCTAAAAATAGAACGGGAAAATTTGAAAATTTTTAAACTGCGATAACTTTTGACACAGCTATTCAACCATTACGAAATTCTCAGGACATATTGGTATTATTAAGTTATAGATCTGTGTAGCTTTTAATGAGAGTGCTGGCAACCCTGTAGGTAGGGCAGGTACTGAAAGTGAAAACCTCCAAATCGTCGTCTCTCTTGAAAAAATGCCGTTTCTTCAAAAAAAAGCCACTCATATGTAAATCTTGTGCTTTGTTTACATAGACAAAAAAAAAATTTGATATGGTATAACGGGCACGCCTGGTAACCCTTGCCCAATTGACCTATATTTTTAGCATCAAAAACTTCTGTTCACGGAAACTCACGATCCGATAAGCAGAATTGATTGAAATTTGCAGAATTTATTGGCCTTATATAGGACCAGGTCTGATAGCAGTGATTTTGAAATGCAAGCGATTCTGTGCCAGTGGTGCCATCTTGAAAAATCACTAAAAAGGATAACTGCTTTTAGCCCTATAAATTCTGATTGAATTGTTCGATTTTATAAAAATTCACAAAATAGCTGGAACTTACTTTAAACCACGTTTGATAGAAATTTGGTTAAAAAATACGGTTGGAGCTGCCAGCTATGATAATTTTACTGTCTTAAATTTGAAAAAAATAAAAATTTGGAAGTGAAAACATTCAACCATCGAATATCCTAAAAAATGTCCGTTTGTTACAATAAAACCAATCTGTATACAAATCTTATGCTTTTTCTACACGTTCAAAGTAAAACTTTTGATATTTCATGTCGGACAAGAACGGTAACCCTTTCCCAGTTAACCTATATTTTTAGCATCAAAAACTTCTGTTCACGGGAACTCACGAACCAATAATCAGATACAACTGAAATTTACAGAATGCATTGGACTTAAGTAGGACCAGATTTGAATGAAACGATTTTGAATTGTGGGCAACTCTGTGCCAGTGGTGCCATCCTGAAAAATTACAAAGAAAAAAAAACGGCTTTTTGCTCTATGAAATGTGAATTAGTTACCAGATTTTCATGAAATTGACACAGTAGCTGAACATATTTCTAATCTCTGTTTATTGGAATTTTGGTTGAAAAATTTGATTGATGCTGCCAGCTATGGTAACTTTTGTGCCTTTGGTTTTGAAAATTCACTCAGGATAATAAAACTTTTTGCCCTATAACTTCCAGTGCAGTTACGAAATCAATACGAATTTCATACAGTTAATGGAACCTATTATAAGCATTATCCAGGCCAAATTTGGTTGAAAAGCCATGATAGGGTTGCCAGCTATTGTTGGTTTTGTATTTAATTGCAATATCTTTATAAAGTGGTTTTATCGTAGAATTTTCAAATGGTAATGATATTTTAGTGACAATAAGCAGCAAATATTAAGTTTTCGATTATTTGAAAACACTCGCTGCAGGTAACCCTTAATTTCTTCATACTCCTATAACTTCGAATGTAAAATAACAACGTGAAGCAGATGTGATATATTCTTGGCTTTGATACTGGCGAAAGGTTGCCAGCACGAGTCGGTTGTGCTACTTTTGTATCAATAAATGCTTACAGTTAGTATTCATACCGGAAACATATACAATGAAAATAAATAACCGATGTTTCAATTCCCAAAGTTCTGCAAATTTTGCGGATCGCAGCCCCAAACACCAACTTCAGTTACAGTGCTGCAGGCACTTAGCATTTTCTTCATTGATGTTATATGAGATGCTGCTTTCAAAATTTTGTGAAATAAGCAAATGATAACGAATATAATTAATCCGTGATTTGCTCTCATAAACGTTGAAATTCATGCCAGTGGTAATATCTGAAACCTTCTACTATATGAGTTATAATGCATTCTTGAGACCAAAGTAAAACGTGGCGTTTGAAACAGTTTGGCCGTAATAAGCAGCTCATGTGGTGGAATATGCACTCAAAACCTGCACGATTCTTCTACTGTTCTTCGAACATTAGTGGTTTTAGCGGTTCAGGTGCGCTAGAGTTTTTACTAATGTTCGAAGAACATTAGTATTAAAATCGATTCGGCCAAAAATTCATATTTCTATATATATATATATATATATGTACAAAAAATTTCAGTGAGATAATCTCGGGAACGCGCCATTCGATTGAGCTGAAACTTTCAGGATACATTGGTGTATATGCAGAATAGGTCCAGGTCTCCTTAAATGTCAGTTATTGTAAACCTTTTCGCGCCGGCGGACATTTAAGTGATATTTTTAATATACCTATTATTTCGTGCACAAATGATTTTCGCAAAAATAAAGTTAATAAAATAAATTTTTAACGTGTTTTACATATGAATCGGATAATGCTTTGGAATTTTTTAACCCTATGTGTGCGCTGGGTGCCTAAAAACAGGACGGGAAAATTTGAAAATTTTTAAATTTCGATAACTTTTGAGAGAGCTATTCAATCATTACCAAATTTTCAGGACATATTGATATTATTTAGTTGTAGATTTGTGTGGCTTTTAATGAGCGTGCTGGCAACCCTGTAGCTAGAGCAGGTACTGAAAGTGAAAACCTCCAAATCATCGTCTCTCTTGAAAAAATGCCGTTTCTTCAAAAATAAGCCTTTCATATGTAAATCTTGTGCTTTGTTTACATAACCAAAAAAAAAAAAAAGATATGGTATAACGGGCACGCCTGGCAACCCTTGCCCAATTTACCTATATTTTTAGCATTAAAAACTTCTGTTCACGGAAACTCACGATCCGATGGGCAGAATTATTTGAAATTCACAGCATGTATTGACCTTAAATAGGACCAGGTCTGATAGAAGTGATTTTGAAATGCGGGCGATTCTGTGCCAGTGGTGTTATCTTGAAAAACCACTAAAAAAGATAACTGTTTTTAGCCCTATAAATTCTGATTGAATCGTTCGATTTTAACGAAATTCACATAGTAGCTGGATCTTATTTTAAACCACGTTTGGTAGAAATTTGGTTGAAAAATTCGGTTGGAGCTGCCAGCTATGATAATTTTGGTGTCTTCATTTTGAAAAAAAAAATTTGGAAGTGAAAACATTCAAACCATCGAATATTCAAAAAAATGTCCGTTTCTTACATTAAAACCAATCTGTATATAAATCTTATGTTTTATCTACACGTTCAAAATAAAACTTTGGAAATTTCATGTCGGACAAGAACGGTAACCCTCTCCCAGTTAACCTATATTTTTAGCATCAAAAACTTCTGTTCACGGAAACTCACGAACCAATAATCAGATACAGCTAAAATTTACAGAATGCATTGGACTTAAGTAAGACCAGATTTGATAGAAGCGATTTTGAATTGTGGGCAAGTCTGTGCCAGTGGTGCCATCTTGAAAAATTACAAAGAAAAAAAACTGCTTTTTGCCCTATGAAATGTGAATAAGTTACCAGATTTTCATGAAATTGACACAGAAGCTAAACCTAACTCTAATCTCTGTTTGGTGGAAATTTGGTTGAAAAATTTGATTGGTGCTACCAGCTATGGTAATTTTTGTGTCTTTGGTTTTGAAAATTCGCTCAGGAAAATAAAACTTTTTGCACTATAACTTCCAGTGCAGTCATGAAATCAATACGAATTTCATACAATTATTGAAACCTGTCATAAGCATTATTCAGGCCAAATTTGGTTGAAAAGACACGATAGGGTTGCCAGCTATTGTTGGTTTTGTGTTTAATTGCAATATCTTTATTAAGCGGTTTTATCGTAGAATTTTCAAATGGTAATGATATTGTAGTGACAATAAACAGCAAATATTAAGCTTTCGATCATTTGAAAAAACTCGCTGCAGGTAACCCCAAATTTCTTTATACTCCTATAACTTCGAATGTAATTAAACAACGTGAAGCAGATTTGATATATTCTTGGCTTTGATACTGGCGAATGGATGCCAGCACGAGTCGGTTGTGCTACTTTTGTATCAATAAATGCTTACAGTTAGTATACATACCGGAAACATTTACAATGAAAATAAATAACCGATGTTACAATTCGCAAAGTTCTGCAAATTTTTCGGATCGCAGCCCCAAACACCAACTTCAGTTACAGTGCTGCAGGCACTGAGCATTTTCTTCATTGATGTTATATGAGATGCTGCTTTCAAAATTATGTGAAATAAGTAACTGATAACGAATATAATTAACCCGTGTTTTGCTCTCATAAACGTTGAAATTCATGCCAGTGGTAATATCTGAAACCTTGCACCATATGAGTTATAATGCATTCTTAAGACGAAAGTAAAACGTGGCATTTGAAACAGTTTGGCCGTAATAAGCAGCACATGTGGTGGAATATGCACTCAAAACCTGCACGATTCTTCTACTGTTCTTCGAACATTAGTGTTTCTAGCGGTTCAGGTGCGCTAGAGTTTTTTCTTCTTGTCTTTGGCCGTAGTTGGCGTATCAGATTATTCATATTGGATTTCAGTTTAATTAATTTTTTTTCTATTTTCTCTTTTCGTAGTTTAATTCGTTTTTCCTTTATTGTTTGTTTATCTTACCCACCCAAATTTTTAAGAATTTTTAGTTTTAGTTTTAATTCATCTTGATATTGGTTGTTATATATTTAACTATTGTTTTCTTTTATTTTTACATGAAATTTATGCGGATATAACATGATACACTTGGAGTAAAACATTTTAAAATAATGATTGCTTCGGAAATTCCATCCTGTCTCCACTTTTCCTTCTTTCTTTAATTGTATTTGTTTCTAAATGTTGTGTCGTCGGCGTGCCGTAGCACGTAGGAAATTTCGTTGCCACAATCCACGCCGGATTGAGCTAGCCGGTTGTGATAAGTCACGCAGGGCACTAAAAACGAAAATCTCTTAAACAAATTAAAATATGTTGCACTGATGACGGCTCGGCTGTCTTCAGGGTTTCACAACAAATGGCGCCCAAACAATGGCTTGGCTTGTAGATTTTCCGTTTAAGTATAGTTTTTTTATATTGTAACAAATGGCGTACCATCTAGATTTGTTAATTTCAATTTTTCTTATTTTCTTTCGGGATTTATGTATTAGTATATTTTGCTTTGTTTAATTAGTTTCGGTTTTCATTTCTTGCTCCGTATGAATAATCTGATGGGTTGGGATGATCTGTTCCTTGGAGAACTTGATTGCCTCAGCCATGTTTTTTTTTTCTTGTCTTTGGCCGTAGTTGGCGTATCAGATTATTCATATTGGATTTCAGTTTAATTAATTTGTTTTCTTTTTTCTCTTTTCATAGTTTAATTCGTTTTTCCTTTATTTCATTTCGGTCGAGCGGTCGTCAGTGCAACATTGGCGCCCGTTCTCGTGCTTCTTTGTGTCGTGGAGTGTTGGACACAGGGACGCCTCTGTTCATTGTGTATAATTAACTCTCGGCCTGAGGCGAAGCAAAAGGAACCACTCGGGTGAAAGTCGCGTAAATATCCTTCGTTTGCAAAGTCGCTTGGGCAAGATGGCAAGCATTTTTGATTTTTATAGCGCCTCGAGCCTTTTGTTTCTTGTAGGGAAGTTCGATGGCACTAGATTGTGGCTGAGTCCACTGGCGGTATGGTGTAGTTTACATAAAATTAAACCTTGTGAGCATTTCACGAAATAGGGTCATTTAATTTTTGTGACTCAGCTGAGTAGTTCAACTACTGTTCCTTTTATTCTTGTATCGTTTCCTCATTTTATTATTTCATGTTAAATTTTTTACCTTTTCTTTTCACTTTCAAATTCCCGTAATGAAGAGTTTCCGAAGGAATCATTAATTTTTTTATGATTTGAATATTTAAATTTAGTATTTACGAAATAAGTTTTTCTGTCGATTCAAAAGTGCTTATTCGAGCTTTCCTTTCGGTACATGATTGTGTTCTTTATTAGTAGAATTTGAAAATTTGTCTTGCGATTGAATTGAAAATCCTTTTGGCAAGTTCGTCGTATTTATCTGTGAAAGATAATATTATTATATAATAAAATTGGATTAAATATAAATTAAAAATGCCTCGCGCGAAACGCAATCGACGGCCAATCTCCAATGATTCTGGGTTTGAACGGTTGAGCCGAGCGCTAGAACGTTTGTCAATCACTCCACCCGCAGAACAGCATATCCCACACAATTTCACTGTTCCGCAACCAATATTTCTAAGTGTTGTTCCTGGACCATCATCGGAACCTGATCACTTCCACTCGACGGGTCACTTAGATAGGGATGGAACAGACACGGAAAGCCCTGCAATTCCGGTCAGATTGGATGAAACTGAGCTATCGAATTCATTCAATTCCAGCAGATCCGCGGCGGTCATGCCCTCTTCAAAGTGGTCAATTCGATTTGATGGTACATCTTCCGGCCTCAATATTACCCGATTTTTGTTTCGGATTAAGACCATGGCGGCTAGCTATGGGGTTTCACTATCTAATCTAGCTCACGACCTGTACCTGCTTTTGCAAGGCCCAGCAGAGGAGTGGTATTGGAGGTACATGGAGCTACATCGCTCGGTGACGTGGGTTGAGTTGGAGCGAGAATTACGGGAGCGCTTCGAAGATCGACGTTGTGATGTGGATATTTGACGTGAAATTGACGCACGTGTCCAAAAACCAGGAGAGCCGATAGAAGTGTTCTTCGATGCAATCGAAGCAATGGCGCTGCAGCTCAACAATCCTTTGTCAGATGTTGACTTGCAGTGCATATTGTTACGCAATATGAATCGAAGCTTACGGGAACACTTGGCTGGGCTTGAGTTCAGGAATGCTCGAGAGTTTCTGCGGCGGTGTGTCGCTACTGAGGGTGTATGGTATCCGTCAAGTCAAAGAGACGAAGGCACTCACAGTTGACGAGTGGTTCACGAGCTGCACGAGCCTGATTACGATGGTTCCACTTACTCTGCGGATGCAGTCGCACCTTCATCCCGGACACCTCCTGTCCTACGTAACCTCCCGCAACCTTTAGTATCGAACCCTCGACCAGCGTATTCTTCGACAGATCTCAGGATATGTTGGAACTGCAAAGATTTGGGACACTCCTTTTTAGACTGTTCGGTGCCCATCAAAAGGACCTTTTGTTTCGGATGCGGCACGGAAAGAGTGATGAAGCCCTAGTGTCCCAAATGCCAAAGTTATGATAGCAGAAGAGGAGGCCCTATGATAAGGAACCGACCCACGGCTCCTCGAGTGATTTCTCATCACGGAAAAGTTGATGTCGTCACCAATGTTGATCCGGAGCTACGAAGATAATCGTGACTAAGTCCATCACGTTTCAGACCTACTACTTTTCAGACGAATAATTCAGATTCACATACATTGGTATCCAACAGACGCTCTAATTTTCGTGATCCGCGTGTCTTTTCAACCTTAAACTTTGGTGATGAGCCTACATCTTCCAGTTTGATAGGTTTTACTCGTCCTAGGATATTCCTTTTCAAGCGTTTCCATCGATCCTGGAGAGACTTTGCCACAAGAAAATTTTTAAAGCACGCCAGTATTGAGTCAATTGTTACTGTTACTGGAGATAATCGGCCTTTTGCAGAAATTATCATTAAGGGACAGAAATTAACAGGCTTACTTGATAGTGGGGCTAGTGTTAGCATACTCGGCGCTGGTTCTTTGGATCTGCTCTCGGACTTGGGCCTGTATCTTCATTCGATGCAGACCCACGTTCAGACAGCTTCGGGTCAGAAAAGTCCAGTAGTTGGGTATGTGGCCACTCTGGTGCGATTTAATGACAAGAGTAGATGGATGAGGTTTTTGGTAGTTCCATCGCTGACCCACCCTGTCTACCTAGGCATGGACTTTTGGGACCTTTTCCAAGTCACACCAATGCAAGTTCATTCTGTCGATGCCCCAACAGAACCCGCACAGACTGGTTATCATCTGTTGAATGCTCAGGAACAACAACGACTCGACCTTGTCAAGCATCAGTTTCCTTCGTATAACAAGGAAGGCTTGGGTAAAACAACACTCGTGTCGCATCATATTGATACGAGGTCCACTCGGCCCATCAAGCAGCGGCATTAGGCTATGTCGCCAGTTATTCAGAAGCTGTATTTGACGAACTTGATCGGATGTTGTCATTGGGTGTGATAGAAGATAGTCATAGTGCGTGGAGCTCTTCCGTCACCTTGGTAAGAAAACCTGGCAAGGTGCGTTTGTGCCTTGATGCTCGGCGCTTGAACGAGGTCACTTTAAAGGATGCATATCCGTTACCTCTCATTGAGGGACTGTTGGCGCGTTTACAAGATACTCGTTTCATCACGAGCTTAGACCTGAAGGACGCTTTCTGGCAGATTCCTTCGCGAGAAAAAACGGCCTTTACTGTCCCAGGCAGACCTTTGTATCATTTCACGGTCATGCCGTTCGGTTTGTGCAACGCTCCACAGACTATGTGTCGGTTAATGCACAAAGTCATACTACACGAGCTGCAGGACAAGGTGTTTGTTTACTTGGACGACTTGCTCGTCACCAGCTCAACATTTGATGAGCATTTGGAACTCTTAAGCACCGTTGCGAAACGGCTCAGAGATGCTAGTTTGAACATCAATGTTGAAAAAAGCAAGTTTGTCCAACGGGAGATCAAATATCTTGGCTTCGTAGTTACTGATGGTATTTTGCGAACCGACCCGGAGAAGGTGTCAGGTATCCTGGCATATCCAGAGCCCCGAACGTTAAAAGACATGAGACGATTCATGGGGATGGCGGGATGGTACAGGCGTTTTATCCCGAATTTCGCTTCCGTCACCGCACCACTCGCGGATCTGTTAAAAGGCAAGCGTTCCTTCAACAGATCTTTGACCGCTAACAATGCCATCAATGAAGTGAAAAAACTGTAGGTTTCCGCTCCAGTGTTAGCCAATCCAGATTTCACAAGGCACTTTTATATTCAATGTGACGCTAGTACATTTGCAATTGGAAGTGTCTTGTTCCAGAAGGATGATGATGGTGGGGAGCACCCCATCGCGTATATGTCACTGAAACTTAACGCGGCGCAACGCAACTACAGTGTTACCGAATTGGAGTGCTTAGCTGCAGTGCAAAGCGTTAAAAGGTTCAGAGCGTACGTCGAGGGGCTGCCCTTCACTATCAGCACAGATCATGCCAACCTAAAGTGGCTCATGCAGCAGCATGATCTGTCTGGACGATTGGCTCGCTGGTGCTTGAAGCTACAGGGATATGATTTTAAGATAGAACATCGGAAGGGTAGCCTCAACGTCGTCCCAGACGCTCTGTCCAGAACTTCTTCTTCTGGTGCTCAAGTAGCGTCGGTTGTTGGAAGTTTGCCGGAACACAGACATTTGGGTGTAGTTATTCCGGAATTGGCATTTTAAGAGTCTCCCTATAAGCATTTAAGGGAGCAGATTTTGAAGCAACCCCAAAGTTTCAGAATATTCACCTGGCAGATGATAAAATCTACATAACCCTGAGTTCTCTTGATGCTTCTATTTCAGATATTCCCTTAACCAAATTATGGGTCCCTGATGGTCAGCAGGGGGCGCTCATAGAAAGAGCTTATAATGATCCTCTTGGATCGCATTGTGGAATTCGAAAGACCGTTGAACTGCTTCGAAGGTATTATTATTGACCTCGTATGAGGCAAGATGTCATGCGGCATATAAAGAACTGTGTAACCTGTAAGCAGATCAAGCCTTCAAATTCCATTCATAGACCGTTAATGGGCGCACAGCGAGAAACAGAGCGACCTATGCGACGCCTTTTTGTTGACTTTATGGGCCCATTCAAAGTCGGGAAACACTCCTTTGTTTGTGGTCCTGGACCACTACACAAAATTTGTGTGGCTCAAGCCCATGGCCAAAGCAACCACAGACGCTGTTGTAAAATGTCTCGAGCGGGAAATTTTTCTAACTTTTGGAGTGCCGGAATGGCTACATTCAGATAACGGGGTTCAATTTGCGTTCAAGGTGGTGGCTGAATTGATGCTTAACTATGGTCCAACGTGTCAACGTTGAATGCAATAAAGGCCTACATAGAATCCGATCATGCGAGGTGGGACGAGAAACTTCCAGAGTCGAGTTCTGCTTTTCGCAAGGTAGTACATGAATCAACTGGTTTTTCGTATCACTTCCTCATGTTCGGATATCATCCTATTCAGTATGGCTCAGAGTACGCTCTGCTCAAAAGTCTCAATGTATTTGAGGACGGAGAAATTCAACTGCGAGCAAACGTTGATAGGCAGCGCTTGGCACAGGATCGTGTTAAAATAAAATTGAATGAAGCTTATAAAAAAGGCGCTCATAATTACAATCTGCGAGCCAGACCACGGATTTTCTCTTTGGGTCAAAAGGTCTTTGGTCGCAACTTTGTTGTGAGCAAGGCAGTAGATCGCTTTGCAGCAAAGTTCACACCGCGATTTGTTCCTGCCTTCATTAAACGGAAAATCGGTCATGTGACATATGAACTGGAAGATGCAAGCAGCAATGTGTAGGGGGTCTTTCACTCCAAAAACATCCGAGACGGAGCCGAGGACTGAGCTATCGGATTCCGCATGAATTTCGAATTTGGAGCGTTGTGGTATGTCTTAATTGTGCCCGGCATGTGAGACATCTCAAGGTCTGGGTCTTCTCTACTATTATTGCGAAACAGCCTTGCTCATCCGGCACACACACACCCACAAACATTGTGAGTGCAATACTACATGCGACGGTCAAATGTATTGCACTGCCATTGGAAAACAGGCTTTGCTAATGCATTTGATTGTCGCATGTGTCATTGCATTTCATCAGGTTCGCTGACCTGATATGAAACAACACTTGCATCAGCTGCGTTATCAGGCCAGCGAAATCGGGATATGTTTGATGCTGGCTGTGGAGAGACCTGCTGCACAACTGGGGAATAAAAAAAAATACGGGACTTGGCGGCAACGGGAGTGTTCGCGTGCTGGCTGGAGGTTTATGACCCAGCTGAACTGCGGCGGTAGAGGGTTTGTTTTTTTTGAAATGGGAAGTGGCGGCAGTTCGGTTTTAGATTTGAAAGAGAAGGTGTGTTTTTGAAAAGAAAACGCGAACGGCTTGGAATATCAGTGTGCAAATTTGTTTGCTTGGCAGTGGGATCGATTGATGATATTTGAAAAAAGGCTTGTGAGACTGATGGTGCAGGGTTGTTGAGATCTAAATCGCGGTATGAGCATTTTTGAATTTAGACTGGCGTGAAAAAGTGAAAAAAAAAGGAACGCGAGCTGGTTATGGTCATGTGATATTTTGTTGGAGTTTTTGGGAATTGCACGAAAGAGTTAACTGGAGAAAATTCTGTGTTAAATCCGATCGAAAAAGAGTGGAAGGGTTAAAGCTGCTGAACAGTAAGGAAATGTTGGATAATAGGCGGAAAGAAGAACTTGAAGCAGTTGTGACTTTGTTCGTGAAAGCGTGATTTGGTGCAGAAGTGGCATTGCAGATTTTAATACGGCAGTTGCGACTATATTTAGAAATCCGTTGAGTCTGATCAAATTTATCGGCGTACGAATTTTTGGATCAAAAAGCGATATATACAGCATGGTGGGAAATTTGAAAGGGCCAAACGGTTGCAAAGGCCAGTGTTGATTAAATCGGAGAGATCCGTGGCTGTTCTTGGTAATACAGTGGAGACTGAGAAGATAAGTACCCTATAACTTTGCTTAATATCTCAAGAAGAAATCAGAGTTTGACCAAAGTCGAATTAGACAACGAATCTGTGGCAGAAGGAAAATTTATATTTTAGAAGAAAAATAATTGCATCAATGTTAAATGTAACTGTAAAATTTATTATCTAGAATTGAATTTTCAAATCGAAACTCATTTTGCTTTTTCTTTTTATTCTGGAAAAAATTAACTAGAACTAACCTGCATGAAAACTGAAAAACACTCAGTTAACTTTACAGTTTCATTTAATCAATGATACTAAACTTACTAACTAATTAACAATGTTTTATATGAAATTCAATATTGTCAATGTAAACAAAATGCATATGCACATTCAGATCAGCAAGTAATTTACGCATGACAACATACACCTGCTATTGATTTTAAATTAGGTCAGAACATTGACTCGCGATGAAACACGCTGACAATTTTGCTGCCTATACAGAAACATAAAAACAAAGTGCATTATACTGAAAGTAGGTGAATGTGCATATGCATGTACAATTGTAATTTCTAATATTTTGTACGAAATCGTACATGCTGCCGGGCATCAAGATCAACATCCAAATTCGTGCTGTCATGGGGTCGGGATTGGTATAAAGTCGGAAGCGTTTGTCATCTGCATTTTATCTGGTTTTGTTTCCGACGATAATCGATCTTCTATGTTGGTAGTCTTGAATTTATACTTGCGTATGCAGTAAACGATTGTGACAATAACAGCGGCTGACATAATCACATATATTACTACGTAACCTAGAGTCCACATTGGCCATGAGCTCTGCCATATGCGATGGCAACGAATGTCAGTTTATGGCATGTCATCTGGTGCCTGGGCAACGGCATGTCATGCCATATCATTTTGAAAATGTCGCTCAGCAGTGAACATGTGCGCGCTATATGGTGTTTGAAAGCACTGCAAAGGTTAGAGGAAGTGGAATATGAAGAAAGGCGTAAATTGAGGAAGAGGCGAACAAATAATTCTATAAGCAATTTTTTTACTAATGTTCGAAGAACATTAGTATTAAAATCGATTCGGCCAAAAATTCATATTTCTATATATATATATATATATATATATATATGTACAAAAAATTTCAGTGAGATAATCTCGGGAACGCGCCATTCGATTGAGCTGAAACTTTCAGGATACATTGGTGTATATGCAGAATAGGTCCAGGTCTCTTTAAATGTCAGTTATTGTAAACCTTTTTGCGCCGGCGGGCATTTAAGTGATATTTTTAATATACCTATTATTTCGTGCACAAATGATTTTCGCAAAAATAAAGTTAATAAAATAAATTTCTAACGTGTTTTACATATGAATCGGATAATGTTTTGGAATTTTTTAACCCTATGTGTGCGCTGAGTGCCTAAAAAGAGGACGGGAAAATTTGAAAATTTTTAAATTTCGATAACTTTTGACAGAGCTATTCAATCATTACCAAATTTCAGGACATATTGATATTATTTAGTTGTAGATTTATGTGGCTTTTAATGAGCGTGCTGGAAACCCTGTAGCTAGGGCAGGCACTGAAAATGAAAACCTCCAAATCATCGTCTCTCTTGAAAAAATGCCGTTTCTTCAAAAATAAGCCTTTCATATGTAAATCTTGTGCTTTGTTTACATAATCAAAAAAAAAAAAAGATATGGTATAACGGGCACGCCTGGCAACCCTTGCCCAATTTACCTATATTTTTAGCATCAAAAACTTCTGTTCACGGAAACTCACGATCCGATGGGCAGAATTATGTGAAATTCACAGCATGTATTGACCTTAAATAGGACCAGGTCTGATAGAAGTGATTTTGAAATGCGGGCAATTCTGTGCCAGTGGTGCCATCTTGAAAAACCACTATAAAAGATAACTGTTTTTAGCCCTATAAATTCTGATTGAATCGTTCGATTTTGACGAAACTTACACAATTGCTGGACCTTACTTTAAGCCACGTTAAGTAGAAATTTGGTCGAAAAATTCGGTTGGAGCTGCCAGCTATGATAATTTTGGTGTCTTCATTTTGAAAAAAAAAATTTGGAAGTGAAAACATTCAAACCATCGAATATTCAAAAAAATGTCCGTTTCTTACAACAAAACCAATCTGTAAATAAATCTTATGTTTTATCTACACGTTCAAAATAAAACTTTGGAAATTTCATGTCGGACAAGAACGGTAACCCTCTCCCAGTTAACCTATATTTTTAGCATCAAAAACTTCTGTTCACAGAAACTCACGAACCAATAATCAGATACAGCTAAAATTTACAGAATGCATTGGACTTAAGTAAGACCAGATTTGATAGAAGCGATTTTGAATTGTGGGCAAGTCTGTGCCAGTGGTGCCATCTTGAAAAATTACAAAGAAAAAAAACTGCTTTTTGCCCTATGAAATGTGAATAAGTTACCAGATTTTCATGAAATTGACACAGAAGCTAAACCTAACTCTAATCTCTGTTTGGTGGAAATAAGGTTGAAAAATTTGATTGGTGCTACCAGCTATGGTAATTTTTGTGTCTTTGGTTTTGAAAATTCGCTCAGGAAAATAAAACTTTTTGTACTATAACTTCCAGTGCAGTCATGAAATCAATACGAATTTCATACAATTAATGAAACCTGTCATAAACATTATTCAGGCCAAATTTGGTTGAAAAGACACGATAGGGTTGCCAGCTATTGTTGGTTTTGTGTTTAATTGCAATATCTTTATTAAGCGGTTTTATCGTAGAATTTTCAAATGGTAATGATATTGTAGTGACAATAAACAGCAAATATTAAGCTTTCGATCATTTGAAAAACTCGCTGCAGGTAACCCTAAATTTCTTTATACTCCTATAACTTCGAATGTAATTAAACAACGTGAAACAGATTTGATATATTCTTGGATTTGATACTGGCGAATGGATGCCAGCACGAGTCGGTTGTGCTACTTTTGTATCAATAAATGCTTACAGTTAGTATACATACCGGAAACATTTACAATGAAAATAAATAACCGATGTTACAATTCGCAAAGTTCTGCAAATTTTTCGGATCGCAGCCCCAAACACCAACTTCAGTTACAGTGCTGCAGGCACTGAGCATTTTCTTCATTGATGTTATATGAGATGCTGCTTTCAAAATTATGTGAAATAAGCAACTGATAACGAATATAATTAACCCGTGTTTTGCTCTCATAAACGTTGAAATTCATGCCAGTGGTAATATCTGAAACCTTGCACCATATGAGTTATAATGCATTCTTAAGACGAAAGTAAAACGTGGCATTTGAAACAGTTTGGCCGTAATAAGCAGCACATGTGGTGGAATATGCACTCAAAACCTGCACGATTCTTCTACTGTTCTTCGAACATTAGTGTTTCTAGCGGTTCAGGTGCGCTAGAGTTTTTTGTATTCATTTAGTATTCGTAGCACTATTTCCCTCGACGTCGCCATTTTGAAAATGAGCAACTGTCAGAATATGGCCATACTCATGGCCATGCAAATGTTTTGCCATATGGATTGACATTTATGGTATGCCATCAAATATGGTATGCCATGTATCGTCTACATTTTCCATATCCATGGCAAGTCGAATGTTATGCCATCTCCCATGGCCAATGTGGACGCGGCGTAATGATGCAGGTCATGGTAATTAAAATCAGGCGTGCTATTAAGCTCGTTCTTTTGATCATTGACGGCCGACTGTATTGAATTTAGTTCTTAGCTGACAATATCTTCTGTAGGTACAAGTAATTGCTTCGTCGCTTTACCCAGGTCCGTTGAGTTTGAGTTGACTGGAATACGTGCTTCAACCATAAATGATGTTTCAATGTTCCCTGTAATCTTACTACTTGCTGTAAGAAACATTGTTGGATGTTTAACTAAACAACCTGGCTGTAGTTGGAATATTCCGGAACCACTGATCTTTACTTGTTGGAAGCTATTTCCGCAGATTATGACCAAGCTGATGTTTCTCGGTAGTATAAAAATCCAAGAATTGGTAGTATGCATTTCTATCCAGTGTTGTTCTTTTATGGTTTTTCTGAAGCTGCAGGCAGTTGACAATGCTCCATCTAATGTCAGAAGCTCAATCTCGCATTTGCTAACATTACTTCGCAGGTTGTACAATGGCAAGTTACTTTTGCACAGAAAACGTCCCTGATTCCACTGATACTGCTTATATCTAACGTTATGAGTATTGCTGCCGAATCGAAACTGGCGTACAGCTTCAATTCTTCCTGCACTCGATTATTCTCATCTTGGATGGCAGACAAATGTCGCTTAATAGTGAGTCGCTGGCGAGCCTCATCATGTCCTACTTTAATTATGTTCGACGTCGAATCCGCAATAGACGTTTGTTTTTTCAATAGCTCGGTCAAATGATCTTGATTTTCGTTCAACTTGCAAATTTGTTTTTCATATTCTTCTGCATCGTTTTGGTCCAGTACTCCAAAAAGAGTATTCGCTACACTCCCAACAAATCCAAAAAGTGGAGTTCGTCGCCGGTTTCTGGCGTGACCATTCGGCTGATATATCAGTTGACTCGCATCTTCTATTTTATCCAAATGTCGCCTCAGTTGAGTGGTTGTTGCTTCACAATGGTCTTTAAACTCATTTTTATGACGCGTAGTATTGCATATAGAATTCAGTTGACTAATTGCCGTTGCAATTCTATCTAATTGGCCAAAATACGTTGTCAAATTGTAATGAACTATAAGCGTCCACTCATTGCTGTACAAGTTGGCCTCCGCTATGTCTTCAAAGTAAATTCCTTGTTTCCTGTTGAACGGCGTTATCGAATAGGCTTTTTGTGAAGGGTTTCCGCAAACTAACACAAATAAAAAACTCAGCATCAATAGCAACATAGAGCTAAAACACCAACTTGGACCGAAGTTTACTTGACAGGATCGATTTGGTGAATTTCTTTTTCCTTGACGAGATATTTCTGCTTTCCCGTGATTGCTGTATAGTTTCCTTTTCCTCGAATATGTATCTCCTTTCTTATTTTGGCGAGTACTATTCACTTGTTTGCTATTTTCCTCTTTATTTGCCTTCAATTCGTCATTACTGGAAGTTGCGCTCTCATTCATCTCACCTCTTATCAAATTGTCGTTGTCCTCAAGCGGTAACAGCGACAACTTTCTTATCGGACGTTTCATCACAGATGTTTTTGTTTTCACTGTCACTACGCGTATAAGACCATCGGTGCCAGGATGGACCGCAATTATGCGACCAAGCAGCCATCTCGTTGGAGGTTAATTATCTTCCTTTATGAGTACCAAGCACCCTATCTGGAGATTTGGACGTTCCTTCACCCATTTCGGCCTCTGCTGCAGTGTTGATAGATATTCTGATGACCACTGCTTCCAAAACTGCTGGTGCATACGTTCAATTAGTTCCCATCTTTGAAGTTAGCTAGGATTCGTCTCTAGATGTTCTTGTTGTGGCAGACTCAGTAACGGAGACCCAATAAGAAAATGCCCAGGCGTTAACACCTCCAGGCTTTCGAAATCATTTGTTAGTGGACAAAGCGGGCAAGAGTTTAAACAGGCCTCGATCATTGCTGTTAATGTTGTTAACTCTTCGAATGTTAAAATAGTTTCACCTACTATACGTTTCATATGATTTTTTGTGGACTTTATTCCGGCTTCCCACAAGCCTCCAAAATGTGGGGATAAAGGTGGGATAAAGTGCCACTGAATATTTTCTGATGCCAACGCAGTTGCCACCTCTGTTTGAAAGTTTTGTGTCCGGAGCGCTTCAGCTAATAACTTACTAGCTTTAACAAAATTCGTCGCGTTGTCACTGTACATGTTCGCAATGGCTCCTCTTCTGCTGACGAATCTATTCACTGCTGCAATAAAGGCTTTGGCGGTTAAATCACTAACGACTTCCAGATGGATGGCTTTATTGCTCAAGCATACAAAAAGCGCTATATAACCTTTGAAAGTTTTAACGGAACGTCCTATAGCTGGTCTTAGTGTAAATGGTCCTGCATAATCTACGCCTGAGTTTGTAAAAGGACGTGTTGCTGTTACTCGCGGCCTTGGTAGCTCACCCATGAGTTGGGTTTCAAATCTGGCACTAAATCGATGGCAAATGACACAACGATGTAGTCGTCCCTTCACTGCCTTCAGTTGGTTTAAGATCCAATATTTTTGTTGAATGAATTCCAATGTTTTAAATGCGCCACCATGAAGGGTTTTAAGATGCGCTTGATCAATCACCAGTGTTGTTAAGTCACTCTTATGGGGCAGAATTATGGGAAATTTTTGATCAAACGTCAAGCAAGATTGCCCTAATCTTCCTCTTACGCGTATAATTCCATTTTCATCTAAAATGGGACTTAGCGTTAATAGACGGCTGTCATTAGTTACGGGCTTCCTTTCAGCCAATCGTTGTATATCTGCCTTGAAATGCTGGTATAGTGTGATTCTCAGCAATGGTACTAAAGCGGTATTTAACTCGAATACTGTCAAAGGACCCTTTCTACGATTGATAGGATCGCATCTTGTATTGTATATGAAACGGTAGCAGTATGCGGTAACTCGTAAAAGCTTTGTTAACGAAGAGTATTTCATCAGCAATTGTTCTAAGATTGCAGATTCCGCCTTTTCAATCCTCGTGGAGTTCACCTTCACTTTTGAATTTACTTCCAGCTCGGTATCTATTACCTTCACTTCAGGGAACGTAATATTTTGCGATTGCAACCATTTAGGACCATTCCACCCTAGTTTGTGGTCTGGTAATTCTTCGGGATAACATCCGCGTGATGCAATATCTGCGGGATTAGCTTCGGATCGTACATGAAACCAATTTTCGAAACTGATTATACTCTGGATTTCCGCTACACGATTCCCCACATAAGTTGTCCATCGATGTGGGTTTGCCTTTAACCAAGCTAACACTACAGTGGAATCTGTCCACGCGTAGCACTTTATATCTTCAATATCCAAGCTCTTCTTTACTTTCTTTATCAGACGTGACAATAGGAGAGCACCATTTAATTCCAACCTAGGCAGAGTAACTTTCGTTCGTAGTGGTGATACTTTTGTTTTTGCAGCCAATAATCTGATGAACACTTCTCCGGAATAAAGTCCACAAAAAATCATATGAAACGTATAGTAGGTGAAACTATTTTAACATTCGAAGAGTTAACAACATTAACAGCACTGATCGAGGCCTGTTTAAACTCTCGCCCGCTTTGTCCACTAACAAATGATTTCGAAAGCCTGGAGGTGTTAACGCCTGGGCATTTTCTTATTGGGTCTCCGTTACTGAGTCTGCCACAACAAGAACATCTAGAGACGAACCTGTGAAACGGTTACTAGAATCAGTGTCTAGTAAGTGTCTTGTACAACCAGCGTCTATAAGATACAAAAATAAAAAAAAAATTTTTTTTTTTTTGTATATTTCCAACTTGTAGAACCAGTGTCTACGAGACCAGACCAGCCCGAAAACTTTGTAGAAATAGTGTCTACAAGGTAAAATTAGACGTTTATCTGTAGAAAAAGTATCTACAAAATAATTTAAAGCGTGATTTCTTCTTATCGATTTGAAGCGGAACATTAGTCACATTAGTCATGGAGGATTTTGTAAAAACACAGAAGTCAATCTTCGCGAAGATCCAGAAGATCCAGATTAGTTTTAAAAAGGATTCGATGGAGAGGAAGACCAAGGAATACCTGGAAACTAGGCTGCAGCAACTGAACACTTTGTGGTCAGCAGCAGTAGATGGAAATGATGCGATTGAAGAATATCGTACAATCAACCCTACCCATGTGTACTTCTCGAATAAATGCTTCGAGACTTTGGAAACTCTGATGGAAGAGGTACGAGAGCAGCTAGAGAATGCGTTGCGAGATGAATTACGAAGAACAAACGAATCGAATTTGATTTTCGAGCAGCATCGTTTGATTACAAAACAATTGGAGTTGATGAGCTCTTTTAAGCGAATGATCGCCAAACCCGAGGATGGTCTAGATTCAGAGCAGAGTATGGCCTTCTTTGCTCAGACCATCAAACTGATCGATGATTACTGGGGTCGTTTGATGCAGAATCATATGGAAATTGTTGGCATGGGAAAGCGTCACGATTCTTACTTCGATCAAAATATGTTCAACGACATCGAAGAACAATATCATGCAATACTGATCAAGCTTCAGGAGAAATGCTTAGAGGTAGGAGCAGACGGCAAATCAAGCGATACAAATTTATCACAAATAAAAACCATTAAACTTCCTCAAGTAGAGGTGCCTAAATTTGGAGGTGATTATTTGCAATGGAAGGCATTTCGAGATCTTTTTATGGAGGTCATACATAGTAATGAATCCATAGGAAAAGCACAGAAGCTTTATTATTTAAAACTAAATTTGAATGGAGAGCCTTATGAGCTTATTAGACATTTACAAGTATCTTCAGGAAATTACGAAACAGCTTGGGAAATATTGGACAGAAGGTTCAATAACAAACGGATACTTGTAAATGCACAACTAATGACGTTATTAGCTCAACCGGATGTCAGTAAAGAAGCCGCAAATAGTATCAAGCGATTACATGATGTTACTAACGAATGTCTTTTGGCTATAAAGAATTTGGGAGTAGATACCAAAGGCTGGGATCCAATGTTAATTTTGTTACTCACTCAAAAACTGGACAAGGAGACACATCGACTTTACGAGCAGTCACTGAAATCTCCACGAGAATTACAAACCATTCAGGAGTTTTTCACTTTCCTTGAAAACAGGTTTCAGACGCTGGAAGCGTTAGAAGTCAAGGGAAAGCCTAATGATATAAGGCAAGTCAAGAGTGTAAAGGCGTGCTATAATATGATGCAGTTGATGTGTCCAATATGTCAGCAATCACACAAAATATATCGTTGTGAAAAATTTACGAAAATGACTGTTCAGCAGAGACTGGATGCTACGAGGGCACATAAACTTTGCGATAACTGTTTGGTGGCCGGTCACTTTGCAAGTAAATGTAAATCTTGGTCAAAATGCAAAATATGTCAGAAAAGACATAATACCCTTCTTCACAAAGAGGAATGCAAGCAGTATCAGGGGAGTTGTCTAAAGGAAGAGTTCCAAAGAGCGACAAATCAGTGACAAACGACTTGATGTGCCATTTTGGATTCAAGTCTAATATTACATCGGGACAAGTGTTGTTACCTACAGCAGTGGTACAGGCACAACATAGAAGTGGCAGATTTGTCGAGCTAAGAGCACTCATAGATCAAGGCTCAGAAGCAACGTTTATATCAGAAGATGCTGTACAACGCCTGGGGCTATTAAAGCAGAAAACTCACGCGCTAATTTCTGGAGTGGGAAATACGAACAGCGCAGTGGTGAAAACTCACACTTCGTTGACGCTAAGGCCTAGGTTCCTTTCCAGTTTTGTCCTACATACAAATGCATTAATACTGTTAAAACTAACTGGGCTCTTGCCATCCGGAAAGATTACATCATTGGACAAGAAATGTTTAGCAAATTTGCAGCTAGCTGATGATGGATTTGACACACCCTCGCGAATTGACGTTATTTTGGGTGCGGATGTCATTGGTGAAATAATGTTAAACGACGTTAGGAGAATGCCGTTTGGTAAAGTGATCGCTCAGAATACGGAATTTGGGTGGATATTGTCAGGAGGATTAAACCACCAAGTTGAGTCTGCTACTGTTCAATGTTTTGTGACGGAAATTGATATCGATAAGCAGTTGAATAAATTTTGGGAAAGTGAGGAGGTGGTGCCCGAGAAAGTGATGACAACAGAAGATATTGAATGCGAAATGCACTATAAAAGTAATTATAGACGTTCAAAGGACGGGAGATATACTGTTCGAATACCACTGCGTGCTAATCTATTGCCAATAACAGAGCAAGAAGAGAGTTGGCCCTGGCTAGACTATTTCAGCTGGAAAGAAAATTTAAAACAGATAGTCAATTGGAAAGGATGTATAAAGACTTCATTCATGAATACATTCGCCTTGGACATATGGTTTCTGCTTTTGAAGATGCTAGCCCTAAGCATTACCTACCTCACCATGCAGTCTTCAAGCATGATACTACAACTACAAAGTTGAGGGTTGTGTTTGATGCGTCGGTTAAGAGGAATACAACGAAAAGCTTAAACGATGTAATGATGACTGGGCCAAATTTGCAGCAAAATTTAATGGATCTTCTATTAAGATGGCAAAAGTATAAAAAAAATTTTCTAGCAGATGTGGAGAAAATGTATCGGCAGATCAAGGTTGATATCAGAGATCAAGATTTACAGTGAATCCTGTGGCGAGATACACCAAGAGAACCAATAAAGGAATACAAACTCACGACCGTCACTTACGGAACAGCTGCCGCTCCTTTTCTTGCTATACGTACCCTACGACAACTTGCGATCGTTGACGGTATTAAATTTCCCGTTGCAGCGAAAGTAATTCTACGGGACACGTATATGGATGACATTGTTTCAGGAGCTGATTTTTTTGAAGAAGCATATACGACATGTGACCAACTCATCCGCTTGTTGAAAGGAGGGGGCTTCAATCTGAGAAAATGGAACAGTAACGATGCACGACTTTTAAGGCGGATACCTGATGAACTCAGAGATTCTGCTAATAACATTAAGTTCGATGAAGGTGAAACAATCAAAGCACTAGGTGTCCATTGGGATCCGAGAGCTGATCAGCTTAAGATAAGAGTGAATATACTTCCAGACCCTGTCAGTGTGACTAAGAGGTCTATATTATCGGAAGAAGCTAAGGTATTTGACCCGACTGGCCTTCTATCCCCAGTTACTGTGAAGATCAAGCTACTGCTCCAGCAACTTTGGTTACAGGAGATTGAATGGGATGAGCCCATTCCACATACGATACAGAACGAATGGAGAAGAGTGAAACACAATTTACTAAAATTAGAGAGAATAGAAATACCAAGATGGATCGGGTATAGTAAGTCTAACATGGCCTGTGAAATTCATGGATTCTCAGATGCCTTGGAAATAGCGTATAGCGCTGCGGTATATATAAGAACTATTACGCAATCCGGTTCGAAGGACCCAAATGTATGAAAACTGAAAAACACTCAGTTTAACTTTACAGTTTCATTTAATCAATGATACTAAACTTACTAACTAATTAACAATGTTTTATATGAAATTCAATATTGTCAATGTAAACAAAATGCATATGCACATTCAGATCAGCAAGTAATTTACGCATGACAACATACACCTGCTATTGATTTTAAATTAGGTCAGAACATTGACTCGCGATGAAACACGCTGACAATTTCGCTGCCTATACAGAAACATAAAAACAAAG
>OX376372.1:139776308-139843088 GCA_947369275.1 Nemotelus nigrinus
TTCAATATGATCGTTTACCTGCACGCGCATCCGGCGTACTGATCGATGTAGCAATACATCAATTTGTCGACGCATATTTTTCATCAGCATAATTGTACAATAAAAGAAGCTAAAATAAAGATTGTTATTCATTCGGAGAAATAAAGTCTTTAAATCAAGTTCAGCGTGAGACTGAACACATTTAAACATTTTGGTGACCCCAATTACAACACGTTTACCATTTGTGAGATGGAGACGATTGCTAAGGAGCAAACGAAGCTTGGCAGGGCCATCGAGCGGCGTCAAGAAAACCATTTTAAGGCACCCAGGAGCAGGAGAACTCTAAGGTACTTTCAAACCCAGTTGAAGGGCCTAGAGGAGCAATGGGCGCAGTTTGAGGCACGTCATTTGGAGCTACGACCATTTGAAACAAGCATGGCTTCGCATCCATACTTCGAAGAAGACTTCTATGGCCAAGTAGAAGCCATGTGCCAGGATTTAAGGCTAGAGTTGGAAGAAGGTCTGCAGAAGGCTGAAGAAGGTCTTCTAAGATCGGAAGAAGGGGCATTGGTAGATGGAGCATCGAAAATGTCTCAAGGTTCTTTCGAACGGCGCGAAGATGTAGTTGCACGTCAGATAAAAACACAACAAGCACTGTTGTGTTCTTTCGAACGTGCAATACAAATTGCGGAGGATGGATCTGCGACCCCACAATCAAAAGCATATTATGCACAGCACCTTAGTACGCTACATAGCTATTGGCAGGCTATAAGCACCAATCATCATGAGTTAGTGGCGGAGGATTTGGCGCTATCATATACGGAAGAAAGGTTCATCGAGTTGGGTGAGCGGTATCAGGCGCTGGCAATCAAGTTCATGGAATTATCTGAAGGCAGTATAAGTGGACACCAAGCTTCCAGGCCACCGTTACAGGAAACATCGGTAAATTTACCAAAAATAACAATTCCGATTTTTTCAGGGGATTATTCTAAGTGGAAACAGTTCCACGATCTGTTTTCCCATTTGATTCACAACCAACCTATGGGAGACGCCCAGAAGATGTTTTATTTGAAGTCGAATTTAGCAGGAGAGCCGAGTGGACTGATACAACATCTACAAGTTTCCGAAGCAAACTACACTACAGCATGGGAAATACTGAAGGCAAGATACGACAACAGACGGCTGATAGTGTCAGCATTTTTGAATACGATGTTTTCGATCGCCCCTACAAGCACAGAATCCGCCACTTCACTGAAACGGCTTCACGATAGTGTGAACGAAGCCATACTCGGAATAAACAGTCAAGGAGTAGATACTAGCAACTGGGATGCGTTGCTCCTACACCTAATCATGCAGAAGGTTGATCGGGAAACCCATCGTTTATTTGAGCAAAGCTTGGAAACACCTCGGGAGATTCCGACAATAAAAAGTTTTCTCAATTTCATTGAAACTAGGTTTCAGCTGCTCGAAACTCTGGACACTAAGAAGGAGAAGACTCATTTCCGGGAAAAAGAGATGAAGAGGAATTCCACGTTCTTGACAACTAAAAAGTCCGAAAACTGTCAGCTTTGTGGAAAAGCACATCTCAACCTACGCAATTGTGAAGCGTTCGTAAAGCTCCCGATAATTGAACGAGCTCGGGCCGCAAGAAAGCTTCAATGCTGTTTCAACTGCTTAAAACCAGGTCATAAGCTCTCAGAATGTCAATCCAGAAGTTGCTTTAAATGCAACGGGCGTCACCACACGCTCCTACACCGAGAAGTTTCCATGACCAAACAATGCAACCAATCTCAGCCCCAGGATCCAAACCACTTTTCTCAACCAGAGAAAACACACGCAGTGCACTCTGCGTGTTCCGATCCATCAGAGACTTCAACTTACGTGTTCCTTGGAACCGTCTTAATCGACATCCGCAATTCTAGAGGTGGACTGACAACATGCAGAGCGATTTTAGACTCAGGTTCACAAATGAACTTGGTCTCCGAGCGCCTTGTTAAACGATTGGGATTCAACTTGGATCTTAAAAAACAACAAATAAATGGTATCGGTCAAGCACAGCTTCAAACACAAGGCCGGGTGAACCTTAACATCATGTCAAAGGTAAATAACTTCTCAGCAAGAATTGAAGCGTTTATACTTCCAGAAATTACGACCATACAACCGAGTCAACTGATCGATATAACATCATGGCCCATACCAAAGCACATTCAACTGGCAGATCCAGATTTTCATACGCCGAGGCGAGTGGATATGCTGCTAGGAGCAGACATATACAGTGAGCTAATGCTTACTGGACAAATAAAGCTCTCGGACAACCTTCCCACTTTGCAGAATTCAGTATGGGGCTGGTTTGTACTAGGTCGAGTGCAAAGAGTCAACAACGCAGAAAAACTATTTTGTGGAATAAGTACTGTTTCAATACAAGATCAGTTAGAAAAGTTTTGGAGTATAGAGGAGACCGAGTCTAAAGACACATTTACAGAATTAGAACGACTATGTGATTTACACTTTGCGGAAAATACATATAGAAATCATCAGGGTAGGTTCGTTGTGAAGCTTCCATTTAAAGGTACTCCTACGTCATTAGGCGACTCTAGAGGAATTGCCATCCGCAGGTTCTTTGCGTTAGAGAAGCGATTACAAAAGGATCCGGAAATCATGACGCAGTATTGTGCATTTATGAAGGAACTCGAAGATTTAAAACACATGGAAGTAGTTACCAAAATTCCCAAGTATAACTATTTTCTGCCACACCATTGCGTTTTGAAACCGGAGAGTTCAACAACCAAACTTAGGGTTGTTTTCGACGCTTCCTGCAAAACCTCCAGCAACACTTCGCTAAATGATTTGCTATTACCCGGTCCTGCAATACAAAATGACTTGTATGCGATTCTAATACGCTTTAGATTACATCGGTATGTGTTTACAGCCGATATAGCCAAGATGTACCGGCAAGTACTCCTCGATGAAGAGGATCGCAATTTTCAACTCTTGGTATGGAGATATTCACCATCGCAACCGCTTCAATATTACCGTCTAAATACGGTTACCTATGGAACTGCCAGTGCCCCATATCTTGCTATAAAATGTCTTCATCGATTAGCCGAAGACAATAAGAGCACTCATCCAGTCGGATCAAACATACTACTCCGAGATTTTTATGTGGATGACGTCATCACTGGGGCTGACAATATAGAAGAAGCGCTTACCATTCAATCAGAACTACGAGAGGTGCTCCAAAGTGCAGGCTTTCATTTGAGGAAATGGTCTTCGAACCACAAGAAATTACTTCAAGTCATTCCTCAAGAGGATGTCGAAACAACAACTTATTTGGGTGACAAAGATAACCATATCCAAACACTAGGGCTTAGGTGGCAGCCACAAGCGGACAAACTGTCCATCAAGACGAACTTACGTGAATTCAAAACAGTCACGAAAAGAACCATCCTTGCGGACATTGCTTCGATCTATGATCCACTGGGACTAGTCAATCCAGTTGTGACGTTAGCAAAAATATATATGCAAGAGCTTTGGCAATCAAAATTAGACTGGGATGAGACTATTCCCGAGGAGCAACTGACGAAATGGCTCTCATTTCGGGAAGGACTTAATACACTTAATACATTTGTTGTGCCAAGATACATTCTACCCAGCGATAAGGTAAGAAAAGTTGAGATTCATGCCTTTTCAGACGCAAGCGAAAGAGCATACGGAGTAGCAGTGTATGTTCGGACTATCAGCTATACAGACAAGGTAATGACAAACTTACTAACCGCTAAGTCGAAGGTGGCTCCCGTAAAAAGAGTTACATTGCCAAGACTAGAACTCTGTGCCGCACATTTAATGATAAAATTGGTGAAACGGCTGAAAGAAGTTTTTCATTTTCCAATCCACAGTACGTACTACTGGACCGATTCGGCTATAACTTTGTCCTGGATCCGATCCACAAGCTCCTCATTCAAAACCTTCGTCGCCAACCGAGTAGCATATATTCAAGAACACAGCAAGATTGCGGAATGGCGCCACATACCCACCAATTTAAACCCGGCAGATATGATATCCCGAGGACTCACAAGCACTCAGTTAATGTCATCGAAAACATGGTTTTCCGGACCAAGGTTTCTTCTAGAAAAACCATCCGCGTGGCCGAACAAAATTATAGCTCCAACAGAATTCAAGGAAGAATTGCGGAATCAAAAGACAATTCTGATTACTACTCAGCAAACGTCCAGTATTTTAACATCCATTGATCATAGAAACTCATTCAGAACTCTGCAACACATTGTTGCTTATGTGTTACGGTTTGCGAGAAAAAGGCAAGAGAAAGGAATCAGTTTACATCCATATGAACTTGAAGAGGCACTCATCTTCATATTCAAACAAATACAACAACGTGCATTTGAGTATGAATTGAAACAACTAACGACAAAGAAGACTGCCAATCTAAGTGACAGGGTAAAGTCGCTCACACCATGGTTAGATGACAAAGGATTAATACGTGTCGGTGGAAGGATACAAGCTGCCGATGTACCATACGAAGCAAAACATCAAATTTTACTGCCAGACAAAGATGACATCGTCAAATTACTGCTAGCGCATCTTCACGTTAAACATCTGCATGCTGGACCTCAAGCCTTATTAGCAATAACACGCCAACGATTCTGGCCAATAAATGGCAAAGCAATGGCAAGAGCAACGGTCAGACAATGCATACGCTGTTCCCGGCTGAGGCCAAGATTCTACAAGCAGATAATGGGAAACCTTCCAGCAGAACGCGTACAATTCACCAGACCATTTCTTAACGTGGGGGTCGACTTTGGTGGACCATTTCAAATTCATTATAAGATTCGAGGCAAAAGACCAACAAAGGCATATATTTCTATTTTTATCTGCTTTGTCACAAAGGCAATACATTTAGAATTGGTGTCTGATTTAACTAAGGAAGCATTTATTGCAGCCCTTAAACGCTTTATCGGGAGAAGAGGGAAGCCATTAAAAATATTTTGTGACAACGCGACAAACTTTGTGGGGGCAAAAAACGAATTGAAAGATGTTCGTGAATTATTCACCGACAAACCATTTCAAGAGGAATTAGTAAGTTTCTGTTCAGACGAATATATTCAATGGAATTTTATTCCCCCCAGGACACCACATTTTGGAGGTCTGTGGGAGGCTGCAGTAAAGTCAGCCAAATACCACATTCGCCGCACGATTCTGAGTGCATCACTTACATACGAAGAGCTCAATACTCTGATAATTGAGATAGAAGCAGTGCTCAATTCACGCCCACTAACTCCACTATCATCCGATCCGAACGATTTGCAGGCACTTACACCAGGACATTTCTTGACCGGATCACCACTAACAGCGCTGGCAAACCCTCGAGAAGCAGACCGCCACACAACCTTGCTTAAAAGTTGGGAGGTCATCAAAGCAAAGCAAAACGAATTTTGGTATCGATGGAGCACCGAATATCTACAGCAGCTGCAAGAACGACAAAAATGGAAAAACCAGAAAGACGACGTGAAGGTCGGAGCTATTGTGCTTATCAAAACTGACACTATTTCACCTTTAAAGTGGCCACTTGGAAGAATCCTAGCAGTCAATACCGGACCTGACGGATGTGTTCGAGTGGCAGCAATCAAAACAGAAAAGGGAATCATCAAACGAGCGATACACAATCTTTGCATACTTCCAGTGGAAGAGAAGGTAGCTGAAGAAAAATCTACTGAGCTACCGTCTACATCACCAAAACGATTGCCAGCAGCCACTTTGTTAGCAACAACTAACCCAAGCACACCTACATTACCCATACTCCCAGTTGAAGCTAGCCAGAAGAAATTAACTGAAGAGAGATCTACTGAGCTACAACCAACATCATCAGAACGATTACCAGCGGTACCACTAACAAGTCAACCAAAAGTGGATCCGAAAAAGGTAATCCGTAAACGAACAAAGGGAACTCGATTTCTACCAATAAATCCAGCATGGCTTCAGGCTCCTTTCAAACCTCGCTCAGAAATCGTAAGATACTTACAACGCGCACAATCAGATGGTCCTGCAGCCAAACATCCAAGAACGGAAGACACCAAGAGGAATCCCTCTATTAAGAATGTTGTAAGTTTTTTGATATGTGTCTGTATAACACTACTTCCACTGGCGCAGGCAAACAAAACAAACCAATTTGTGGAAATCACACCATGGACGAGACCACCAATCGTGTACTTCGAAGATATAGCACGACTGTCAATGCTAACAGACCAGTGGAATCTCATGGTATACTATAATCTAGAGGGATACTGGAAGGAAGAACACATGCTACAGCAACAACTCGCTCAACTCCAAACTATTTGCGATGGGAGGACATTTGCTAGATACGACAACTCCTGCAATACACTTATTCGACAATTCCGGCAGCATCTGGATACTATAGCAGTCACCAACAGAATCATATGGCAAAGGAATGGTAACCACGCCAGAAACAAACGATCTCCATTTGACATCATCGGGACAGTATCAAATAAACTGTTCGGGATCCTTGACCAAGAATATGCCCAACACATGACTACCACGATTAAGAAAATAGCCGATAATGAGAACCATCTTCTAAACTTAATTAAAAATCAGACCTCCGTTATTGATTCCACCGAAAACATCATCCAAGCCGATCGAGAATTTTCAGATAAGCAGTTCTCTATAATCAATGACACGTTAACGGCACTGAAAGAACGAGTAAAAATCACGAATCAGGTTATATCCGAGCAGGAAATTCAAGAAAAATTTAATACCTTATCGATTCACACTACTTTAGTGATGATGCGGTACCAGAGGACTCAAGACACACTTATCGAGATTTTAACTGAATGCCACCACCGAAAAATTCACCCACTATTACTCACACCAACACAGTTGCAGCAAGAATTATCACTTATTCGAGAAAACCTACCTCCTGACGTGACTATACCAGGAACCCCCTCGCACGAAAATCTGTTACAGCTTTATAGCCTTATGACCGTCAGAGCCAGAGTGACACGAGAATATATACTATTCGACATAACCTTTCCTCTGGAAAACAAAGAAACACTTCAACTAGTAAAAACCGTACCACTTCCAATCAAGGTCAACGCTCATGATATGCAAATCGTGACTGCATCCGAATTCCTTGCTGTAAACCTTCATCGTGATCAGTACTACCTTATAAGTTCTGAAGAATTCTCAAAATGCACATTTACCACAAACGGAACCCTGTTATGCAAAAGAAAACATCAGCTATTCAGCAAGGAGAAGGGACCCGCAATATGTGAGCTAGCAATTATCAACCAGCAATTAACATTGTCCGAAGAATGTGTACTAGAACCTGCATCATCAAAGTCTTGGATTCAGCTTCACGATCCAAACCAGTGGATATACGTTTTACAGCAAGAAAATGTTCTCAACATCGTTTGTGGTACTCACTCATTTCAGAGAATGTTATCTGGAATCGGACTATTAAAATTCAAATCACAATGTGTCATTAAGCACGATTTTACAACTATAGCTGCCCACAGCCACTTCATCAATCGACTAGAAGTCTCTTTCACTCCATCAACAGAGTTGAATCTTTCATTGGTAGAAAGTCATCTCAATCAACTCCAGTCCGTAGGATCGTTCGGTACGTTAAAAACAAGAAACCACACTGATGACATCTATTCCATAAAGCAAAGGCTCCAGCACATACAAGACCAACAGCAGCTACGAACAATTGAAGCTAAATCCACTAACGCTCATCAATACATCATAAGCTACCTGGCATTAGCTTCCATCTGTGTGTTTACTACAATCTACATCTTGAAACACAAATACAGCCATCGAAACTCACCTCATGCAGACCTACCACCAGAACCAACACCAAGGAGGTCAAATTACCAGCTAAGAGCACAACACCTTGAAAGTGCTTTCAACGGGCGGGAGAATGTATGATCGTATCAACACCCCACACGGTCGATCACCTATCGACATTGCACGCGTTTCCGGTGCGCCCATCACCTGCAGATGCATGCAGGTCAATTTAATGTTAATCAAGTAAATTTAATGCTTAGTCAATTTAATGCTGTTCAATTTAATGCAATTCAATATGATCGTTTACCTGCACGCGCATCCGGCGTACTGATCGATGTAGCAATACATCAATTTGTCGACGCATATTTTTCATCAGCATAATTGTACAATAAAAGAAGCTAAAATAAAGATTGTTATGCATTCGGAGAAATAAAGTCTTTAAATCAAGTTCAGCGTGAGACTGAACACATTTAAACAATATGTATATATATATATATATATATATATATATATATATATATATATATATATATATATATATATATATATATATATATATATATATATATATATATATATTTATATATATATATATATTTATTGGTTAGGTTAGGTTTAAAAGGCTGGCACATGGCCACAGGTAGACCCATTTGGTCCGTAGCGATACCAGATAAATGGACCCGGAGAAGGAAAGTTCAGTCCGGCCATTGAAGGGCCCGGACTTTTTTGCGAACTGAAGTATGTCCTTCAGCCTCTGCTCCGCTACATGTGATGGATCCACTAACCAGGGCTCACCGAAGCAGCGTTGCCTGGATTTCACTAGTGCCGGGCAGTGGCACAGAAGGTGTTGGATTGTTTCAGAGACTCCAGGTTCTTGACACTTCCTACAGGTGTCGTTGGTTAGGAGCCCCATTTTCATGTCATGAGCTGCTACAAAACGGTGGCCAGATAGGACACCGACCAGCCGCTTGCAGTCAGTCCGCGTTAAATTGAGCAGAAACTTAGTCGCTGGGTGATTGTATGACCCCCACATGATTTTGGTTTGCTTGCAGGTCTGAGTTGCACGCCATCTGCACATCGCACCTTGCACCATATTGGAGTCGATAGTGGAGTTAAAATGTCAACCGATCCTGACAGGGAAGGGCTAATTCCGTACGTGGCTAGCTCATCCGCCTTCTCGTTTGCTTCAATGCCCTTATGAACAGGAACCCAGAAAATTCAGACTCTACTGTGGTTGCCCAGTCTATTCAGGGCCTGAATTATGCTCCCTTTCTCAATTAAACTCGTTACCTAATACCAATGGAAAAATACTAGATCTTATCTTTTCTAATCTTCCAATGTCTTCCGTTTACTTAGATTCCGCTGTTTTACCGTATGTCCCTCCCGATGCCCATCACCCTCCTTTACTTTTAGAACTTTCTTTAAATTTTCCCTCTAGATCTAAAGTCCCTTGCTATTCCCGGTTCAATTTCTTTAAAGCCAACTTCGCCGGAATGGCGAACGAAATCAACCATGTTAATTGGTACGCATTTCTTCGCTGTTTAGACGTTGACGAGGCTCTTCATAGACTTTACGTCTTCCTTACAAACCTCATTCATCGCTTTACTCCCACTTGTCGTTCCAGAAGGCCTAATGATGCTCCATGGTTTACCACTGAAGTTGCTGCCGCCCTTAGGGCAAAGGATGTTGCACGTAACAAATACAGACGTTCTTCTCTGCTTGTTGATCTTCTTGAATTCAAAAAACGACGCTCTCATGCCAAAAAGGTCGCTAAAGAAGCCATGTGTGCCTACGTTGCCAGAGTTGAGGCTTCGATCTGTTCCAACAATTCTAAACCCTTCTGGTCATTCATTCACTCCCTGAAAAAATCCCCCGTTATCCCCCAAAGCATGTTTCTTCACGAAAATTCTGCTGCCACAACTGAAGAGACCTGTGAGCTCTTTGCTCGTTTTTTTTTGTCGTTTTCAACCCCGCAAAACTCTCTTTCTCCTCCACATGTTTCTTTTTCAACTCCTTCGTCGTATCGTGATAGCCTGAAAGCGCTCTCTTCTTTCCATACAAACCCTTTAGAAGTTGAGAACTTAATGAGTTGTCTCGATTCTAGCTCTAGTTGTGGCTCTGACGGTATTCCAAACATACTAGCCAAGTCACTATCTTCTTCACTTTGTGTACCCTTGTCGATAATATTCAACCTCAGCATCGCAACTGGCGTTTTTCCTTTCTTATGGAAATCTGCCAATGTTTTCCCTATACTTAAACCGGTGACCCCGCTTGCATCTCGAATTACCGCCCTATATCGCTTTTGCCTTGCTTCAGTAAACTACTAGAAAGAGTTGTCTACAACAGAGTATATCCTCTATTTGTGCCTTTCCTCGCCACCGAGCAACATGGATTTGTCAAAGGCAAATCTACTGTTACTAATTTGCTATCGTTCACCAACACTGTTGCCTCCGCCATTGATCAGCAAAGACAGGTGGATGTTCTTTACACAGATTTCTCCAAGGCGTTTGACTCTGTCAACCATGAGCTTCTTCTGTTGAAATTAGAGAAATATGGTTTTCATGGTCCGCTGCTTTCCTGGTTTTCTACTTACATTCATGAGCGTACTTGTGTTGTTACGGTGAACTCCTGTTCGTCCACTCCCTTCTATCCCTCCTCAGGTGTTCCACAGGGTTCGATCCTTGGCCCCTTATTATTCTTAATTTTCATTAATGATCTCCCGGGCCTGCTAAACTCTTTTTCTCTTCTATACGCAGACGATCTAAAAATATTCAGAGTAATCGATACATTCGAAGATTGCTTACAGCTTCAGAATGACCTGCTCACTCTTATCAACTGGTGTAATGCAAATCATCTTACTTTGAATGTTTTAAAATGTCGCCAAATGTCATTCACGCGTAAAACTTACCCAATAGTATTTTCTTACTACGTTTCTGGAGCCTCTCTCGAAGTCATTTTAAATTTTAAAGACCTCGGGGTAATTTTTGACTCTAAATTATTATTTGATAAACATATGTTGCACATAACCTCCAAAGCGTCCAGTCTTTCGGGTTTTATACTGAGATCATCTAAATATTTTACCGATATCTCTACTTGTGTACACTTGTTTGTCTCCTTTGTCCGCAGTATCCTCGAATACTGTTGTCAAATTTGGTGTCCACATTTTCAATATTTGATTGATGCGGTTGAATCTGTACAACGCAGGTTCACCCGCTCTCTTCTTTACAAATTCAATTTTGATTACAGTGGGTATAGTGCGAGACTTACCATGCTGCAAATACCATCCCTGAAATCTCGCAGACTTTTTCTCAATGAATGCCTTATGTTCAAACTGCACCATCAACTTGTCCCATCTGACCTCTGTAACCAGGTTTCCGTTCGTGTTACGGATCGGTCAAATAGATCCACGTTAACGTTTAACGTTCCTTTTGCGCGCACTGACACGTACTACTTTTCACCGCTTTTACGCATACCTAGGCAGCATAATGCACTCGGACTAGGTTCTCTGCCATCGACCTTGTCACGTTTCAAAACTATTTTAAAGGATAAAGTCGTTACTTTTTCTATTTAATACGTTTTTATCTTTTTTCCTTGCTCATATGATACATGAATTTTTATTTTGATTTTCTTATTTCGATATTCTTTTTGTTCTATATATATGCTTACATTTTTTTTTCTCTCTTTTTCATTGTAGTTTTTTTTTTCTTATTTTTCTTAATTTTGAATTTATTCATGTTCACCTTTACTTTGTTTATGATATTTGATCTTTTTATTATTATTATTTTGTGCTCTCTATTTTACATTCATTCATTAGTAGATTCTTTGTATATATTATATGTTTCTATATTCAGTTATTGGATTTTTATCTGTTGAATATGTAAATAAATAAATAAATTGAACCGGCATTGAAGGAACAACCCAACCTAGAGGAACTCAGTACAAGAACTGGTTCTACATAGGTTTTTCTCGGCTCAGTACATAGGTTGTTTTCAGCTCAGTACATTGCACTGAGGTCGAAGAATGTTGAATGCTCACAATTAAACATTTCATGGTGACCCCGACGTTAAAAATATTAAAATAACCAAATAAAGCCAAACAAAAACATTCGTGATCGAGAAGGTCCTTGTTCTTGCGAAGTTGAAGCCTAAGTAGTTAGATACTGTCGCAAGATGACGCTTGTGCTAATAACAGAATGAACTCGTGCAGGATCTGCAGCGAATTGTAACTAACTATGGTAAAGATTCTCCTAGTCAGAAGAACAAGGAGTATTATGTGCAAAGAAAGGAGAGATTAGAAGTTGTTTGGGATGCATTTAAGGAAAAGCATGCTGAGCTTAGCGAAGATGTTGACTTAAAAGAACATAAATACCAGTGACGACTCGTTAGGGGCGGCAAGGCCGGCCCGGCCGTACCAAGGTAATTATTAGAAGTAGGAAATTATTATGAAAAGTAGGAAGGATGAATAATTGATTTTAAGCCCTTAGCTACTACATTTAGCTTCCTCTTAACTATATATTTACCTCATTCAATCTTTAGTTTGCCATAAGCCGCGTATACAGTACTGGACTACAACAGAAATAAGATCGAAGCGGTAGTATGTAAACGGAAAAATACCCCGTTTGCGTTGGACTGTTTTGATCTCAATCACATTTAAATCCTAGTTAATATACGCGGCTGTGGAGAGCAAATCATCAATAAAATGTATCGTTCATACGACGGCCGGTCACCAGTCCTAATCTAAATCATTTTATTTAAGCATAATGTACATACATATGAGTACAATGCATCATCCACCCAGCGAAACGGCGGCCGCATCGTACTCAGCGAACATGTCTAGCAAGTGCAAGCGAGAGCCGAGCGAAGCGACGGCTGAAATCGCGGCCGAAGCAAATTGGCCGTATCCAAGCACAGTCTAGGGTACTCAAAACTTTTCAGATAGCCTACTTTCGAGACTTCGTTTCCATACCAACTATTTATTTGGGTGTTTCGTATAGAATTTTACACCCCGCGCATGGATGAGACAATGCAAGAGACTCGGCGGCCAGCCGCATTCAGGTGGAAAATAAAAAAATAAGCAAAATGTAAGAAAAAATGGCAAAGGGAATATATTTTTTTTTTAAATCGGATCGTACTGAGATGAAAGTCAAGCACGTTTTTACTCATAGTAGAAAGCATTTCTTTTGATAGTAGAAAAGTGATGGTCTTATGTGCTATATTAGTGATTTAATTGATTTGTATTTTGTTTAAAATAGTGTAGTTTTCGTAGTTGTTTTTAGGTAAATAGTGAGTTTGAATTGCTAGATAAAAATTTGAATTAAAACAACTTTGAATATATTTAGAATTGAGAAGTGTGCAATGGAGATGGATACGTAAAGTATTAGAGAATGTGTGAGTAGAAAGAGTGATTTAATAAATCATCTTTTAACAAATAAGTTCAATCGCATGTTATATCACGATAAACATTTTCTTAAAAGTTTAGGCATTCCACAGCCGATAATGGAAATTTAGTCCAAAAAAAGCTGAACAATGCAGGATATTAGCCGCGCACTAAATAAGAATCAAATTTAGAAAGAACATGCCCACTCAGCTTTGAAACATAAATTACTCGGTAAATTCGGTATCAGTAACAACTAGGGAAATGTTAAACAATTAGCTTAATTCGCTTCAAACTTAGATTCTGATTTTAATAGATTTATAGACAGAACGGTTTTTACAGGATTATCAAAGACGATTTCAATGAATTGATTGACGCAATAATTAAAATAGTAAGTAATAAAATAAGCAGTCAAACTAACAGTGCAAATCGCTTTTATTGGGAAATAGATGAAACTACTGATATTAGTTGTTTTTCTCAACTGTCCGTTATTTTGCGATTTGACTGTAAGGACGAAATAACCGAACGGGTATTCCTTTTCTTGAATATCAGTAATGGTCGCCGTGCAAATTACATTTTGAATATTTGGATTGAACAATTGGTGCAATTCAATATTGAAGAAAAAAATTGATTGGTCAGACTTTAGACGGAGCCCTGATTATGGCTGGTGAAATAAGCGAATCGCAATCCAAAATTAAATCAATTGCTCATCAAGAATTGTTTATACATTGTTATGCACGCAAGATGAATTAAGTGCTTCAAGATTAATGATTTATGCACGTATTATTTATTTTGATTTTTTTATAAAAGGTAAATTTCTAATCGATATACTTAAGTAATAGTTATGAGTAACAATGCCCTATTTTGTACAATTCCTTCTCTTCAACCATCCTTTTGATCATAGTTCGTACTTGGTATGGTTTTTCTACTGCTCTTTATTGTTTTCATTTTTACCAATTACACCAATACCCACTTGAACATTCTTTTCCTCTTCTAGCGAGAGTGCTGTAGACCTCTTCGTTGTTCTTGCTGGACGATTTAATTTTTTTTTTAAGATAAGATATGTTACTTATTGTTCGTACAGAAATATCTTAACACCAAGTACCAAAAAATTAAGTTAACAAATTATAACTTTCTTTTCGGCCGACCCAAATATTTATGTCACGGGCCGTCACTGATAAATACTTTGTGGATGATGTTTACACAAAGGTGAAAAACATGTATAATAAGTACCATGTGCTTTTCGTTGAAGAAATTACGAAGCTAACAGCTGAAGAAAACGCAATGCCAGATACAACATTCAAACAAATTACAAATAGAGGACCTACCGCAATAAATAGCAACACCATTCTGATAGATATTAATCGTCAGAAGATATACTTCGATGCTTTAAATTGAATGTTAAATTAAGTTGTTACTAAAGATGCGTCATCGGCATACGCAGCGGTCAAGAGTGATGCTATAAAACGAATGTAGGCGCGAATTGAGGAATTACACACTAGCTTATGTGAGAATGGTGCTGAATCAGGAAAATCTGGTTATAATGAGGAGGTATTTTTTGAATTGGAAGATCGTGTTCAAGAAACGTTGATTGGGCTGACTTGCTGCAATCAAGGAACAGTAGGATATGGTAATGAATTGAAGTTACCAGCTATCACTATTCCGATATTTGACGGAGACTATGAAAAGTGGACGCAATTCCGGGATTCATTCAAGCAATTGGTGCACAAGCAGCCAATATCCGAATGCCAGAAGCTCTGATATTTAAAGGCAAACATTTCAGGTGATGCAGAAAGGTTAATCAGAGGATAATTAACATCGAGCGAAAATTATGCTGCAGCATGAGAAACTTTAGAGGAGCGTTATAATAATAAACGCCTTTTAGTATCGATGATACTCAATAAATTACTCGCTCAGCCGAGCCAAATAACGGAATTTTCGGCATACGCAGCCACTCGGAGTTTATACAATACAACCAAGGAATATTTATTAGCCTTGAATAATTTGGATGTCCCAATAGCTGGCTGGGACACAATATTAGTACATTTGCTGTTAAAAAAAATGGACAAATCATCTCATGTTCTTTTTGAACAATCACTTCAAAAACCTAAGGAACTACCTTCTGTAGAACAATTGTTAGCACTCCTGGAAAAAAGGTTTCAGATGCTAGAATCTTTAGGATCAAAGAGAAAACAAGAGAATCAAGGACGGAGTCCATATCGAGCTTTGGTGTCTACAGTACAAAATTGCGTCAAATGCAAGGATATCCATCCGTTATACAGTTGCAAGGCTTTTCTTAAGATGTCGGTTACAGATCGCTTGAAGATAGTTAAGAATAACAATCTTTGTATGAATTGTCTTAAACCAGGGCATTTAGCAGTAAGTTGCTCTTCAAGAGAATGTTATAAGTGTGGAAGGAGACATAACTCGTTGTTGCATATAACCGAATACCATACAGCAATGAAACGAGGAAACACGGTATTAACAGAATCGGTAGCTACCAATTCAAACTGCACTAAAGAACAAGATTCGGGAGTTTCCTTGACAACATTGGATAATGAATTAGAGCATCAGCACAGTTACGAATTACTTGGAACAGCCATCATCGAGCTATCAATAGATCATGGTAGTAAGATCAAGTGCAGAACTGTTCTTGATTCAGGCTCACAAGTAAATATTATAACCGATCGAGTTATTCAGAAACTATGAGTACCGTTAAAATTCAATGCCATGAGGATTTACAGGGTTGTTAACGGTACACAAGCCACCAATAAGAGAGCAAGTTTGTACCTAAAGATGGGAAGCGATAAAATTCAACGTATGGAGGCACATGTTTTAAAGACTATTATATCACCACAACCGACGCAGCACATTGACATAACAACCTGGAACATACCCGATGGTATTGTCCTAGCAGACCCTCATTTTTATCAGTCACAACGAGTTGATGTTTTATTGGGAGCTGAATTCTATTATCAACTTTTGAAAATTGGCCAGATACATTTAAATAATGATCTCCCCATACTGCAAAATACTTTGTTTGGGTGAATGGTTGCAGGAAAAATTTGCAATACTAGTAGCCCGACAAAACCGGAGGTTACTTGTATGGTTTCTACTGAAGACGATCAGTTGGAAAACATTTTAAGTAAATTTTGGCCATTAAAGGAAGTCGAATCAACTAAAAAACCTATCACGACTGTAGAAAGGTGGTGTGAAACACATTTCATCCAAACTACAAAAAGAAGGGCTGATGGTCGATTGGTTGTAAAATTGCCTTTCAATGATAGCCCGAGGGTTTTAGGAGAGTCAAGAGATATTGCATTGCGAAGATTTTTAGCGCTAGAATGGCGATTTAAACGAAATTCTGAACTACGAAGAGAGTATACTGCCTTCATGAAGAAATATTTGGAAATCGGGCACATGAAAGAAATAGCCACCAAGAAGATTCCACATAATCATTATTTCCTGCCACATCATTGTGTCATAAATGCAGAATCAACATCAACAAGGCTTCGAGTAGTATTTGACGCGTCAGCGAAGACTAACACCCAAATAGCTTTAAACGAAATTCTTCACTCTGGACCTATGGTTCAAGATAGGATGTGGATTATTCTTCTTCGGTTTAGACTGCCGAAGTTTGTTTTTTCAGCGGATATTGAAAAAATGTACCGCCAGATAATCATTGGAGATGATCACTAGCCTTATCAGTTAATTCGTTGGAGAGATAAACCAAACGAACCAATAAAAATTTTTAAATTATTGACAGTCACATATGGAACCAGGTCAGCACCATATCTAGCTGTAGGTTGTTTAAAACAATTGGCGCTAGAAAAGGTATCCTCCTATCCATTAGGAGCAAATATCCTGAATAAAAATTTCTATGTGGACAATGCACTTGCCGGTTCAAATAGTATTACTGAGACACTAGAACAAAAAAAGCAGATTACGAAGCTGCTTGATGATGCAGGCTTTAATTTACGGAAATGGAGTAGCAATAATTGCACCTTTCTCGAAGGCATTCCGCTAGAAGACAGAGAAAAGGAATTAACATTATCTGATGATGATCAGGAAACCATTAAAATTTTTGGCTTAACCTGGTTACCAAAGTTGGATAAACTTTGTGTAAGAGTCCAAGATTATCCGCGGGAGAAGTTAACCCGTCGGACTATAGCATCTGGTTAAGGCAGGCTTTTTGATCCATTGGGTTTGCTTGGTCCAATTATAGTCACGGCAAAAATTATCGTGCAGGATTTAATAAAAGAAAAGGCTGATTGTGATGCGGCAGTGCCAAGTGATATTCTAGATAGATGGGTACACTTCCGCAAAGACTTACAAGCAATTGATAATATTCATATTCCTAGACACATACAGGTATTTGGTGAGAAAATCCCAGTAGAAGTGCAATTACACGTATTCGCGGATACGTCCAAGACAGCTTATGGAGCAGCATTATACGTACGATCCAGGGATGCTGCAGGAACATTAACCGTTCGCCTTTTATGTGCTAAGTCTCACATAGCACCAATAAAAACTCAGACGATACCAAGGCTTGAGTTGTGCGCAGCAAAATTAGCAGTCGACTTGGTCCATCAAGTAAAAGAAGAGCTAGGCTTCACAAACGAGAAAACTTTCTACTGGTCCGATTCGCAAATTGTTTTGGACTGGATTAATTTTGAGTTCAGCCCGGAACCCATTTTTATTGCAAACCGTGTGTCTGCGATATTGGATAAAACTTTGCCAGCTCAATGGCGTCACATACAATCGGCGGAGAACCCAGCAGATGTGCTGTCTAGAGGTACTTCTCCACAACGACTAATGGCGGATCATTTATGGTTCTACGGTCCAATTTTCCTTCATGGTCGAGAAGAAATGTGGCCGCCTACTTATGTGTTTAATGTTTCAACTAAACCAACTGTTAGACAAGAGAAACAAACAGTACATAATTTGCCAAGTGAAGAAAGTATAATTGACTTGATTGCACACCACAACTCTTTCAGACGACTTCAGCGTATTGTTGCTGATATATTAAAGTTCAAGAATCAAGGTGAAGAAGACCCGTCACAATCAACCAAGCAACAAAAATATGCACTAATTGTAATTATTCGAAATATGCAAATGAATTCACTAATAAAAAACTCTAGCGCACCTGAACCGCTAGAAACACTAATGTTCGAAGAACAGTAGAAGAATCGTGCAGGTTTTGAGTGCATATTCCACCACATGAGCTGCTTATTACGGCCAAATTATTTCAAATGCTTCGTTTTACTTTGGTCTCAAGAATGCATTATAACTCATATGGTAGAAGGTTTCAGATATTACCACTGGCATGAATTTCAACGTTTATGAGAGCATAACACGGGTTAATTATATTCGTTATCAGTTGCTTATTTCACCAAACTTTGAAAGAAGCATCTTATATAACATCAATGAAGAAAATGCTCAGTGCTTGCAGCACTGTAACTGAAGTTGGTGTTTGGGGCTGCGATCCGAAAAATTTGCAGAACTTTGGGAATTGAAACATCGGTTATTTGTTTGCATTGTAAATGTTTCCGGTATAATTCTATTCATACAAAAGTAGCACAACCGGCTCGTGCTGGCAACTTTTCGCCAGTATCAAAGCCAAGAATATATCACATCTGCTTCACATTTTTATATTACATTCGAAGTTAGTTATAGGAGTATGAAGAAATTTAGGGTTACCTGCAACAAGTTTTTTCAAATAATCGAAAGCTTAATATTTGCTGTTTATTGGCACTACAATATCATTACCAATTGAAAATTCTACGATAAAACCGCTTAATAAAGATATTGCAAACAAACACAAAACCAACAATAGCTGGCAACTCTATTGTGGCTTTTCAACCAAATTTGGCCTGAATAATGTTTATGATAGGTTTCATTAATTGTATGAAATTCGTATTGATTTCATGACTGCACTGGAAGTTATAGGGAAAAATGTTTTATTTTCCTGAGAGAATTTTCAAAACCAAAGACATAAAAATTACCATAGCTGGCAGCACCAATCGAATTTTTCAACTTAGTTTCTATCAAACAGAGCTTAGAGTAAGGTTCAGCTACTGTGTAAATTTCATGAAAATCTGGTTACTTATTCACATTTCATAGGGTAAAAAGCAGTTTTTTTTCTTTGTAACTTTTCAAGATGGCACCACTGGCACAGAGTTCCCCAGACCTGGTCTTACTTAAGTCCAGACCTGGTCCTGTTTAAGTTCAATGCTTTCTGTAAATTTCAATGGTATCTGATTATTGATTCGTGAGTTCCCGTGAACATAAATTTTTGATGCTCAAAATATAGGTTGACTGGAATAGGGTTACCGTTCTTGTCCGACATGAAATTTCCAAAGTTTTACTTCGAACGTGTAGATAAAACATAAGATTTGTATACAGATTGGTTTTATTGTAAGAAACGGACATTTTTAGGATATTCGATGGTTTGAATGTTTTCACTTCCAAATTTTTATTTTTTCAAATTTAAGACACCAAAATTATCATAGCTGGCAGCTCCAACCGAATTTTTCAACCAAATTTCTACCAAACGTGGTTTAAAATAAGATCCAGCTACTATGTGAATTTCGTTAAAATCGAACGATTCAATCAGAATTTACAGGGTTAAAAGCAGTTATCTTTTTTAGTGATTTTTCATGATGGCACCACTGGCATAGAATCACCCGCATTTCAAAATCACTTCTATCAGACTTGGTCCTATTTAAGAGCAAAACATGCTGCAAATTTCAATTAATTCAGCTCGTTGAATCGTGAGTTTCCGTGAACAGAAGTTTTTGATGCTAAAAGTATAGGTAAATTGGGCAAGGGTTACCAGGCGTGCCCGTTATACCATAGCAAATTTTTTTTTTGTCTATGTAAACAAAGCATGAGATTTACATATGAATGGCTTTTTTTTGAAGAAGCGGCATTTTTTCAAGAGAGACGATGATATGGAAGTTTTCACTTTGAGTACCTGCCCTAGCTACAGAGTTGCCAGCACGCTCAGTAAAAGCTACACGAATCTACAACTAAATAATACCAATACGTCTTGAAAATTTCGTAATGATTGAATAGCCTTGTCAAAAGTTATCGCAATTTAAAAATTTTCAAATTTTTCCGTTCATTTTTTAGGCACCCAGCGCACACATGGGGTTAAAAAATTCCAAAACATTATCCGATTCACATGTTAAACACGTTTGTAATTTATTTGGTCAACTTTATTTTTGCAAAAATTATTTGTGTACGGAATAATAGGTATAATAAAATTATCACTAAAATGGCCGCCGGCGCCAAAGGGTTAACAATAACTGACATTTAGTGAGACCTGGCACTATTCTGCATATACACCAATGTGTCCTGAAAATTTCAGTTCAATCGGATGGCGCCTTCCTGAGATTTTTTCACTGCAAATTTTCGATGATATATATATATACATATATATATATATATATATATATATATATATATATATATAGATATATATATATATATATATATATATATATATATATACATATATATATATATATATATATATATATATATATATATATATATATATATATATATATATATATATTTATATATATATATATATATATATATATATATATATATATATATATATATATATATATATATATATATATATATATATATATATATATATATATATATATATATATATATATATATATATATATATATATATATATATAGATATATGAATTTTTGGAAAAAGTGATTTTAATACTAATGTTTTTCTTCGAACATTAGTAAAAATGATATTTATCAACTTAAACGTGCTAATGAAGTATCTAAAAATAGTCTTTTGGCCGGCATGACACCATTTTTAGATGAAAATAATATTGTAAGAATTGGAGGACGACTAGAGGCATCAAATCTATCTTACGATTCAAAACATCCGATGGTTATTCCTTATGATCATGACTTGACTAGATTAATGATGACTGGAATACATGTTGAAAATTTGCATTTGGGACCATCAGCTCTACTTGCAAAGACTAGGCAGGAATTCTGGCCATTAGAGGGGAAGGCTATTGCTAGAGGCATAGTTCAACGATGTGTCGTTTGCATCCGTTCTAAGCCAAGGTTACTACAACAAGTAATGGGTAACTTACCTATAACCCGAATAGAACCAGCTCGGCCGTTCATTAATGCTGGAGTTGATTTTTGCGGCCCAGTATGGATTCATTATGCCGTGCGAGGTAAGCATCCACAAAAGGCATACATAGCAGTATTTGTATGCTTCGCAACTAAAGCAGTGCATTTAGAGCTTGTCAGCAACCTTACGACCGAAGCGTTCATTGGAGCCTTGAAGTGATTCGTAGGAAGAAGAGGTAGATGCAAAAATTTATACTATGACAATGCAACAAATTTTGTTGGTGCAAAGAATCAAATAGAAGAATTACAAGAATCAATTTATACAGATACTGCAAGGAAGATAATTGGAACGCAGTGTGCTAATAAGGGAATACAATTTAATTTTTTTCCCCCACGTGCGCCACATTTTGAGGGGTTATGGGAGGCGGCAGTTAAAAGGGCAAAGAGCATTTTAAAAAAAATTGTGGCATCAGCAGCTTTAACTAATGAACAGTTGGAAACGGTATTGATTGACATTGAAGCAATACTAAATTCAAGACCTTTAGTACCAATGTCTTCTAATCCAAACGATTTCACAGCATTGACTCCCGGTCATTTTTTAATAGGGGAACCATTAAATTCAACTATTGAGCCTACATCAAAGGGCAATACAGCTAAGTTATCAGACCAGTGGAAAGAAGTTTCAGCATTAGGAGAAGGTTTTTGAAATCGTTGGAGGACAGAGTATTTACAACATCTCCAACATAAGGCACAATGGAAACGAGGAACTCAAAATGTGAAGATCGGTATGTAAGTCTTACTAAAAAGGGATGATGTACCTGTTTTCAAATGGCCGTTGGGACGAATTAAACGGATTTATACTGGCAATGATGGAAGAATTCGTGTTGTAGATGTTCAAACGGCAGGAGGCGTAGTTAAGAGGGCAATACACTATTTGGCACCATTGCCAATTGAGGATAATGCACTGTTGTCAACAAAAACCAACGAGTCATCAAAAGAGACTAGTCTGTTGCTAGTATCAACCCAAATGAAAGGTAGAAGGACACAAAAGCAAGATGAACCTCCAAAAAAGAGAGTCAAATTGAAGTTGGATTCCTCGACAAATCATCGCTGAAAAATAATACACCTACCTGGAGACATTCAAATATCCACGATGTCATCATGATGTTATACCTACCATCGACTTAACAATATATTGAACATAAGTTCAACGGGAGGAGAATGTTGGTATTCATAAATGTAATGACATAAAGTGAATATGTTTGACTTTTGAATTTTGAATTTGTAATTTGCAAGATCTACTTGGTTATTGACTTTTGAATTTTGTATTTGTAATTTGCAAGACCTACTTGGTTATGAAAATTAAGATTTTCTGTAAATATGTTTCATACATATATATAGGGAGATAATCTCTGGAGTGGCCAATCCGATTGAGTTGACATTTTGGGAGAAGGTAGATGTATACAGTAGGTAGGTCCATGACTCTTTCAAATTCAGATGTCCTAAACCTTTTGGCGGCGGCGAGCGTTTAAGTGAATTTTGAGGAACTTCTATATTTCCAAGCAGTGTAAATTTTTGTTAAAGAAAAGTATTGGGAATGAAAATTTATTATGTTCTAAGCTTGTCTTTGATAAAAAATTGGAAATTTTGGGACGTGTGTGGGTGGCAGGGTGCCTAAAAGTAGGCAAGGATTTTTTTTCAAATTTTGATTTGTCATTACTTGTAAGAAAGACAATGGATCATCGGGAAAATTACAGAGCGTATTGATGTTGACTAAAATTTGGCACATATTGATTTTCAGCATAAAGCGGGTAACCCTGTAGCTGTGGCAAGCTGCTGAAGAAAAATCCTTCAAATCATTGGCCTTCCTGAAAAGTTTTTGATTTTTGACAAAAATTTCAAATCTTTGATAAATTTTATCCTTTGTCCTTCATCTCAAGATAACATTTTCGAAATTCCGATTTGCATAAGAACGGCAACCCAGCACCAAATTACCTCTATTTTCAGCACTCGAAAGTTCTGTTCACGAGAACTGACGACCAGATAATCCAATCATTATGAAATTTGCAGGACATGTTGGTATTAACTAGCACCAGGTCTGGTAGAAGTGGTTTTGAAATGCGGGCAACCTTGTGGCAGTGGTACTATCTTGAAAAATAACAAAGAAAAAAAAAACATCTTTTTGGCCTATAACTTCCCATTCAGCCATCAGATTTTAACAAAATTTACACAGTACTTGGATGTTATCTATGTGACATTTGGTGAAAATTTGGTTGAAAAATTAGTATAGGGCTGGCAGCTGTGGTGATTTTAGTCTTATAAATCTTGCAAATTTGCTCAGCAAAGTAAAACTTTTTTCCCTATAACTTCCGGTCCAGTGTAGAAATCAAAACGAAGTTCATGCAGTAAATGGATCTTAGCCTGAAGTAAATGTCGTAGGAATTTCGTACAAAAATCATGAAAGGACAGCCAGCTATGATCATTTTTGTAATTTTGTGGAATTTCTTTACTGAGCGATTGTGTCATTAGATTTGCAATTGAGAATGACCCTGCAATGAAAATTAACAAGAAATCTTAACGTTTTAAAAATTTGAAAAGTTTAAAGGGTGGTAACCCTAAAATTCCTTTCACCCGTATACCTTCCAGCGCAGTGATTCAATCGAAACGAAATTTACTGTTTGGGTTTAACTTAACGTGAAGCAGATTTGGTACTTTTATTGTTTTGGTGCTGACACAGGCTAACCAGCATTAGCCATTTTCGTAAATATTGCACCAACAGATGCTTCAAATAACGTACGCATATGCAGAGCATTTGCAAAAAAAAAAGAAACCAATTTTTAAATTTCCCAAGTTTTGAACATTTTTCGGATGGCAGCCTCAAACAACGTTTAACAGCTGAAACTTTCGATGAAATCCTCCGATGAGAACGAAATTCAAAGGATAAGTTGATTTAAGTATGAGCTTGTTATGGTAAACTTTTTGCTGCTTCATTGGAAAAGTATTGCCAGCACTGAACATTTTCATCATTTGTGTTATATTTGAGTTTTTTTTGTCACTCAAAGACAATTTCTTCGAAAATTAGTTTTCTAGCGGTTCAGGTGCGCTAGAGTTTTTTAATGTAATCTGTGCAGTGAAGTTGTCTTCGCAAAAAGTAAAATGTAAGCAGTAAAGTGTATGTATAATTAGGTCTTTTAATTTCTGGGATAAATATAATTATTGTTTTGCTATCATATGTTCTTGCACTAAAAAAATCAAGATTATCTTCGGATTAGATGAATTTAACTTCTCCTCCTTCCGCCTTCCTGCACATCACTCTCCACCTCGACACCAAACATACTTGTAATTCGCCTCTTATGCCCTTATTTTGGTCAGCAACTTTTAATTTGCGACAAAAAGGAGTGAGATGCTTGTTGGAATTCATAAATGTAATGACATAAATTGAATATGTTTGACTTTTGAATTTTGAATTTGTAATTTGCAAGACCCACTTGGTTATTGACTTTTGAATTTTGAATTTGTAATTTGCAAGACATACTTGGTTATGAAAATTAAGATTTTCTGTAAATATGTTTCATATATCGTGTTGCTATTTTTTTTCCCCCTAGTGTAGATGGCTAAAAAAATCTGCATACCAGATCCCCGGGTTACCTTTCACCACGGGGTATGTGAGGTTTGACTCACTAAAAAAAAGGAGCATCTACAAGCCCACGAAGCTCCGAGTCGGGACCCGCCTAAGCACTGCTTCGACCCGGTCGTGCTGACTCACCCATTGGTAACCACGGACTTCAAGAACTACCACAGCTTATGGGTCGGTAAGGCAACCTTCCTCCCACTTTATACGCAGCACTTTCTCAACGTACGTTGAGACTGCGCGCCAGTTCTCCTCGTTTAGCAGCATTGCATTCACGATCGTCTCAGGTGTTACCAGGCCGATCGTGGACTCAATGGTGCGCCTCAAATTTACGAAGCGACTGCACATAAAGAATGTGTGCTGAGCATCATCGAGCTCAGTCACACAGTACCGGCAGTACGGTGTGACCACCTTACCCATTCTGTTCAGGTATTTCCTGAAGTAACCGTGCCCAGTCAAGAATTGACAAAGGTAAAATTTTACCTCTCCGTGGCTCCGGCTAAGCCAAGGCTCAATAAGACCAATTAGCTTAGCCGTCCAGCGTCCTTTAACACTTTCACTCCAGCGTTGTTGCCAAAGTTGGAGGGTCATTGTACGCGCGTGCGTCAAAGCCTCAGTTCTGTCCAGCTCTGAGCGAAAGAGGTACCCCTCCTTGCGTTCTTGCGCTAGCAGATCGATCGGGATTACTCCCGATACCACCATCACAGCCTCTTCTGAGACCGTGCGGTAGCTACACGCGATTCGCAGGGCACCCCTGCGCTGGACACTGGCAATGCGCTTCCGGAACTTCCTAGTTCGAACCGCATCTCCCCAAATTTCGGCGCCATATAGCAAGATGGAATTGGTCGTCACCATCAGCAGTCTCCGTCTCGTCTCACTGGGTCCGCCAAAGTTGGCCATTAGCCTACTCAGCGAAGTGACGACTACCAGAGCCCTGTAACATGCCCTGCGGATATGATCCCAATACGTCAGCTTGGTGTCCAGTGTCACTCCCAGATACCTGACCGACTTGCTGGTCTGGACCCCGACGAAGCCAACCGTCATGGGTATGACAGTTGGTATCCTCCGCTTCGTCAGCATGACAATCTCTGTCTTTGAGACTGCCAGCTGGAGGCCGTGCTCAGTCATCCACCGATCCACCCTTCTCATAACTTGGTTAAGTCTAAGTTGAGCGAAATCGGCAGATCTAGAAGTGATTACAGCTGCGACGTCATCAGCGTAACCTACCAGGAACACATCCGCAGGCATTTCCAGGCGCAGCAGATCATCGTACATGATATTCCAGAGGTGAGGTCCTAAGATTGACCCCTGTGCCGCACCTGAGGTGACAGGCCTCCTTCTGACTCCGTTCTCAGTGTCATAGAGCAACCATCGGTCCCTGAGGTAGCACCGCATCATGGCCAGCAAGTAGCCAAGAATACGGAACCTCCCTTCAAGGGCTCGACGGATGTCCGTCCACCTCGCCGAGTTGAAGGCGTTTTGCACGTCAAGCGTTACCAGCAAGACGACCGGTCTGGACCGGTAACATGCCTCTTCCGCTCTTGCTACAGCCCCAACAAACTCTGAGATGGCATCGATTGTTGAATGACCCCTCCGGAAGCCGTGCTGCCTGCGAGAAAGATCACCGGCTGATCTCACAGCTGACAGCAATCTCGGCTTAAGTAACCCTTCGAGAAGCTTCCCAGCAGTGTCTAGCATGCACAGCGGGCGGTATGACGATGGGCAGCCCAGGTTACCCTTCCCCTTATCTACCAGTACTAGTCGAGCCACTTTCCATCGCGACGGGAAGACCCCCGCGACGGGAAGACCCCCGCGACTAAACATGAATTATACAAATCCAATAATAGACGCGGTTGACTCTCCGCCACGACTTTAAGTGCCTCGACCGGCACTCCGTCAAGCCCTGGGGCCTTCCGGTTCTTCATCCTGGACACCGCACTGTTCAGCTCCTCGTCCGTAAAAAGAGGAACATCCGCCTGGTTAACAAATATGGGCCATCAATCGTTGGCGGGTGCACCGGGAACAGCGAACCAACGATATGCTCCATGGATATCGCGTCCATGAGAGTGCTAGATCGCATACAGCCAAGTCTACGAGTGACCAATTTGTAGCCATCTCCCCACGGGTCTGAAATGACCTCCTCAAAAAGAGCCTGCCATTTGGCACGTTTACTCCTTGTGATGGCCTTGGTCAGCTCCCTCTTTGCCGCAATGTGAGCAGCAGATAGCTCTGCCACTCCCGGCCTATTTCTGGCTTGCTGTGCTCTGCGCCTGCATGCCAAAGCGATGCGTCGCAGTTCGGCGATTTCATCGTTCCACCAGTACGCATGTTGCCTCCTACGAAAGGGTTTCGGTTTGGGCATCAAAGCCTCACACGCCCTGCGAATCCACCCCATGGTTCTGTCAGCAGCGGCCTCTGCTGCTGCACGGGTCACTGGGGACCCAGATGTTAGAGGCTCCCGTCCCAAACTCGAAACGAGCGACGCGACCATCTCGTCCCTGTTAAGTTTAGCGGCATTCCAGCCATTCCACTTACAGAAAGAGCCTTGTCGTCTTTGCCTGCTCTCAGAAATTTGGAAGGTGATGTAGCTATGATCACTTGCAGTGTAATCTTCCATCACCCTCCAAACGCTGACGAGTGCCACAAGTCTCTCCGATGCCATGGTGACATCGGGAATGGATTCACCAAAACCAGGCCTTCGGAATGTTGGCGTCGAACCCGTATTCAACACCAACAAACCCAACCTCGATGCCATCTCGACTATGCGCCGTCTGCGAGTGTTTTCGGTAAGCATACCCCACTCCAATGCCCTTGCATTAAAGTCACCTCCTACGATGACATTGCCAGCGATGCCGCGGAGAGAGTCTTCTAGTGGGCTAAGTTTGACTCCGAATTCCTGCATTGAGTCATTCGGAGACAGGTAGCAGCTCACAAAGGTGATCTCTCCGTATGTCACCCAGCAGCTCACAAAGGTGATCTCTCCGTATGTTGCGTGAGGAGGTCGTACGCAGCTCTGCAGCCCTGCAGGTTGCCTTGAAGGACTCTCATGTCCTACCCTGCTTTTTCTTGGCATCGAGTGCGTCTCTGAAAACTCGACACGTACCCATCAGATGCTTGGCGTAATTCACGCCATGTTTCTCAGTGCATAATATGCACTGAGCCTGCGCAGAGCATTTTGCTGCCCGGTGCCCAACCTGTCCACACTTCCAGCAGCTGGTGCTCAGGTCCGGACCCTTGCAGCTACGTCTTGTGTGGTCGTAGCCTAGGCACCGGTAGCAGCGTGTCACCTCAGCCCACCTCCGCACTCGGGCACTTATCATTCCTACCCGGACTCGACCAGACTTGAGGATTTTGGATGCTGGTGCCTCATCCAGCTCCACCACGGCTCTCCTCTGCTCCCTTGTGTTAGGAGGGAAGAGTGTGGTTTTCACCTCGCCGGCTCCTTCCTCTCCAGCCTCGCGTTTTTGGAGGATGTCACCTCTTCGCTGACTGTGAGGCAATCGAGGTCAAGAAGCTCGATCTTGACTCTAGGAGTCACAAGCTTCACGTCCCCCTGGCCATCTACGGCGGCCCGGATCGAATCCTGCAATATCACGCGGTCATCACAGCGCGCGATCTCCAAAAGGACCCCTCCTACTGCTATCTTTTTGATACGCTTTAGTAGCGTACCACCTTCATCCGGAGAAACACCTTGGCGGATGACCCCTAGGACCTCCGCGTATGTCCTTCCCGGAGCCGGTTTAACTATGACAGCGTCTATTTTTTTCCTTCGCTGTCTTTGCCTGCCATTCTTCTTTTTTTTCTTCACCACAACTTTCTTATTGCCCTGTGGTTTATACTCTTTTTGGGCCTTTTCCGTCCCAGCGGGGGTCACTGGTGTTTTTGCGATGCTTCCCTTTTTCTTCTTGTGGGTAACCGTCACCCACTTCCTGAGGTCCGAAACTGGCACCTCCTTCCTCACCCGGACTTCCTGAATATCTTCAGGGCTAGATTCAGCCACGCGCTTATTCTGCCGTGGCTGATCTACCCCCGGGACCCCTGCAACAGTGGTTGACTCAGCGATCTTTTCTTCCAAGACCCGCTGGTAATCTACCTCTGCCTCCTGCCAGTTCATTCGACAGGTGAAAATGACATCAAAGGCCTCCTCCAGCTCCAACATACCGTCCTTGACGTGCTTTGAAATATTTCTCTGCACGTTGGCGGCTTGGAGCATTTTTTGTAGCATACGTGGGCACTTCTTCAACATATCCTCCTCAGCCACTCGCTCACGCTTTATGTACTCCTTCCTAGGGGACACACGTGCAAGTGGCATATTTTCTTCTGGAGCTCTTGTTTCAGTGCTCTCCCGTGGATGACTTTTCGGGGTCTCCAGATCACTGCGAGCGGATTCAGCAGTTTGAGGTTCCTGTGCCTCTACCGAGCATCCGGAACCAATCAATCCCTCTATTTGCATTGTATTGTGCGTCGGAGGGGGGGTCCTCTGGACCCTTGGCCTCCTGGCAAACGCAAACGCCTCCTTTGCCCTGCGTTGCCGCTGTCGTCCCCATGTTCTGTTGTCCGTCTGTCTTGTCTTTTGTGTTATTTTGTTTATGTAACATGTTCAGTTTTGTTGTTAACCGAACCTGCACCACCAACTCAACGGTGCGGGCTTCGAACGTACTCTGAGACTTGCCAGGTTTTAACGGGACGGAGACGGCATGACATTAGCCTGGAGCCGTTCACGCTCGGATTTCACTCCGGCGGTACCGCGCATAAATCGACTAGGTCTAGAATGCCATAACCGCCAGCCCTCATACATTTTTCGCTAATCATCGGTCGTGCCTTGAACCATTAAGCTAAGCCAGGTCATGCCATAAAAAATCCTTACTGCCATTGCCAGAAATTCCAATCATCAATCAAATCGTAAAGCCATGAGAAAAGCCTAGTCGTCCCGGTTGTTGTTGGGCCATTTGGCGTTACCCGGGGTGCACCGCGAAAAGGCGACCCAACATTACACCCCTTGCTAATACTTTATGTAGAATTGAGCTGTAAACGAATGTATGGAAAAAAGTCTAAGTCTAATACTATATGTAGGATTGAGCTGTAAACGAATGTATGGAAAAAAGTCTAAGTTCTTAAAATAAACTACAAGATCATTGAATTAAAAAACGTTTGTTGTTAATGTTATTTGGTTCATGAGAAGTATTTCCTTTTAAAATCTTTTCTGTACAAGCTCACAAATTGCGAAGAAGAAAAAGGACCTGTTTGGTACAACGCACCAAAATAAGAAAGAACAGACGCCAAGAACCTTCAATCCGGTACATTGAACCGGCATTGAAGGAACAACCCAACCTAGAGGAACTCAGTACAAGAACTGGTTCTACATAGGTTTTTCTCGGCTCAGTACAATAACTGGGTCTGCATAGGTTGTTCTCGGCTCAGTACATTGCACTGAGGTCGAAGAATGTTGAATGCTCACAATTAAACATTTCATGGTGACCCCGATGTTAAAAATATTAAAATAACCAAATAAAGCCAAACAAAAACATTCGTGATCGAGAAGGTCCTTGTTCTTTAGAAGTTGAAGCCTAAGTAGCTAGATACTGTCGCAAGATGACGCTTGTGCTAATAACAGAATGAACTCGTGCAAAATCTGCAGCGAATTGTAATTAACTATGGTAAAGATTCTCCTAGTCAGAAGAACCAGGAGTATTATGTGCAAAGAAAGGAGAGATTAGAAGTTGCTTGGGATGCATTTAAGGAAAAACATGCTAAGCTTAGCGAGGATGTTGACTTAAAAGGACATAAATACTTTGTGGATGATGTTTTCACAAAGGTGAAAAACATGTATAATAGGTACCATGAGCTTTTCGTTGAAGAAATTACGAAGCTAGCAGCTGAAGAAAACGCAATCCCAGATCAAACATTCAATCAAATTACAAATAGAGGACCTACCGCAATAAAAAGCAACACCATTCTGATAGATATTCATCGTCAAAAGATAAACTTCGATGCTTTAAATCGAATGTTAAATAAAGTTGTTACTAAAGATGCGTCATCGGCATACGCAGCGGTCAAGAGTGATGCTATAAAACGCATGTAGGCGCGAATTGAGGAATTACACACTAGCTTATTTGAGAATGGTGCTGAATCACGAAAATCTGGTTATGATGAGGAGGTATTTTGTGAATTGGAAGATCGTGTTCAAGAAACGTTGATTGGGCTGACTTGCTGCAATCAAGGAACAGTAGGACATGGTAATGAATTGAAGTTACCAGCTATCACTATTCCAAAATTTGACGGAGACTATGAAAAGTGGACACAATTCCGGGATTTATTCAAGCAATTGGTGCACAAGCAGCCAATATCCGAATGCCAGAAGCTCTGATATTTAAAGGCAAATATGTCAGGTGATGCAGAAAGGTTAATCAGAGGATTATTATCATCGAGCGAAAATTATGCTGCAGCATGGGAAACTTTAGAGGAGCGTTATAATAATAAACGCCTTTTAGTATCGATGATACTCAATAAACTACTCGCTCAGCCGAGCCAAACAACGGTATTTTCGTCATACGCAGCCATTCGGAATTTATACGATACAACCAAGGAATATTTATTAGCCTTGAATAATTTGGATGTCCCAATAGCTGGCTGGGACACAATATTAGTACATTTGCTGTTAAAAAAAATGGACAAATCATCTCATGTTCTTTTTGAACAATCACTTCAAAAACCTAAGGAACTCTCTACTGTAGAAAAATTGTTAGCATTCCTGGAAACAAGGATTCAGATGCTTAAATCTTTAGGATCAAAGGGAAAACAAGAGTTTCAAGGACGGAGTCCATATCGAGCTTTGGTGTCTACAGTACAAAATTGCGTCAAATGCAAGGATATCCATCCGTTATACAGTTGCAAGGCTTTTCTTAAGATGTCGGTTACAGATCGCTTAAAGATAGTGAAGAATAACAATCTTTGTATGAATTGTCTTAAACCAGGGCATTTAGCAGTAACTTGTTCTTCAAGAGAATGTAATAAGTGTGGAAGGAGACATAACTCGTAGTTGCATATAACCAAATACCATACAGCAATGAAACGAGGAAACACGGTATTAACAGAATCGGTAGGTACCAATTCACACTGCACTAAAGAACAAGATTCGGGAGTTTCCTTGGCAACATTGGATAATGAATTAGAGCATCAGCACAATTACGAATTACTTGGAACAGCCATCATCGAGCTATCAATAGATCATGGTAGTAAGATCAAGTGCAGAACTGTTCTTGATTCAGGCTCACAAGTAAATATTATAACCGATCGAGTTATTCAGAAACTACGAGTACCGTTAAAATCCAATGCCATAAGGATTTACGGAGTTGGTAACGGTACACAAGCCACCAATAAGAGAGCAAGTTTGTACTTAAAAATGGGAAGCGATAAAATTCAACGTATGGAGGCACATGTTTTAAAGACTATTATATCACCTCAACCGACGCAGCACATTGACATAACAACCTGGAACATACCCGATGGCATTGTCCTAGCAGACCCTCAATTTTATCAGTCACAACGAGTTGATGTTTTATTGGGAGCTGAGTTCTATTATCAACTTTTGAAAATTGGCCAGATACATTTAAATAATGATCTCCCCATATTGCAAAATACCTTGTTTGGGTGGATGGTTGCAGGAAAAATTTGCAATGTTAGTAGCCCGACAAAACCGAAGGTTACTTGTGCGGTTTCTACTGAAGGCGAACAGTTGGAAAACATTTTAAGTAAATTTTGGCAATAAGAAGAAGTCGAATCAACTAAAAAATCTATCACGACTGTAGAAAGGTGGTGTGAAACACATTTCATCCAAACTACAAAAAGAAGGGCTGATGGTCGATTGGTTGTAAAATTGCCTTTCAATGATAGCCCGAGGGTTTTAGGAGAGTCAAGAGATATTGCATTGCGAAGATTTTTAGCGCTAGAATGGTAATTTCAACGAAATTCTGAACTACGAAGAGGGTATACTGCCTTCATGAAGAAATATTTGGAACTCGGGCACACGAAAGAAATAGCCACCAAGAAGATTCCACATAATCATTATTTCCTGCCACATCATTGTGTCATAAATGATCGAATCAACATCAACAAGGCTTCGAGTAGTATTTCACGCGTCAGCGAAGACTAACACCCAAATAGCTTTAAACGAAATTCTTCACTCTGGAACTATGGTTCAAGATAAGATGTGGATTATTCTTCTGCGGTTTAGACTGCCGAAGTTTGATTTTTCAGCGGATATTGAAAAAATGTACCGCCAGATAATCATTGATGATGAACACCAGCCTTATCAGTTAATTCTTTGAAGAGATCTAACAAGCGAACCAATAAAAATTTTTAAATTATTGACAGTCACATATGGAACTAGGTCAGCAGCATATCTAGCTATACATTGTTAAAAACAATTGGCGCTAGAAAAGGCATCCTCCTATTCAATAGGAGCAAATATCCTGAATAAAAATTTCTATGTGGACAATGCACTTGCCGGTTCAAATAGTATTACTGAGACACTAGAACAAAAACAGCAGATTACGAAGCTGCTTGGTGATGCAGGCTTTAATTTACGGAAATGGAGTAGCAATAATTGCACCATTCTCGAAGGCATTCCGCTAGAAGACAGAGAAAAGGAATTAACATTATCTGATGATGATAAGGAAACCATTAAATTTTTTGGCTTATTCTGGTTACCAAAGTTGGATAAACTTTGTGTTAGAGTCAAAGATTATCCGCGGGAGAAGTTAACCATTCGGACTATAGCATCTGATTAAGGCAGGCTTTTTGATCCATTGGGTTTGCTTGGTCCAATTATAGTCACGGCAAAAATTATCGTGCAGGATTTAATAAAAGAAAAGGCTGATTGTGATGCGGCAGTGCCAAGTGATATTCTAGATAGATGGGTACACTTCCGCAAAGACTTACAAGCAATTGATAATATTCATATTCCTAGACACATACAGGTATATGGTGAGAAAATCCCAGTAGAAGTGCAATTACACGTGTTCGCGGATACGTCCAAGACAGCTTATGGAGCAGCATTATACGTACGATCCAGGGATGCTGCAGGAACATTAATTGTTCGCCTTTTATGTGCTAAGTCTCACATAGTACCAATAAAAACTCAGACGATACCAAGGCTTGAGTTGTGCGCAGCAAAAATAGCAGTCGACTTGGTCCATCAAGTAAAAGAAGAGCTAGGCTTCACAAACGAGAAAACTTTCTACTGGACCGATTCGCAAATTGTTTTGGACTGGATTAATTTTGAGTTCAGTCCGGAACCCATTTTTATTGCAAACCCTGTGTCTGCGATATTAGATAAAACTGTGCCAGCTCAATGGCGTCACATACAATCGGCGGAGAACCCAGCAGATGTGCTGTCTAGAGGTACTTCTCCACAACGACTAATGGCAGATCATTTATGGTTCTACGGTCCAATTTTCTTTCATGGTCCAGAAGAAATGTCGCCGCCTACTTATGTGTTTAATGTTTCAACTAAACCAACTGTTAGACAAGAGAAACAAACAGTACATAATTTTCCAAGTGAAGAAAATATAATTGACTTGATTGCACACCGCAACTCTTTCAGACGACTTCAGCGTCTTGTTGCTTATATATTAAAGTTCAAGACTCAAGGTGAAGGAGACCCGTCACAATCAACCAAGCAACAAAAATATGCACAAGGTTTAATTATTCGATATATGCAAAAGAATTCACTTATAAAAAACTCTAGCGCACCTGAACCGCTAGAAACACTAATGTTCGAAGAACAGTAAAAGAATCGTGCAGGTTTTGAGTGCATATTCCACCACATGTGCTGCTTATTTCGGCCTAACTGTTTCAAATGCCACGTTTTACTTTGGTCTCAAGAATGCATTATAACTCATATGGTGAAAGGTTTCAGATATTACCACTGGCATGAATTTCAACGTTTATGAGAGCAAAACACGGATTAATTATATTCGTTATCAGTTGCTTATTTCACAAAATTTTGAAAGCAGCATCTCATATAACATCAATGAAGAAAATGCTAAGTGCCTGCAGCAGTGTAACTGAAGTTGGTGTTAGGGGCTGCGATCCAAAAAATTTGCAGAACTTTGGGAATTGAAACATTGGTTATTTATTTTCATTGTAAATGTTTCCGGTATGAATACTAACTGTAAGCATTTATTGATACAAAAGTAGCACAACCGATTCGTGCTGGCAACCTTCTGCCAGTATCAAAGCCAAGAATATATCACATCTGCTTCACGTTGTTATTTTACATTCGAAGTTATAGGAGTATAAAGAAATTTAGGGTTACTTGTAGCGAGTTTTTTTAAATAATCGATAACTTAATATTTGCTGTTTATTGTCACTACAATATCATTACCATTTGAAAATTCTAAGATAAAACCGCTTAATAAAGATATTGCAATTAAACACAAAACCAACAATAGCTGGCAACCCTATCATGGCTTTCCAACCAAATTTGGCCTGAATAATGTTTATAATAGGTTTCATTAATAGTATGAAATTCGTATTGATTTCATGACTGCACTGGAAGTTATAGGGCAAAAAGTTTTATTTTCCTGAGCGAATTTTCAAAACCAAAGACACAAAAATTACCATAGCTGGCAGCACCAATCAAATTTCCACCAAACAGAGCTGGCAGCACAAACCAAATTTCCATCAAACAGAGATAAGAGTAAGGTTCAGCTACTGTGTCGATTTAATGAAAATCTGGTAACTTATTCACATTTCATAGGGCACAAAGCAGTATTTTTTCTTTGTAATTTTTCAAGATGGCACCACTGGCACAGAATTGCCCACAATTAAAAATCGCTTCTATCAGACCTGGTCTTACTCAAGTCCAATGCATTCTGTAAATTTCAGCTGTATGTGATTATTGGTTCGTGAGTTCCCGTGAACAGAAGTTTTTGATGCTAAAAATATAAGTTAACTGGGAGAGGATTACCGATCTTGTCCGACATTAAATTTGCAAAGTTTTGCTTTGAACGTGTTAATAAAACATAAGATTTGTATACAGATTGGTGATATTGTAAGAAACGGACATTTTTTTGAATATTCGGTGGTTTGAATTTTTTCACTTCCAAATTTTTTTTTTTCAAATTTAAGACACCAAAATTATCATAGCTGGCAGCTCCAACCGAATTTTTCAACCAAATTTCCATTAAACGTGGTTTAAGACAAGGTCCAGCTACTGTGTGAATTTCGTCAAAATCGAACGAGTCAATCAGAATTTATAGGGCTAAAAACAGTTATCTTTTTTAGTGATTTTTCAAGATGGCAGCACTGGCACAGAATCACCCACATTTCAAAATCACTTCTATCAGATCTGGTCCTAGTTAAGATTAATACATTCTGTGAATTTCAATTAGTTCTGCTTATTGAATCGTGAGTTTCCGTGAGCAGAAGTTTTTGAAGCTAAAAATATAGGTAAATTGGGCAAGGGTTACCAGCCGTGCCCGTTATACCATATCAAATTTTTTTTATTGTCTATGTAAACAAAGCACAAGATTTACATATGAATGGTTTATTTTTGAAAAAACGGCATATTTTCAAGAGAGACGATGATTTGGAGGTTTTCATTTTCAGTGCCTGCCCTAGCTACAGGGTTGCCAGCACGCTCATTAAAAGCTACACAAATCTACAACTAAATAATGCAAATATGTTTTGAAAATTTCGTAATGATTGAATAGCCCTGTCTATAGTTATCGAAATTTAAAAATTTTCAAATTTTCCCGTTCTAATTTTAGGCACCCAGCGCACACTTGGGGTTAAAAAATTCCAAAACATTATCCGATTCACATGTAAAACACGTTCGAAAATTATCTCGTCAACTTTATTTTTGCGAAAATTATTTGTGTACGAAATAATAGGTATTTTAAAAATATCACTTAAATGGCCGCAGGCGCCAAAAGGTTATTAATAACTGACATTTAGTGAGATCTGGAGCTATTCTGCATATACATCAATGTATCCTAAAAGTTTCAGCTCAATCGGATGGCGCGTTTCCGAGATTATATCACTGAAATTTTTTGATGATATATATATATATATATATATATATATATATATATATATATATATATATATATATATATATATATATATATATGTATATATATATATATATATATGGAAATATGAATTTTTGGCCGAATCGATTTGAATACTAATGTTCTTCGAACATTAGTAAAAATGATATTTATAAACTTAAACCTGCTAATGAAGTATCTAAAAATAGTCTTTTGGCCGGCATGACCCCATTCTTAGATGAAAATAATATCGTTAGAATTGGAGGACGAATAGAGGCATCAAATCTATCTTACGATTCAAAACATCCGATGGTTATTCCTTATGATCATGACTTAACCAGATTAATGATGACTGGAATACATGTTGAAAATTTGTATTTGGGACCATCAGCTCTACTAGCAAAGACTAGGCAGGAATTCTGGCCATTAAAGGGGAAGGCTATTGCTAGAGGCATAGTTCAACGATGTGTCGTTTGCATCCGTTCTGAGCCAAGGTTACTACAACAAGTAATGGGCAACTTACCTATAACCCGAATAGAACCAGCTCGGCCGTTCATTAATGCTGGAGTTGATTTTTGCGGCCCAGTATGGAATCATTATGCCGTGTGAGGTAAGCATCCACAAAAGGCATACATAGCAGTATTTGTATGCTTCGCAACTAAAGCAGTGCATAAAGAGCTAGTCAGCAACCTTACGACCGAAGCGTTCACTGGAGCCTTGAAGCGATTCATAGGAAGAAGAGGTATATGCAAAAATTTATACTGTGACAATGCAACAAATTTTGTTGGTGCAAAGAATCAAATAGAAGAATTACAAGAATCAATTTATACAGATACTGCAAGGAAGATAATTGGAACGCAGTGTGCTAATAAGGGAATACAATTTAATTTTATTCGCCCACGTGCGCCACATTTTGGGGGGTTATGGGAGGCGGCAGTAAAAAGTGCAAAGAGCATTTTAAAAAAAATTGTGGCATCAGCAGCTTTAACTTATGAACAGTTGGAAACGGTATTGATTGACATTGAAGCAATACTAAATTCAAGACCTTTAGTACCAATGTCTTCTAATCCAAACGATTTCACAGCATTGACTCACGGTCATTTCTTAATAGGGGAACCATTAAATTCAACTATTGAGCATACATCAAAGGGCAATACAGCTAAGTTATCAGACCAGTGGAAAGAAGTTTCGGCATTAAGAGAAGGTTTTTGGAATCGTTGGAGGACAGAGTATTTACAACATCTCCAACATAAGGCACAATGGAAACGAGGAACTCAAAATGTGAAGATCGGTATGTTAGTCTTACTAAAAAGGGATGATGTACCTGTTTTCAAATGGCCGTTGAAATGAATTAAACGGATTTATACTGGCAATGATGGAAGAATTTGTGTTGTAGATGTTCAAACGGCAGGAGGCGTAGTTAAGAGGGTAATACACTATTTGGCACCATTGCCAATTGAGGATAATGCACTGTTGTCAACAAAAACCAACGAGTCATCAAAAGAGACTAGTCTGTTGCTAGTATCAACCCAAATGAAAGGCAGAAGGACACAAAAGCAAGATAAACCTCCAAAAAAGAGAGTCAAATTGAAGAGAGTCAATTGAACATAAGTTCAACGGGAGGAGAATGTTGGTATTCATAAATGTAATGACATAAAGTGAATATGTTTGACTTTTGAATTTTGAATTTGTAATTTGCAAGATCTACTTGGTTATTGACTTTTGAATTTTGAATTTGTAATTTGCAAGACCTACCTGGTTATGAAAATTAAGATTTTCTGTAAATATGTTTCATACATATATGGAGGGAGTTTATCTCTGGAGTGGCCAATCCGATTGAGTTGAAATTTTGGGAGAACGTAAATGTATACAGTAGGTAGGTCCATGACTCTTTCATATTCAGATGTCCTAAACCTTTTGGCGGCGGCGAGCGTTTTAGTGAATTTTGAGGAACCTCTATATTTCCAAGCAGTGTAAATTTTTGTTAAAGAAAAGTATTGGGAATGAAAATTAATTATGTTCTTAGCTTGTCTTTGATAAAAAATTGGAAATTTTGGGCCGTGTGTGGGTGGCAGGGTGCCTAAAAGTAGGCAAGGAATTTTTTTTAAATTTTGATTTGTCATTACTTGTAAGAAAAACAATGGATCATCGTGAAAATTACAGAGCGTATTGATGTTGACTAAAATTTGGCACATATTGATTTTCAGCATAAAGCGGGTAACTCTGTAGCTGTGGCAGGCTGCTGAAAAAAAATCCTTCAAATCATTGACCTTACTGAAAAGTTTTTGATTTTTGAAAAAAATTTCAAATCTTTGATAAATTTTATCCTTTGTCCTTCATCTCAAGATAACATTTTCAAAATTCCGATTTGCATAAGAACGGCAACCCAGCACCAAATTACCTCTATTTTCAGCACTCGAAAGTTCTGTTCACGAGAACTGACGACCGGATAATCCAATCATTATGAAATTTGCAGGACATGTTGGTATTAACTAGGACCAGGTCTGATAGAAGTGATTTTGAAATGCGGGCAACCCTGTGGCAGTGGTACTATCTTGAAAAATAACAAAGAAAAAAAAAACATCTTTTTGGCCTATAGCTTCCCATTCAGCCATCAGATTTTAACAAAATTTACACAGTACTTGGATGTTATCTATGTAACATTTGGTGAAAATTTGGTTGAAAAATTAGTATAGGGCTGGCAGCTGTGGTGATTTTAGTCTTATAAATCTTGCAAATTTGCTCAGCAAAGTAAAACTTTTTTCCCTATAACTTCCGGTCCAGTGTAGAAATCAAAACAAGTTCATGCAGTAAATGGACCTTAGCCTGAAGTAAATGTCGTAGGAATTTCGTACAAAAATCATGAAAGGACAGCCAGCTATGATAGTTTTTGTAATTTTGTGTAGTTTCTTTACAGAGCGATTATGTCATTAGATTTGCAATTGAGAATGATCTTGCAATGAAAATTAACAAGAAATATTAACGTTTTAAAAATTTCAAAAGTTTAAAGGGTGGTAACCCTAAAATTCCTTTCACCCGTATACCTTCCAGCGCAGTGATTCAATCGAAACGAAATTTACTGGTTGGGTTTAACTTAACGTGAAGCAGATTTGGTATATTTATTGTTTTGGTGCTGACACAGGCTAACCAGCATTAGCCATTTTCGTAAATATTGCACCAACAGATGCTTCAAATAACGTACGCATATGCAAAGCATTTGCGATAAAAAAAAGAAACCAATTTTTAAATTTGCCGAGTGTTGAACATTTTTCGCATGGCAGCCTCAAACAACGTTTAACAGCTGAAACTTTCGATGAAATCCTCCGATGAGAACGAAATTCAAAGGATAAGTTGATTTAAGTATGAGCTTGTGATGGTAAACTTTTTGCTGCTTCATTGAAAAAGAATTGCCAGCACTGAACATTTTCATCATTTGTATTATATGTGAATTTTTTGTCACTCAAAGACAATTTCTTCGATAATTAGTTTTCTAGCGGTTCAGGTGCGCTAGAGTTTTCTAATGTAATCTGTGCAGTGAAGTTATCTTCGCAAAAAGTAAAATGTAAGCAGTAAAGTGTATGTATAATTAGGTCTTTTAATTTCTGGGATAAATATAATTATTGTTTTGCTATCATATATTCTTACACTAAAAAATCAAGGCTATCTTCGGATTAGATGAATTTAACTTCTCCTCCTTCCGCCTTCCTGCACATCACTCTCCACTTCGACACCAAACATACTTGTAATTCGCCTCTTATGCCCTTATTTTGGTCAGCAACTTTTAATTTGCGACAAAAAGGAGTGAGATGCTTGTTGGAATTCATAAATGTAATGACATAAATTGAATATGTTTGACTTTTGAATTTTGAATTTGTAATTTGCAAGACCCACTTGGTTATTGACTTTTGAATTTTGAATTTGTAATTTGCAAGACCTACTTGGTTATGAAAATTAAAATTTTCTGTAAATAAGTTTCATACATATATCGTGTTGCTTATACTATATGTAGGATTGAGCTGTAAACGAATGTATGGAAAAAAGTCTAAGTTCTTAAAATAAACTACAAGATCATTAAATTAAAAAACGTTTGTTGTTAATGTTATTTGGTTCATGAGAAGTATTTCCTTTTAAATTCTTTTCTGTACAAGCTCACAGATTGCGAAGAAGAAAAAGGACCTGTTTGGTACAACGCACAAAAATAAGGAAGAACAGACGCCAAGAACCTTCTATCCGGTACATTGAGCCGGCATTGAAGGAACAACCCAACCTAGAGGAACTCAGTACAAGAACTGGTTCTACATAGGTTTTTCTCGGCTCAGTACAATAACTGGGTCTGCATAGGTTGTTCTCGGCTCAGTACATTGCACTGAGGTCGAAGAATGTTGAATGCTCACAATTAAACATTTCATGGTGACCCCGATGTTAAAAATATTAAAATAACCAAATAAAGCCAAACAAAAACATTCGTGATCGAGAAGGTCCTTGTTCTTTAGAAGTTGAAGCCTAAGTAGCTAGATACTGTCGCAAGATGACGCCTGTAGAAGAACAGAATGAACTCGTGCAGGATCTGCAGCGAATTGTTATTACCTATGGTAAAGATTCTCCTAGTCAGGAGAACAAGGCACGCAAAGAAAGGAGAGATTAGAAGTTGTTTGGGATGCATTTAAGGAAAAGCATGCTGAGCTTAGCAAGGATGTTGACTTAAAAGGACATAAATACTTTGTGGATGATGTTTACACAAAGGTGAAAAACATGTATAATAAGTACCATGAGCTTTTCGTTGAAGAAATTACGAAGCTAACAGCTGAAGAAAACGCAATGCCAGATCAAACATTCAAACAAATTACAAATAGAGGACCTACCGCAATAAAAAGCAACACCATTCTGATAGATATTAATCGTCAGAAGATATACTTCGATGCTTTAAATCGAATGTTAAATAAAGTTGTTACTAAAGATGCGTCATCGGCATACGCAGCGGTCAAGAGTGATGCTATAAAACGCATGTAGGCGCGAATTGAGGAATTACACACTAGCTTAGGTGAGAATGGTGCTGAATCACGAAAATCTGGTTATGATGAGGAGGTATTTTTTGAATTGGAAGATCGTGTTCAAGAAACGTTGATTGGGCTGACTTGCTGCAATCAAGGAACAGTAGGATATGGTAATGAATTGAAGTTACCAGCTATCAATATTCCGAAAGTTGACGGAGACTATGAAAAGTGGACACAATTTCGGAATTTATTCAAGCAAATGGTGGACAAGCAGCCAATATCCGAATGCCAGAAGCTCTGATATTTAAAGGCAAATATATCAGGTGATGCAGAAAGGTTAATCAGAAGATTATTAACATCGAGCGAAAATTATGCTGCAGCATGGGAAACTTTAGAGGAGCGTTATAATAATAAACGACTTTTAGTATCGATGATACTCAATAAACTACTCGCTCAGCCGAGCCAAACAACGGAATTTTTGTCATACGCAGCCACTCGGAGTTTATGCGATACAACCAAGGAATATTTATTAGCCTTGAATAATTTGGATGTCCCAATAGCTGGCTGGGACACAATATTAGTACATTTGCTGTTAAAAAAAATGGACAAATCATCTCATGTTCTTTTTGAACAATCACTTCAAAAACCTAAGGAACTACCTACTGTAGAACAATTGTTAGCATTCCTGGAAACAAGGTTTCAGATGCTTGAATCTTAAGGATCAAAGGGAAAACAAGAGTTTCAAGGACGGAGTCCATATCGAGCTTTGGTGTCTATAGTACAAAATTGCGTCAAATGCAAGGATATCCATCCGTTATACAGTTGCAAGGCTTTTCTTAGGATGTCGGTTACAGATCGCTTAAAGATAGTTAAGAATAACAATCTTTGTATGAATTGTCTTAAACCAGGGCATTTAGCAGTAACTTGTTCTTCAAGAGAATGTAATAAGTGTGGAAGGAGACATAACTCGTTGTTGCATATAACCGAATACCATACAGCAATGAAACGAGAAAACACGGTATTAACAGAATCGGTAGCTACCAATTCAAACTGCACTAAAGAACAAGATTCGGGAGTTTCCTTGACAACATTGGATAATGAATTAGAGCATCAGCACAGTTACGAATTACTTGGAACAGCCATCATCGAGCTATCAATAGATCATGGTAGTAAGATCAAGTGCAGAACTGTTCTTGATTCAGGCTCACAAGTAAATATTATAACCGATCGAGTTATTCAGAAACTATGAGTACCGTTAAAATTCAATGCCATGAGGATTTACAGGGTTGTTAACGGTACACAAGCCACCAATAAGAGAGCAAGTTTGTACTTAAAGATGGGAAGCGATAAAATTCAACGTATGGAGGCACATGTTTTAAAGACTATTATATCACCACAACCGACGCAGCACATTGACATAACAACCTGGAACATACCCGATGGTATTGTCCTAGCAGACCCTCATTTTTATCAGTCACAACGAGTTGATGTTTTATTGGGAGCTGAGTTCTATTATCAACTTTTGAAAATTGGCCAGATACATTTAAATAATTATCTCCCCATACTGCAAAATACTTTGTTTGGGTGAATGGTTGCAGGAAAAATTTGAAATATTAGTAGTCCGACAAAACCGAAGGTCACTTGTGCGGTTTCTACTGAAGGCGAGCAGTTGGAAAACATTTTAAGTAGATTTTGGCAATAAGAAGAAGTCGAATCAACTAAAAAACCTATCACGACTGTAGAAAGGTGGTGTGAAACACATTTCATCCAAACTACTAAAAGAAGGGCTGATGGTCGATTGGTTGTAAAATTGCCTTTCAATGATAGCCCGAGGGTTTTAGGAGAGTCAAGAGATATTGCACTGCGAAGATTTTTAGCGCTAGAATGGCGATTTGAACGAAATTCTGAACTACGAAGAGAGTATACTGCCTTCATGAAGAAATATTTGGAACTCGGGCACATGAAAGAAATAGCCACCAAGAAGATTCCACATAATCATTATTTCCTGCCACATCATTGTGTCATAAATGCAGAATCAACATCAACAAGGCTTCGAGTAGTACTTGACGCGTCAGCGAAGACTAACACCCAAATAGCTTTAAACGAAATTCTTCACTCTGGACCTATGGTTCAAGATAAGATGCGGACTATTCTTCTTCGGTTTAGACTGCCGAAGTTTGTTTTTTCAGCGGATATTAAAAAAATGTACCGCCAGATAATCATTGGTGATGATCACCAGCCTTATCAGTTAATTCTTTGGAGAGATCAACTAAACGAACCAATAAAATTTTTTAAATTATTGACAGTCACATATGGAACCAGGTCAGCACCATATCTAGCTGTACGTTGTTTAAAACAATTGGCGCTAGGAAAGGCATCCTCCTATCCATTAGGAGCAAATATCCTGAATAAAAATTTCTATGTGGACAATTCACTTGCCGGTTTAAATAGTATTACTGAGACAAAAGAACAAAAAAAGCAGATTACGAAGCTGCTTGATGATGCAGGCTTTAATTTACGGAAATGGAGTAGCAATAATTGCACCATTCTCGAAGGCATTCCGCTAGAAGACAGAGAAAAGGAATTAACATTGTCTGATGATGATCAGGAAACCATTAAAATTTTTGGCTTAACCTGGTTACCAAAGTTGGATAAACTTTGTGTAAGAGTCAAAGATTATCCGCGGGAGAAGTTAACCCGTTGGACTATAGCATCTGATTTAGGCAGGCTTTTTGATCCATTGGGTTTGCTTGGTCCAATTATAGTCACGGCAAAAATTATCGTGCAGGATTTAATAAAAGAAAAGGCTGATTGTGATGCGGCAGTGCCAAGTGATATTCTACATAGATGGGTACACTTCCGCAAAGACTTACAAGCAATTGATAATATTCATATTCCTAGACACATACAGGTATATGGTGAGAAAATCCCAGTAGAAGTGCAATTACACGTGTTCGCGGATACGTCCAAGACAGCTTATGGAGCAGCATTATACGTACGATCCAGGGATGCTGCAGGAACATTAACCGTTCGCCTTTTATGTGCTAAGTCTCACATAGCACCAATAAAAACTCAGACGATACCAAGGCTTGAGTTGTGCGCGGCAAAATTAGCAGTCGACTTGGTTCATCAAGTAAAAGAAGAGCTAGGCTTCACAAACGAGAAAACTTTCTACTAGACCGATTCGCAAATTGTTTTGGACTGGATTAATTTTGAGTTCAGCCCGGAACCCATTTTTATTGCAAACCGTGTGTCTGCGATATTAGATAAAACTGTGCCAGCTCAAAGGCGTCACATACGATCGGCGGAGAACCCAGCAGATGTGCTGTCTAGAGGTACTTCTCCACCACGACTAGTGGCAGATCATTTATGGTTCTACGGTCCAATTTTCCTTCATGGTCGAGAAGAAATGTGGCCGCCTACTTATGTGTTTAATGTTTCAACTAAACCAACTGTTAGACAAGTGTAGAAAATATAATTGACTTGATTGCACACCGCAACTCTTTCAGACGACTTCAGCGTATTGTTGCTTATATATTAAAGTTCAAGAATCAAGGTGAAGGAGATCCGTCACAATCAACCAAGCAACAAAAATATGCACAAGGTGTAATTATTCGAAATATGCAAATGAATTCACTAATAAAAAATGATATTTATCAACTTAAACGTGCTAATGAAGTATCTAAAAATAGTCTTTTGGCCGGCATGACACCATTTTTAGATGAAAATAATATTGTGAGAATTGGAGGACGACTAGAGGCATCAAATCTATCTTACGATTCAAAACATCCGATGGTTATTCCTTATGATCATGACTTAACCAGATTAATGATGACTGGAATACATGTTGAAAATTTGCATTTGGGACCATCAGCTCTTCTAGCAAAGACTAGGCAGGAATTCTGGCCATTAAAGGGGAAGGCTATTGCTAGAGGCATAGTTCAACGATGTGTCGTTTGCATCCGTTCTAAGCCAAGGTTACTACCACAAGTAATGGGTAACTTACCTATAACCCGAATAGAACCAGCTCGGCCGTTCACTAATGCTGGAGTTGATTTTTGCGGCCCAGTATGGATTCATTATGCCGTGCCCTGATAGCCCTAACGACTGAAGCGTTCATTGGAGCCTTGAAGCGATTCATAGGAAGAAGAGGTAGATGCAAAAATTTATACTGTGACAATGCAACAAATTTTGTTGGTGCAAAGAATCAAATAGAAGAATTACAAGAATCAGTTTATACAGATACTGCAAAGAAGATAATTGGAACGCAGTGTGCTAATAAATGAATACAATTTAATTTTATTCCCCTACGTGCGCCACATTTTGAGGGGTTATGGGAGGCGGCAGTAAAAAGGGCAAAGAGCATTAAAAAAAAAATAGTGGCATCAGCAGCTTTAACTTATGAACAGTTGGAAACGGTATTGATTGACATTGAAGCAAAACTAAATTCAAGACCTTTAGTACCAATGTCTTCTAATCCAAACGAATTCACAGTATTGACTCCCGGTCATTTCTTAATAAGGGAACCATTAAATTCAACTATTGAGCCTACATCAAAGGGCAATACAGCTAAGTTATCAGACCAGTGGAGAGAAGTTTCGGCACTAAGAGAAGGTTTTTGGAATCGTCGGAGGACAGAGTATTTACAACATCTTCAACATATGGCACAATGGAAACGAGGAACTCAAAATGTGAAGATCGGTATGTTAGTATTGCTAAAAAGGGATGATGTACCTGTTTTCAAATGGCCGTTGGGACGAATTAAACGGATTTATACTGGCAATGATGGAAGAATTCGTGTTGCAGATGTTCAAACGGCGGGAGGCGTACTTAAGAGGGCAATACACTATTTGGTGCCATTGCCAATTGAGGATAATGCACTGTTGTCAACAAAAACCAACGAGTCATCAAAAGAGACTAGTCTGTTGCTAGTATCAACCCAAATGAAAGGCAGAAGGACACAAAAGCAAGATGAACCTCCAAAAAAGAGAGTCAAATTGAAGTTGGATTCCTCGAAAAATCATCGCTGAAAAATAATGCACCTACCTGGAGACATTCAAATATCCACGATGTCATCATGATGTTATACCTACCATCGACTTAACAATATATTGAACATAAGTTCAACAGTAGGAGAATGTTGGTATTCATAAATGTAATGACATAAATTGAATATGTTTGACTTTTGAATTTTGAATTTGTAATTTGCAAGATCTATTTGGTTATTGACTTTTGAATTTTGAATTTTTAATTTGCAAGACCTACTTGGTTATGAAAATTAAGATTTTCTGTAAATATGTTTCATACATATATGGAGGGAGATAATCTCTGGAGTGGCCAATCCGATTGAGTTGAAATTTTTGGAGAACGTAGATGTATACAGTAGGTAGGTCAATGACTCTTTCAAATTCAGATGTCCCAAACCTTTTGGCGGCGGCGAGTGTTTAAGTGAATTTGGAGGAACTTCTATATTTCCAAGCAGTGTAAATTTTTGTTAAAGAAATGTATTGGGCCTGAAAATTAATTATGTTCTAAGCTTGTCTTTGATAAAAAATTGGAAATTTTGGGCCGTGTGTTGATGCAGGGTGCCTAAAAGTAGGCAAGGAATCTTTTTCGAATTTTGATTTGTCATTACTTGTAAGAAAAACAATGGATCATCGTAAAAATTACAGAGCGTATTGATGTTGACTAAAATTTGGCACATATTGATTTTCAGCATAAAGCGGGTAACTCTGTAGCTGTGGCAGGCTGCTGAAAAAAAATCCTTCAAATCATTGACCTTCCTGAAAAGTTTTTGATTTTTGACAAAAATTTCAAATCTCTGATAAATTTTATCATTTGTCCTTCTTCTCAAGATAAAATTTTCAAAATTCCGATTTGCATAAGAACGGCAACCCAGCACCAAATTACCTCTATTTTCAGCACTCGAAAGTTCTGTTCACGAGAACTGACGACCGGTTAATCCAATCATTATGAAATTTGCAGGACATGTTGGTATTAACTAGGACCAGGTCTGATAGAAGTGATTTTGAAATGCGGGGAACCCTGCGGCAGTGGTACTATCTTGAAAAATAACAAAGAAAAAAAAATATCTTTTTGGCCTATAGCTTCCCATTCAGCCATCAGATTTTAACAAAATTTACACAGTACTTGGATGTTATCTATGTAACATTTGGTGAAAATTTGGTTGAAAAATTAGTATAGGGCTGGCAGCTGTGGTGATTTTAGTCTTATAAATCTTGCAAATTTGCTCAGCAAAGTAAAGCTTTTTTCCCTATAACTTCCGGTTCAGTGTAGAAATCAAAACGAAGTTCATGCAGTAAATGGACCTTAGTGTGAAGTAAATGTCGTAGGAATTTCGTACAAAAATCATTAAAGGACAGCCAGCTATGATAGTTTTTGTAATTTTGTGGAATTTCTTTACTGAGCGATTATGTCATTAGATTTGCGATTGAGAATGATCCTGCAATGAAAATTAACAACAAATATTTACGTTTTAAAAATTTTAAAAGTTTTAAGGGTGGTAACCCTAAAATTCTTTTCACCCGTATACCTTCCAGCGCAGTGATTCAATCGAAACGAAATTTACTGTTTGGGCTTAACTTAACGTGAAGCAGATTTGGTATATTTATTGTTTTGCTGCTGACTTAGGCTAACCAGCATTAGCCATTTTCGTAAATATTGCACCAACAGATGCTTCAAATGACGTACGCATATGCAAAGCATTTGCGATAAAAATAAGACACCAATTTTTAAATTTCCCGAGTTTTGAACATTTTTCGGATGGCAGCCTCAAAACCCGTTTAACAGCTGAAACTTTCGATAAAATCCTCCAATGAAAACGAAAATCAAAGGATAAGTTGATTTAAGTATGAGCTTGTTATGGTAAACTTTTTGCTGCTTCATTGGAAAAGTATTGCCAGCACTGAACATTTTCATCATTTGTGTTATATTTGAGTTTTTTTGTCACTCAAAGACAATTTTTTCGAAAATTAGTTTTCTAGCGGTTCAGGTGCACTAGAGTTTTTTAATGTAATCTGTGCAGTGAAGTTATCTTCGCAAAAAGTCAAATGTAAGTAGTAAAGTGTATGTATAATTAAGTCTTTTAATTTCTGGGATAAATATAATTATTGTTTTGCTATCATATGTTCTTACACAAAAAAATAAAGATTATCTTTGGATTAGATGAATTTAACTTCTCCTCCTTCCGCCTTCCTGCACATCACTCTCCACCTCGACACCAAACATACTTGTAATTCGCCTCTTATGCCCTTATTTTGGTCAGCAACTTTTAATTTGCGACAAAAAGGAGTGAGATGCTTGTTGGAATTCATAAATGTAATGACATAAATTGAATATGTTTGACTTTTGAATTTTGAATTTGTAATTTGCAAGACCCACTTGGTTATTGACTTTTGAATTTTGAATTTGTAATTTGCAAGACCTACTTGGTTATGAAAATTAAGATTTTCTGTAAATATGTTTCATACATATATCGTGTTACTAATATTATAAGTAGGATTGAGCTGTAAACGAATGTATGGAAAAAAGTCTAAGTTCTTAAAATAAACTACAAGATCATTGATTTAAAAACCTTTGTTGTTAAGGTAATTTGTTCATGAGAAGTATTTCCTTTTAAATTCTTTTCTGTACAAGCTCACAGATTGCGAAGAAGAAAAAGGACCTGTTTGGTACAACGCACCAAAATAAGGAAGAACAGACGCCAAGAACCTTCAATCCGGTACATTGAACCGGCATTGAAGGAACAACCCAACCTAGAGGAACTCAGTACAAGAACTGGTTCTACATAGGTTTTTCTCGGCTCAGTACAATAACTGGGTCTGCATAGGTTGTTCTCGGCTCAGTACATTGCACTGAGGTCGAAGAATGTGTAATGCTCACAATTAAACATTTCATGGTGACCCCGATGTTAAAAATATTAAAATAACCAAATAAAGACTAACAAAAACATTCGTGATCGAGAAGCTCCTTGTTTTTTAGAAGTTGAAGCCTAAGTAGCTAATAATGTAGCCGAGTGTTGTTCGTTTTAAAAAAAACTTTATTTCGAATTACTTATTTGAACTGTTACACAAAATTCTTATTTTCACGAATTATATTTTATTTAATTAACAGACCGGACACTTGTACCTGATTGCAACTGACTGTCTCGCGGCCACGCATGCAAAACTATTTATCCATCCTAGATTTGCTGACTATTAGAGAATCAAAACATAATGCATTTCTAAATATGCTGACTACAATGGGAATGTCTATCTCGCGACGTTCCCATGTCGTTTCGTGGATAAGGATGCGCTTGTTGCAGGTGTTTGTTTACTGTCTGCAACAGCGCATCATATTTCTTTTCGTCTACAAATTGTTTTGCATACGTGACTTCTCCCCCCTTTTGAGTTGAATTCTCCTGAATTCTATTTTTATTATTTATTTTACATTGTTTTTGGTTTTTTATGCAAATTACGCAATATATAGTTATAAACATTGTTAAAACAATAAGAAGGGTTAAATTAATGCCATTTGATATTTTCTTATGATATTGAAGTTCTTCGATTTTATTTATATTTTTTATATTTACATTGCTTAGTTCTTCTAATGTTATTTTGCTTGTGAAATTTTAATAATTTTTCGGGGACGGGTAGTAAAATCTTTCATTGAAATATTGTTTTTTGTTAGAAAAATAATGATCCAAAATTTTGATTTCGCAATTGTTAAAATGAATAAGTACATTGTTATTTATGTGTAGTTTCCGGTCGTCACAATTTTGGGTTACATTTAAATTATATGCGTTTTTAATAATAATTGTTTCTTGGTCTATTTCAGATATTTCTGTTTCATTATTTACGATCATTTTCTTTGTAGATACAATGTTTACTTTGTGTTAGTTCGTTCATCGATTTTAGGGGTTCGTATTTGTACATTTTATCATTATATTGAAAAACTAATTCATTGGAAGAGTCTATTTCTCTATGTTCAATGTTTGGAATTGGATATATGAGACGAAGTTTGACTTTCACACATTCTGTAGGTATTTTCATAGCGAATATCAACATATCATTTTTTGTCTGAGCAACACCAAGTTTAATTAATTTCATTTTGTTTAAATCTATATCAAATTTCTGAATTTCTTCGTCCGTTAATATGTTCGGATGGAGTATTCCGTACTTCGCTGAAACTACATTGTCTTGTATTTGTTCGATTTTGGCTTTTAAAATTTGAATTTTGAACATTTGGTCATAATAATAATTGTTAGCAATATTTTTTCCTTCCAAACTATTTATGTTTCTCATAATAATATCTCTGTCATTTTTAATAATTTTGTTTAAATTTTTGAATGTGTTGCTAAAATTTTGGTTTATTAGTATCTGTTGATTAACTGTAGCAATTAAGTTGTGAGTGTTTTTGTCTAATGTCTGTAGGTGATTCTCTATATCTTGTCGGTCTTGATCGTCCATAGTACCAAATAACCATTTTTCAGCAGAGCCTATCAGATTTATTAGACCTCTTTTATTTCTATTGTTTTTTGGCATAAGAGTTTTTACTTTTTGTTTCATATGTTTAATTTCAGTGGATAGTAACTCTTTTTGTTGTATATCTAAATTAGCAATGTTGGCTTGAAAACTAGTTAAAATATTCAGAATTTCAGTTATATTAATTTGATGAATGATTATACTGGATTTCGTGACGATTTCAGCTTCGTTGAGTTGAATTTCGACAAATCCTGTTTGTTCCTGTATGTCGTAAATGTTAAGATGTCCCAATACCAAGTTAAGTGTCCATATTAATGTAAGTATAATGTTCAACATCTAAAAATAATAAGAATTGTTTTGAGAGGCTTCTGGAGAAGATTTTTTTTTGAATAGAAGCTTTTTTATTTAAATTGTTAAAATATAAGCTTTTCTTGCGCAATTTCTAAAACGATTTTCCGTCGGAAATATGGGATATCTTTTTGCGTAAATGTAAGATTTCGTTTTCTAGCAACATAATCTGCAAAAACACAGCTAAATACACCGCAATCATTTCCGTTGCTTTGAAGGGGTAAATTTGTGACATTTTCCTGAATGAATTCCGATGGTTCTAATGGAATGTTTAATTTATCTACCGATTCTGCTTTCATGTAGTGCTCTAAGCTGCTCAAAACGTTTGAATTTGGTTGCCCTAATGAATCATAATATTTGATTGTTTTTTTCACGAGGTTAATAACTGCTAAACACCAGTGTGCGTTATTTACATGAACAGGGACTAAAAGAATGTCATAGGAAAAAATATTTACGTTTCGTGTCCATCTTCGTACTGCATTATATCCTGCCTCAAGAAGTCGTGGAATGAAAAAAGTATTCATAGCATATACTTTAGGTAATAATGTTGAGTTTTCTTCACTACGTTGCATGATGAGATTAAGATAAAAATTAATTACATTATCGTTGAGCCATTTTCCCTCTAATAAAGTGCAAATATCACTTTTTGTTATGACGATATTAAATTTTGTTATAATTGGTTGACTTGGTGGACCCATTTCTAAAGATTGATTTATTATTTTATTTTGTTCATCACTGAATTCCGCAAGTTCCGGGAATTCTTCTAATAGTTTCGGTGTTTCCGGTTGAAAATATTTTGGCGATCTTTTTATGTTGGCAAAATGAACGTTCTTGAGTTTTGCTTTTACATATTTAGGCTGCCACTTTCGTCTGACGGCCTTGTAATTCTTTATGAAACCGGTTGATCTGGTTTCTATATATTCTTCTCTGTTCTTATTTGCTTTTTCCAACCATTTTTCTTTAGATTTTACCAAATTTTCTTTCACTTTTTGGAAATTTACTTTATGATATTGTACTTCACTGGGTGTGTATTTAATCGTTGAATGGAACCTTTCATTATAATTACGAATTGCTTGCTGTATTAATCTTTGTGGCATTAAATCGCTCTTTTCGTAAGCAAGAATCCTAACTTTTTCTACTAGAGTTTCGTGGAATCTTTCGATATCTGCGATCCCTGTAGAACTATGAGCTTTCGTCAGATGCAACTCTATATTTTCTGTTGATAAAAATTCTTTCATTAATGTTCCATTGAATTCATTTCCTGCTACTATTAATTTAGGAACTCCAACTCTAGCAAAATGTTCTTCGAATTTTTCAATAAGTGTTATATGATTTCGATCAGGTAAAAAATAAGCTGATCCAAATTTGGAAAATTTATCAATTATAGTGAGAAATGAATTTTTCATTATGGTATAGATATCAACTTGCAATATTTCGTTAATATCATCGGCTGTTTCAGTATACTCGAACTTAGGTTTTATTGGATTTCTATCGTACTTTACGCCCTGACAGATTTCGCACTGATTTATTACAATTTGAATTAGTTCAAGTAATTTCGGGTAATATATTTTATTTTTGATAGCATTGAAAGTTTCCTGAATCCCAGAGTGCATACTTTCTCTCACGTGATAGAATGAGATTTGCTTGACTGCTTCGGTTTCTGTGTCAATATCTTGAGCTCTAAAAGAACATTTAATAAATTTAACTTGCTTGTCATTTGAGTACATTTCCCGTAATTTATCTTGTACAATGTTATATTTGCTATCCGAAATATATGAATAAATACCGGTTATTCCCTTTTTTATATATCTTCTGAATATATCATGAAGATTATTGAATTCGTACTCCGCAATATATATTACTCGTTTTTTGTGAATTACTTCGAAATCTTTAGTTTTGTCGTTAGTTAAAATAATCTGAGTTCTATATTTGTTGACTATTTCTTCCTTTATAGGAATATGATCAAGAAGTTCTTCATCCGCCGAATGAACTGTTACCATTGAGGCGTCATCATCCCCTTCGACATTAAACAGGACTCCTAGATCTGAATTTGAGCTACAGTCAGTTTTGTTAACTATCATACTGGCATTATCATCTTCTTCTGGTAATTCGATTCTGCTTAGAAAATCAGCTACTTTATTCTGTTTTCCTTTCAAATATTCTATATCGAATTGATACTCTCCCAGTTGCAGAAGCCATCTCTGGTGCCTTGGAGACATATCTTTTCCACGATACTTTGCGTGTAGAAACTTAATTGGTTGATGATCGGTGTAGATCTTGAATCTTTTACCATATAAATATGGTCGGAAATAGTTCACCGCCCATTTTATGGCTAAAAATTCTTTGTCAGTAACCGCATAGTTCCTTTCATGAGTATTTAATGTGCGAGACGCATAGCAAACAGGGTGTCCTTCTTGTGAAAGCACAGCTCCTATCGCAAAATTAGATGCGTCAGTAGTTAATTGGAAAGTTTTACTGAAATCTGGGTAGCGAAGAATAGGTGGAGAGCAAATTAAAAGTTTAAGTTTCTCGAATGATTCTACATAGGTTGGGTCCTTTATATTAATTTTAGTATTCTTTTTAAGATACTTTGTCATTGGCTGTGCAACTTTAGCGTAATCACGAATAAACTTTCTGTAAAAACCAGTCAATCCAAGAAAACTATTGATTTGTTTTTCTGTTCTAGGTAAACTAACTTGTTGAATGGTTTTAATTTTGTCTGGGTTTGGTTTGTAGCCTTGTTTTGTAATTACATGCCCTAAGAAATTGGTTTCCTTTTGTAAAAAATTGCATTTATCAATTTGGATTTTCAGACGATGAAATTTAAGCGTTTCGAAAATGTCAGTTATTGCCTTGATATGCTCTTTCAATGACGTGCTGAAAACTAGGATATCATCGAGATAAACCACACATGTCTTGTTAATGAAGTCTCTAAGGATATCATTCATGAGCCTTTGAAATGTCGCTGGCGCATTTTTTAAACCGAAAGGCATCTTTAGAAACTCGTACAGACCGTGGGGTGTGACAAAGGCTGTTTTGGGTCTATCTTCTTTTTTGACAAGAATTTGATAGTAGCCCTTGGCTAAGTCAATAGTGGAAAAATATTGGGCTCTACCCAGTTTGTCGAGTACAGAATCGATGTTGGGTAATGGAAATTTGTCATCCACAGTTACATCGTTTAATTTCCTGTAATCTACGACTATTCTATATTTCTTCGTCCCAGAGTTGTCACCCTTCTTCGGCACAACAATTATTGGACTCGAATATTTAGAGCTGCTTTTCTGTATTATACCCTGTCTTTCCATATCCGATATTTCTTTCCTAACTACATCATCGAGTCTAGGCGGATAACGATAAAGTTTGGAATTGATTTGTTGATCGGTTGTAGTCTTTATTTCATGATAAATTGACGGTGTGCTTGTAAGGACGTCTCCCTCTTTAAAAAATAAGTTTTTGTATTTATTAACTAGTTTAATTACTTCTTGGTTTTCTTCTTTGTTAAGATGATTTAGTTTTAGATGTTCTAAAAAATTATCTTTTACTATTTCCAGAGTATAGATGTTAATTTGAGAATAAAGACTATTTGAGAATCTAATGATTTGATCGTTGATACATAATGTCTTATTTTCTTAATCGATACTTGTATTAAGATTATTCAATAGGTCCACGCCCAAGATAAATTGGTATTTTCGGTTAGGCAGTGATTTTATTTTCCATCGGATCAAACTTTTTGGATGAAGTCTGAATTCTTCTGGAGCCGGTGTATGCATTTCATAGCGGACCGTGTCGTTGCCTGTGATAGTGCTAAAACTAAGAGGTTCGATATCAATTATTTTAAACCCAGTAATGTTATCGTTTACTATGCTAAAAGAAGATCCAGTGTCAATAAGTGCTACGTACTTTACTTTGTTTAATGTGATTTGGATCAAAGGAAGATTTTCCGAGGCTAGTTGATAAAAAATTTATTATGAGCAGTATTTATTTCTGCGGTTGTTGATTTTACATCGGTGTTAGAAGATTGAATATTATCGATCTCCATAGGTTCTGGTTGTGTGTGATTGTAATAGCCCGAATTTTGTCTATATCGATCTGATCGATTATTATTTTTGTAGTGGTTAGAATTATAGTAGCGATTGGAATTTCGCGACTGCTGACTTTTGTTTCCAGCATTTCGAGAATTCGTGTGCTGTTGATTGTCTTGGTCATAATTCTTATCCACTTTTTCCAAATTTCTGTTCTGTTTGTTTTTGTTCTTGTAAAAGTTGTTGTCTGTTCTTTCGTTCTGTCGGTCTTGCAATTTTGAATTATTTTTGAAATGACCATTTAATTTATGTTTTTTATATTCTGGTCGAATACAATGGTTTTCGTATCTTCTGTATTGCATTATATTGAGTACATCATTAATATTTCTTTCTTCATAAATTTTGTCTAAAAGAACCCCTTGACAAATTTCTTTAATTGTATTAACTAATAAAGAGTCTACATTACTTAAATCTATTCCATTATCAGTTCTATAGTAGTTTATAAGCTCATCCGCTTTAAGCTTAATTTTTTGTATTTCCTCGATTAGTTCGGCCACTGTGTTGACTCGTAAAGTTGATATTCTCCGATAGATCTCTCCAGGCTGTGTTTTTGGTCTGAAATAAAGTTTCAGGTACGCCTTTATAAGCTCCCAGTTGTCTGGCTGTGGAATGTTGATTATAACGTTTTTTGCTTCCCCCAGGATTTTCTCGTAGTAGATCGTCCTTATTGCCGCCCTTTTTGTAATTTCGTCTGTTATCCCGTTCAGGTAATTTTCGATGTTGTTGATAAAGCAAACAACGCTAACATCGCCCTGACCCGTGAAATTTGTCATATATCTAATTTCCTTCAGGATTTTCCCTCTGTCTCCTGAGGATTGGTGAAGAGTGATTTCTTCTAATGCGGAGGCCAATTGTTCTAATTGACTTTCCCGCTTTAGCAATTGCTCTTGCAATGCTTGTATTTGCACTTCCATGGTTAGGTTTTTTCGATTAAGGGTATAATAAAGGTTTCGTCTTTCCTTTCGGTCCAGGTTTTAAATAGAAAATAAAAATAACTTACTGTGTGTGTGTATATATATCTGGTTGAAAGAGTTTCTGCCACTTGTTCTTTTTCTTTTTCTTTTTCTGTTTTTTTTTTTTTTTCAATTCACTGTTTCACACTGTTCTGATTTGTTCACACACTGTTCTGATCTGTTCACACACTGTTCTGATCTGTTCACACACTGTTCAAAACTTCACAAGTTTATTTATTAAATTTTTTTTTTTTTTTTTTTTTTTTTTTTTTTTTAATTGTAGTAATTAACCGAATCAGATCCCATACCAGCCTCAGCCATGGGTGTTTAAGAAACCTTAAAAGAGGCTTATCGTAAAAACGACTGGTTTCTCTGATCGTTATTATTAGTTATGTCACTGGTTTTTGTTATAATTACTCTGGTGTCCTTTGCGGCTTTCCAAAGTAATATTATTTATGTTAGGAATTTTGGAACCTTTGCGGCTTTCCAAATTCTAATTGTTATATCTTTAGGTACCTTTTGCGGTTTTCCAAAGAATTATTATTTATTGTTAAGAATATTGGGAACCTTTGCGGCTTTCCAAATTCTAATTGTTAAAACTTTGGGTACCTTTTGCGGCTTTCCAAAGAATTAGTATTATTTTTTATTATTCACTTTATCTCGAATTTCCTTTGCGGTTTTTCGAAGTCGCGAACTGTTTTTAGCCGACTGCGCCAATAATGTAGCCGAGTGTTGTTCGTTTTAAAAAAAACTTTATTTCGAATTACTTATTTGAACTGTTACACAAAATTCTTATTTTCACGAATTATATTTTATTTAATTAACAGACCGGACACTTGTACCTGATTGCAACTGACTGTCTCGCGGCCACGCATGCAAAACTATTTATCCATCCTAGATTTGCTGACTATTAGAGAATCAAAACATAATGCATTTCTAAATATGCTGACTACAATGGGAATGTCTATCTCGCGACGTTCCCATGTCGCTTCGTGGATTAGGATGCGCTTGTTGCAGGTGTTTGTTTACTGTCTGCAACAGCGCATCATATTTCTTTTCGTCTACAAATTGTTTTGCATACGTGACTAGCTAGATACTGTCGCAAGATGACGCCTGTAGAAGAACATAATGAACTCGTGCAGAATCTTTAGCTAATTGTAATTAACTATGGTAAAGATTCTCCTAGTCAGAAGAACAAGGAGTATTATTTGCAAAGAAAGGAGAGATTAGAAGTTGTTTGGGATGCATTCAAGGAAAAGCATGCTGAGCTTAGCAAGGATGTTGACTTAAAAGGACATAAATACTTTGTGGATGATGTTTACACAAAGGTGAAAAACATGTATAATAAGTACCAGGAGCTTTTCGTTGAAGAAATTACGAAGCTAACAGCTGAAGAAAACGCAATGCCAGATCAAACATTCAAACAAATTACAAATAGAGGACCTACCGCAATAAAAAGCAACACCATTCTGATAGATATTAATCGTCAGAAGATATACTTCGATGCTTTAAATCGAATTTTAAATTAAGTTGTTACTAAAGATGCGTCATCGGCATACGCAGCGGTCAAGAGTGATGCTATAAAACGCATGTAGGCGCAAATTGAGGAATTACACACTAGCTTATGTGAGAATGGTGCTGAATCACGAAAATCTGGTTATGATGAGGAGGTATTTTTTGAATTGGAAGATCGTGTTCGAGAAACGTTGATTGGGCTGACTTGCTGCAATCAAGGAACAGTAGGATATGGTAATGAATTAAAGCTATCAGCTATCACTATTCCAAAATTTGACGGAGACTATGAAAAGTGGTTACAATTCCTGAATTTATTCAAGCAATTGGTGCACAAGCAGCCAATATCCGAATGCCAGAAGCTCTGATATTTAAAGGCAAATATGTCAGGTGATGCAGGAAGGTTAATCAGAGGATTATTAACATCGAGCGAAAATTATGCTGCAGCATGGGAAATTTAGAGGAGCGTTATAATAATAAACGCCTTTTAGTATCGATGATACTCAATAAACTACTCGCTCAGCCGAGCCAAACAACGGAATTTTCGTCATACGCAGCCATTCGGAGTTTATGCGATACAACCAAGGATTATTTATTAGCCTTGAATAATTTGGATGTCCCAATAGCTGGCTGGGACACAATATTAGTACATTTGCTGTTAAAAAATATGGACAAATCATCTCATGTTCTTTTTGAACAATCACTTCAAAAACCTAAGGAACTACCTACTGTAGAACAATTGTTAGCATTCCTGGAAACAAGGTTTCAGATGCTTAAATCTTAAGGATCAAAGGGAAAACAAGAGTTTCAAGGACGGAGTCCATATCGAGCTTTGGTGTCTACAGTACAAAATTGCGTCAAATGCAAGGATATCCATCCGTTATACAGTTGCAAGGCTTTTCTTAAGATGTCGGTTACAGATCGCTTAAAGATAGTTAAGAATAACAATCTTTGTATGAATTGTCTCAATCCAGGGCATTTAGAAGTGACTTGTTCTTCAAGAGAATGTAATAAGTGTGGAAGGAGACATAACTCGTTGTTGCATATAACCGAATACCATACAGGAATGAAACCAGGAAACACGGTATTAACAGAATCGGTAGCTACCAATTCAAACTGTACTAAAGAAAAAGATTCGGGAGTTTCCTTGACAACATTGGATGGTTACGTATTAACAGTAACGTATTACTTGGAACAGCCATCATCGAGCTATCAATAGATCATGGTAGTAAGATCAAGTGCAGAGCTGTTCTTGATTCAGGCTCACAAGTAAATATTATAACCGATCGAGTTATTCAGAAACTACGAGTACCGTTAAAATCCAATGCCATAAGGATTTACGGAGTTGGTAACGGTACACAAGCCACCAATAAGAGAGCAAGTTTGTACTTAAAGATGGGAAGCGATAAAATTCAACGTATGGAGGCACATGTTTTAAAGACTATTATATCACCTCAACCGACGCAGCACATTGACATAACAACCTGGAACATACCCGATGGTATTGTCCTAGCAGACCCTCATTTTTATTAGTCACAACGAGTTGATGTTTTATTGGGAGCTGAATTCTATTATCAACTTTTGAAAATTGGCCAGATACATTTAAATAATGATCTCCCCATACTGCAAAATACTTTGTTTGGGTGAATGGTTGCAGGAAAAATTTGAAATATTAGTAGCCCGACAAAACCGAAGGTCACTTGTGCGGTTTCTACTGAAGGCGAGCAGTTGGAAAACATTTTAAGTAAATTTTGGCAATAAGAAGAAGTCGAATCAACTAAAAAACCTATCACGACTGTAGAAAGGTGGTGTGAAACACATTTCATCCAAACTACAAAAAGAAGGGCTGATGGTCGATTGGTTGTAAAATTGCCTTTCAATGATAGCCCGAGGGTTTAAGGAGAGTCAAGAGATATTGCACTGCGAACATTTTTAGCGCTAGAATGGCGATTTCAACGAAATTCTGAACTACGAAGAGAGTATACTGCCTTCATGAAGAAATATTTGGAACTCGGGCACACGAAAGAAATAGCCACCAAAAGATTCCACATAATCAATATTTCCTGCAACATAATTGTGTCATCAATGCAGAATAAACATCAACAAGGCTTCGAGTAGTATTTGACGCGTCAGCGAAGACTAACACCCAAATAGCATTAAACGAAATTTTTCAATCTGGATCTATGGTTCAAGATAAGATGTGGATTATTCTTCTTCGGTTTAGACTGCCGAAGTTTGTTTTTTCAGCGGATATTAAAAAAATGTACCGCCAGATAATCATTGGTGATGATCACCAGCCTTATCAGTTAATTCTTTGGAGATATCAACCAAACGAACCAATAAAAATTTTTAAATTATTGACAGTCACATATGGAACCAGGTCAGCACCATATCTAGCTGTAGGTTGTTTAAAACAATTGGCGCTAGAAAAGGTATCCTCCTATCCATTAGGAGCAAATATCCTGAATAAAAATTTCTATGTGGACAATGCACTTGCCGGTTCAAATAGTATTACTGAGACACTAGAACAAAAAAAGCAGATTACGAAGCTGCTTGATGATGCAGGCTTTAATTTACGGAAATGGAGTAGCAATAATTGCACCTTTCTCGAAGGCATTCCGCTAGAAGACAGAGAAAAGGAATTAACATTATCTGATGATGATCAGGAAACCATTAAAATTTTTGGCTTAACCTGGTTACCAAAGTTGGATAAACTTTGTGTAAGAGTCAAAGATTATCCGCGAGAGAAGTTAACCCGTCGGACTATAGCATCTGATTAAGGCAGGCTTTTTGATCCATTGGGTTTGCTTGGTCCAATGATAGTCACGGCAAAAATTATCGTGCAGGATTTAGTAAAAGAAAAGGCTGATTGTGATGCGGCAGTGCCAAGTGATATTCTAGACAGATGGGTACACTTCCACAAAGACTTACAAGCAATTGATAATATTCATATTCTTAGACACATACAGGTATTTGGTGAGAAAATCCCAGTAGAAGTGCAATTACACGTATTCGCGGATACGTCCAAGACAGCTTATGGAGCAGCATTATACGTACGATCCAGGGATGCTGCAGGAACATTAACCGTTCGCCTTTTATGTGCTAAGTCTCACATAGCACCAATAAAAACTCAGACGAAACCAAGGCTTGAGTTGTGCGCAGCAAAATTAGCAGTCGACTTGGTCCATCAAGTAAAAGAAGAGCTAGGCTTCACAAACGAGAGAACTTTCTACTGGACCGATTCGCAAATTGTTTTGGACTGGATTAATTTTGAGTTCAGTCCGGAACCCATTTTTATTGCAAACCGTGTGTCTGCGATATTGAATAAAACTGTGCCAGCTCAATGGCATCACATACAATCGGCGGAGAACCCAGCAGATGTGCTGTCTAGAGGTACTTCTCCACAACGACTAATGGCGGATCATATATGGTTCTACGGTCCAATTTTCCTTCATGGTCGAAAAGAAATGTGGCTGCCTACTTATGTGTTTAATGTTTCAACTAAACCAACTGTTAGACAAGAGAAACAAACAGTACATAATTTGCCAAGTGAAGAAAATATAATTGACTTGATTGCACACCGCAACTCTTTCAGACGACTTCAGCGTATTGTTGCTTATATATTAAAGTTCAAGAATCAAGGTGAAGAAGACCCGTCACAATCAACCAAGCAACAAAAATATACACAAGGTGTAATTATTCGAAATATGCAAATGAATTCACTTATAAAGACTCTAGCGCACCTGAACCGCTAGAAACACTAATGTTCGAAGAACAGTAAAAGAATCGTGCAGGTTTTGAGTGCATACTCCACCACATGTGCTGCTTATTACGGCCTAACTGTTTCAAATGCCACGTTTTACTTTGGTCTCAACAATGCATTTTAACTCATATGGTGGAAGGTTTCAGATATTACCACTGGTATGAATTTCAACGTTTATGAGAGCAAAACACGGGTTAATTATATTCGTTATCAGTTGCTTATTTCACAAAATTTTGAAAGCAGCATCTCATATAACATCAATGAAGAAAATGCTAAGTGCCTGCAGCAGTGTAACTGAAGTTGGTGTTTGGGGCTGCGATTGAATTTGCAGAACTTTGGGAATTGAAACATTGGTTATTTATTTTCATTTTAAATGTTTTCGGTATGAAAACTAACTGTAAGCATTTATTGATACAAAAGTAGCACAACCGACTCGTGCTGGCAACCTTCTGCCAGTATCAAAGCCAAGAATATATCACATCTGCTTCACGTTGTTATTTTACATTCGAAGTTATAGGAGTATAAAGAAATTTAGGGTTACTTGTAGCGAGTTTTTTCAAATAATCGATAACTTAATATTTGCTGTTTATTGTCACTACAATATCATTATTACTTGAAAATTCTAAGATAAAACCGCTTAATAAAGATATTGCAATTAAACACAAAACCAACAATAGCTGGCAACCCTATCATGGCTTTCCAACTAAATTTGGCCTGAATAATTTTTATGATAGGTTTCATTAAAAGTATGAAATTCGTATTGATTTCATGACCGCACTGGAAGTTATAGGGCAAAAAGTTTTATTTTCCTGAGCGAATTTTCAAAACCAAAGACACAAAAATTACCATAGCTGGCAGCACCAATCAAATTTCCACCAAACAGAGCTGGCAGCACAAACCAAATTTCCACCAAACAGAGATTAGAGTAAGGTTCAGCTACTGTGTCGATTTCATGAAAATCTGGTAACTAATTCACATTTCATAGGGCAAAAAGTAGTATTTTTTCTTTGTAATTTTTCAAGATGGCACCACTGGCACAGAATTGCCCACAATTAAAAATCGCTTCTATCAGACCTGGTCTTAATCAAGTCCAATGCATTCTGTAAATTTCAGCTGTATGTGATTATTGGTTCGTGAGTTCCCGTGAACAGAAGTTTTTGATGCTAAAAATATAGGTTAACTGGGAGAGGATTACCGTTCTTGTCCGACATTAAATTTTCAAAGTTTTACTTTGAGCGTGTAAATAAAACATAAGATTTGTATACAGATTGGTTTTACTGTAAGAAACGGACATTTTTTTGAATATTCGGTGGTTTAAATTTTTTCACTTCCAAATTTTTTTTTTATCAAATTTAAGACACCAAAATTATCATAGCTGGCAGCTCCAACATAATTTTTCAACCAAATTTCCACCAAACGTGGTTTAAGACCAGGTCCAGCTACTGTGTGAATTTCGTCAAAATCGAACGATTCAATCAGAATTTATAGGGCTAAAAACAGTTATCTTTTTTAGTGATTTTTCAAGATGGCAGCACTGGCACAGAATCGCCTGCTTTTCAAAATCACTCCTATCAGACCTGGTCCTAGTTAAGACCAATACATTCTGCGAATTTTAATTAGTTCTGCTTTAATTAGTTTCCGTGAACAGAAGTTTTTGATGCTATAAATATAGGTAAATTGGGCAAGGGTAACCAGGCGTGCCCGTTATACCATATCAAATTTTTTTTATTGTCTATGTAAACAAAGCACAAGATTTACATATGAACGGCTTTTTTTTGAAGAAACGGCATATTTTCAAGAGAGACGATGATTTGGAGGTTTTCACTTTCAGTGCCTGCCCGAGCTACAGGGTTGCCAGCACGCTCAATAAAAGCTACACAAATCTACAACTAAATAATGCAAATATGTTTTGAAAATTTCGTAATGATTGAATAGCCCTGTCTAAAGTTATCGCAATTTAAAAATTTTCAAATTTTCCCGTTCTCATTTTAGGCAGCGCACACTTGGGGTTAAAAAATTCCATAACATTATCCGATTCACATGTAAAACACGTTCGAAATTTATTTCGTCAACTTTATTTTTGCGAAAATTATTTGTGTACGAAATAATAGGTATATTAAAAATATCACTTAAATGGCCGCCGGCGCCAAAATGTTAACAAAAACTGACATTTAGTGAGACCTGGACCTATTCTGCATATACATCAATGTATCCTGAAAGTTTCAGCTCAATCGGATGGCGCGTTTCCGAGATTATCTCACTGAAATTTTTTGATGATATATATATTTATAGATATATATCTTAATATATATAAATTACGTGTCACGTTGTTTGTCCGTGATGGACTCCTAAACTACTTAACTGATTTTAATCAAATTTGTACACTGTGTGTAGTTTGATCCAACTTGAAAGATAGGATAGCTTGCATCTCAATTTATGATCGCAATATTATTTTATTGCAAATTATTTGTCTATTATTTGACAGTCACAATTAACTGTTAGCTCCAAACGATTTCTGGTTGTCATTACGGCCGACCGGATTTGTTTATTACATTCACATGTAATACAAATTGGAAAAAGATACAAACTTTACTATCACCAGGACAATAAGCATTTCATCGTCATGATATAACTGCACGTGTGTTTAAACAAAAATTGAAATCCTTAATTGATTTTATTGTTAAATATTCAGTTTTTGGTATCACACGTTGTTGGCTGTATTCGATTGAGTGGCAAAAGCGAGGTTTGCCTCATGCCCACATTTTAATTTGGCTTCAAGATAAAATCCGTCCAGAAGAAATTGATCGAATAATTTCAGCCGAAATTCCAGACCCATCAATTGATCAAAAATTATTTGATATTGTTACCAAACGCATGATCCACGGGCCGTGCGGTGCTTTCAACATAACGTCACCATGCATGGAAAATGGAAAATGTAAGAAAAATTTCCCAAAGCCGCATACGAATGACACTATCACGGATATTGACGGTTATCCAATGTATCGCCGCAGAAATACTGAGAATGGTAGCCACACATTCACAATGTGACTGCCGAATTTTTCAAATCAAGTTGAACTTGATAATCAGTGGGTGGTACCATACTCACCATTACTTTCAAAAACTTATGAGGCTCATATCAATGTTGAGCTTTGCAGTTCTGTAAAATCAATTAAGTACATTTGTAAATATGTATATAAAGGCAATGATTTGGCTATGTTTGAAGTACAGAATGTAAATAAAAATGACGAAATAGCACGATACCAAATGGGTAGGTACATTAGCAGCAACGAAGCTATTTGGCATATTCTTAGCTTTCCCATACACGAAAGAGACCCTTCTGTCCAGCATCGAGCAAAACATCTTGAAAACGGTCAACGTGTATACTCCACTGAAGAAAATGTTCTCCAAAGAGCGCTTGAGGCTCCAAAAACGACACTAACTGAATTTTTTACATTGTGTCAAAAATCTGATATTTTTGGCCAATTCGCAAAAACATTGAAATATACTGATGTTCCACGATATTTCACATGGAATAAATCCGGTGAAAAATGGAATAAATCCGGTAAAAAACACGAAAACAAGGAAAACCGCATCCTTCCATCACAGGCATATTAAAAGCTAAGACATTGGGGCGACTTTACACGGTACATCCAAAGCAACGAGAGTGCTTGTATTTACGTTTGTTATTGGTGAATGTTCCCGGACCAACGTCATTTGAATTTCTGCGAACAGTTAATGGTCGAGTATTCAATACATACAAAGATGCATGTCGTGAACTGCAATTGCTAGAAGACGATAACCATTGGGACTTAACGCTTGCTGATGCCGCATTAACATCAACGCCCAATAATATTCGTCAGCTGTTTGCAATTATTTTGACGACATGTTATCCATCGCAAGCAAAAACTTTGGGGGAAAATATAAAAATTCTATGACAGAAGACATATTGCACCGAATTAGACAAGCAGATCAATGCCAAAACATAGATTATACGCCAGAGATATATAATGAAGCGTTAGTGTTAATCGAGGATTTATGTGTTTTAATTTCAAATTTACCACTTAATCATTATGGTATGCCATCACCTGATCGCCCAGCCACCGACTTAGTCAACACCGATTTAACACGAGAAAAACAATATGGCCAAGGTAATTTAGCAACAATTATCGCGAACAGCGAGCCATTACTGACAGCAGAACAAAAAATTATTTATGATCGGATTATGCTGGCTGTTGCTGCTGAACAAGGCGGTTTTTTTTTTCTTGGACGCACCAGGTGGAACCGGTAAGACATTTTTAATATCGTTGATTCTTGCCAAAGTACGGTCACAACAGAAAATTGCATTGGCAGTTGCATCGTCAGGCATTGCGGCTACTTTGCTAGACGGTGGGCGAACGGCACATTCAACATTCAAGCTGCCATTGGACATTCATAATAAACCAAATGCAATATGTAACATAAAAAAGAATAGTGGAATAGCTGCAGTGTTGCGGAAGAGTTCAATTATAATTTGGGATGAGTGCACAATGGCTCACAAATATTCACTCGAAGCATTGCATAGAACTATGCAAGATTTAAACGGCAATGATAAACTTTTCGGTGGTGCTCTTTTACTTTTGTCTGGTGATTTCCGCCAGACCTTACCTGTTATACCTCGCTCTA
>OX376372.1:139843288-139942894 GCA_947369275.1 Nemotelus nigrinus
CTGTCAAGCGAACGATTTTTAAACGCCTACAATGTTTCACATCACAGCAAAGTACGTCAGTTACTTGAGAATGTGCATTTGAACGGCCGAAAAGCAACAATTATGTTGGCTGAGATGCGCTCCCTGTACGATGACCCGGATAATGACATTTTAAAGTAAATATTTCTCGCCCGGTTGGATTTGTGGACACGTGCCATGCTGGAAAGCACCATGCGTAACCGGAGCACACCAATGTCACTTTCCGAAATAGCTGAAGAGGCCGACAAACTCATGAGCATGGTGGACAGCCCGCAAAGTAACATCAGTGCCATAGCAACGCAAAATAACGATATTCGAGCCGCTATCGATCAACTGACTCGTGAATTATTCCCCGACGCCAGACTATGAGAAGAAAATATGCCATTACCATGAAAAGTTTGGAAAAGGCAAACCCAGGAACAAACAGTTTTACCCTAAATGTAAACTTTTCAAGGAATGGCAGATCGCACGTAAGCAGCTACAAGATCGCTTTTCAAAAAACTAATGCAACTTAATTCACACGCTGGCGCTCATATTTCTGTGAATCAGCTACAATTAAGGGAATCAATGCTGCCAAACGACGACAAAATCTTTATCTTCACTGGACAGCAAAAAGGAAAAACCAACCAAGAGCGAGAGTGATTTGATCCCCGCAACGTTTCACACACTTATCAATTTATGATTCAAAAAACCGAATCAATTTTATAATTGATAAAGGCGCCGAAGTTAGCATTATTCCAAATTGAAACCGAACCCAAATCACACCGCGCAAATTATATGCGGCCAATGGTGCAGTGATTCAGACATTTGGAACGAAACGACTCGAGGTAAATCTCAACCTCCGCCGTGCATTCGACTGAACATTTGTCGTAGCCAACGTCACTGACGCATTAATAAGGAGCTGATTTTTTAGCTCACCACAACCTAATAGTCGATATAAACGGAAAACGAGTGATCGATAACGAAACTTCAATGACAGCTAAAACGAAAATTCATCGTTCCGAGGTAGACACTATCACAGCACACCATATTAGCGAGCCGTATGCATCCATCATCAGGAAATACTCAACAATAATTGGACTGGCCGAAAACAAGCTCCTTCCGACAACCAGTCGTCTACATCATATAGCAACTGTAGGTCCACCAGTGTTCGCGAAAGCACGGCAGTTGTCACCCGAAAAATTGGATGCAGCGAAATTCGAGTTCCAGTATTTGCTGCGAGCAGGCATCGTTCGTACATCAACATAACCATGGGCATCCCCATTGCATATGGTCAAAGAACAAAATGGATCTTGGCGACCATGCGGAGATTACCGGTCTCTCAACGCCATTACTGTGAAAGATCGATATCCTCTGCCGTTCATATCCGATATCGCTAGATTCCTAAATATACGTAAGGTCTTTAGTGAATTAGGTCTATAGTGAGCTTACAATCAAGTTCCTGTCAATCCAGATTACATCCCAAAAACTTCCATCATCACACCATTTGGGTTGTTTGAATACCTTTGTATGCCTTTTGGGCCCTGCAACGCTGCCCAGACAATGCGAAGGTTAATAAACACGGTATTTATTGGAAAAAATTACGTTTTTCCATACGTTGATGACATCCTTATTAGCAATAAGGATGTCATCAACGTAAAAAATCGAATACGGCCTGGCACGTCCAGGCCGTATTTGAATTACTTGCTGATAATAACCTTACCATAAACATCAACATATGTGACTTTAATAAAGCTGAGCTGGAATTTTTGGGGCATGGAATAACCCCACAAGGCTACGAACCACTTCCCATCAAAACGGATGCTGTACGAAAGATTTCTGAACCGAAAAAAAACAAAGAATTTAAAAGTTTTTTATCGTCTATAAATTTTTATCGTCATTTTCTGCCACATGCCGCACACCTGCAACGAAAGCTAATAGCTTTGATTCCTGGCAACAAGAAAAACCATAAAACTCCCATCGAGTGGAATGATGATGCAGTTTTTACATTCAACGAATGTAAACAGCAGTTAAATGACGCCACTATGCTATTTTAACTGCAAAAGAATGCCAACTTAATCCTACACACAGACGCATCAGACTTCTGTGCCTGTGAAAAATATACCAATGCAGGCAAATACTTTTATGACTACTGCTGAGTTGTGCATTGCTTATCTCTTGTACAGTCAGTTGGAACAATAACGTTGACAATTAAAGTAGACTTTGAGAAACCGAATAATAAGAAATAATCTCTGTACAATTCTTTCAAGATAAAATATATATATTTTAGTTTTAAAGTATCCGCGGTGTTAATTATTTACATTTTGGTGTCGAAACCCGGGAAGAATTGTGCGAAAATTATGGACCTAACGGAACGTTCGGTTTATTGTGGTCAGATAACTAAGCTAGCAAAGAGTGCTCAAGAGTACATTTCGAGTTCCGACTCGAAAATTGATGGCGGTAACGAAAAGCAGTGCGAAATCGAAGAGGAGCTTTCTTCTTATATTCAAAGGATTACAGACGCACGAGATTGCCTTAACAGAATTAACGCTGAACTGAAGCCATCCATTAAATCCGAAGCTGCCCAAAAGGAATTTGAAGCGATCTGTGACTACCAAGACAAGGCGACGGCCATCTTGGCCCGTCTTGATCATCGACTGAAATCAATGAAATCAAAAGTTTCGAATCCTGTATTTCGCAGTGAAAATGAACGGCCTATCATCCCTAGCTGCGCCAAATTACCCAAACTAGCGTTAAAAGTGTTTAGTGGTGACTCCAACGATTTGATATCGTTTTGGGAATACTTTCGGGCGGCTGTGCATGATAGGGATGATATTAGCGGAGCGGATAAGTTCAATTATTTATCGAGTCATGTGTCAGGTAGAGCAGCTGAGTGCATTGCTGGATTCACTCCAACGGGTGCTAACTATGATGCTGCAGTTTCATTGTTTTTAGAGCAGTTTGGCAATGAGTAAAAGATAGTCAACGACATAATGCAGCAATTAATGAATTTGCCCAAAGTAGTGTATAGAAGAGATACTGTGAACCTCCGCAAACTACATAATTGTGTCGTTACTAATACTAGGTCGTTGACTATGTTAAATGCGCCTTCTACTCGATACGCCATCATGCTTAAACCACTTTTACTTCGCTGTCTGCCTCGTGAGATGGTGTTAGAATTTCACCGACAACAATCGACTGGTAAGACTGAAAAGGTATCAGAAACCAGCGATGACGAAAATGCATCGATATCTGCCTGTAGTAATGCAAGCTCCATATCAGCAACTGGCTGTGATCAGTTAAAAGCAGTTATATTGTTTATAAAAAGGGAACTCAGTTCACTTGAGAGTGCCGAGTTTTTGTTGGAGAAGAAAGCGCGCATACAAACAAGTGGCAATTTTAAGTCGTACAAAACTGCCGCTGGCCTTCTAACACCTTCAAAAGAAGCTGACTGCTATTTTTGCCAATCGGTCACGCACACAACAGAGATGTGCAATTCGGATCTTTCGATACCAGAAAAGAAAGCGATATTAAAACAAAATGGCTGCTGCTTTAAATGCACAAGAAAAGGTCATAGTGCGAAAAGGTGTTTCAATAAGCATCTTAAATGTCAGAGTTGTGGTGATTGCCGGGCGATTGCATTGAGCAAGAATAACAGCAAGTCAATATTGATTCGGATCATATTGGATGGAGGATCACAACGAACGTACATTAAGCGAAGTGTGGCTGTAATGCTGGGGCTGCAAGCGTACGATACGGTTAGTATGCAAATTTTGCCTTTTGGAAGTTCGGGCAAATCAACTGAGTCAAAGGTATTTGAGAGAGTCCAAATTAGGTTACAAAGTGCCATAACTGGAGAGCGCATAGAAATGCTTGCCATTGTCGTGCCGAATATATGCCCGGACATATTGCAATCACCTAAAACGGTCGTACCAAGCGTCTTACCAAAATTGGCATTAGCAGATGATGATAATATCGGAGAAATCCAGAACGAGATCGGCATGCTGTTAGGTGCACATATATACTGGGCGATTATATCGGATGAGCTTAAACGGATTAATGACAGGTTGGTGGCCATTAATACAATTTTTGGATGAACTTTACAGGGGCCGGTACCGCTGCAGGAGCAGGAGATGACGTCTGTTGTCAATCTTACGATAAGTCAATTGAATGATGACATGGATTCGACAGATTTTGTGGTGAAACACATTGAAGATTTATGGCAATTCGATCGTATTCCATCGTCAACGGACAATCAGTGTGATGTTGATGAGCTTATTTCCAAGCACGTTCGCAAGAAAGATCAGCGCTATGAAGCCTCACTTTTATGGAAAAATGAAGACTGTGTTGTAGAGGACAATCAAAGAACAGCTATGATAAGACTAGTGAAGCTAATTTCCAGGCTAGAGAAAGAGCCGCAAAAGCTTAGGCAATACAGTGATTAAATTGATGAATGGATCGATTCAGGTATTGCTGAAGTATGTAAAGATGACTCGTATCATCCGAAGACTTATTACATGCCACACCGTCCAGTGTATCGGGAGGATAAAGAAACAACAAAAACTAGGATTGTTTTCGACGCGTCGTCCCAAGCGAGTAGTCAGGCGGCTTTGAATGACATGTTGTGTACAGGACCGAACATTTAACCTTACGTGTTAGCAGTTCTGTTAAACTTTCGTCTGGGCAGCTTTGCTGTGACAGCAGATATCGAAAAGGCTTTTTTGCAGGTAGAACTGAACTCCAAGGATCGGAACTCACATCGTTTTTTTGTGGCTGAAGAATTTAGTAGACATTCATTTTGTTATTACTTTAGTAATGACACGCGTAACTTTTGGAGTTAGATGCAGACCATTTTTATTGTGTGCAGTCCTTAGAAAACATCTGAAATGCTCGGCGCAAGAGTTCCATAAAACCGTCGAGTTGCTTTTATCATGATTTTATGTTGACGACTTGGTAGTAAGTGTTGATGACTACGAGGATGCTTCGCAACTTAACTTCGAAACTTGCGAGATTTTGGGGCGAATATCGATGAATTTTCGCATATGGAAGTCAAACGCTGTACAAATAAGACGCATTTTTCGGGAAGAAGCTACTTTATTAATGAAGCAGAAAGTTTTTGGAGTCATTTGACAGACGGAGGCTGATGAGCTTAGCGTTGATCTTAGCCGTATTCTTGGTTCGAGGTCTCAGAATCTAACGAAACGAATATTGTTACAAACTATTGCGGCTATTTATGACCCTCTTGGCATTTTAACGCCCTACGTAACTAAATTAAAGTTATTATTCCAAGAAACCTGGTGGCAGAAGCTGCGATGGGATGAACTTCTTCCATCTATTATGATAGCAGAATGGAATAAACATGTAGCAGATCTTGATAGCTTAAGGGGTTATTCTACTGTTAAACGGGTAAAAAGCAGTATCATTTTAAAAGTGTTGTAAAAAAAAAACTATTAAAGATATCAATTTGAAATTTTGCATGCATCTTTATTAACAAACGGAGTATAAAATCGCATAGTTGAATTTTTCAAAAAAACAAAATGGCGGCTTCTGTATGCAATTGATGGAGCGCGCGCTGACGGCCACAGTCGATTGCGCGGCACATTGCCCAGGTCGTCCAGGTGATCTGCAATCAATTTAATGATAAAATTCTATTAGTTTAGCTACAAACACACAAAGTGAACCTAAATTGAGCCATAAAAATTGAAATCTGGTTATTGGGGAGCACTTTTTTCATCGATATAAACGTCCAAAATCGAGTTTGCTATTTTCCAACACTTATCAAATCGCGAAAATTTAATATTTATGGCTCAATTTAGGTTCACTTTGTGTGTTTTTAGCTAAACTAATAGAATTTTATCGTTAAATTGATTGCAGATCACCTGGACAACCTGGGCAATGTGCCGCGCAATCGACTCTGGCCGTCAGCGTGCGCTCCATCAATTGCATACAGAAGCCGCCATTTTGTTTTTTTTGAAAAATTCAACTATACGATTTTATACTCTTTTTGTTAATAAAGATGCATGCAAAATTTCAAATTGATATCTTTAATAGTTTTTTTTTTACAACACTTTTAAAATGATACTGCTTTTTACCCGTTTAACAGTAGAATAACCCCTTAACGGATTTTACCTTGCCACGATGTGTTTTCAATCAGCAAAACCGATCAACGGAGGAGATTCACATTTTTGCAGACGCTTGCCCAAAGGCTTATGGAGCAATGGCTTTCATACGAAGCGTCTATCGTGATGGTTCAATTAGCACTTAACTCTTATGTTCAAAAGGACGCATTGCACCGATTAGAAGTAAAGATTCGAAAGAAGTGACACTACCAAAGATGGAGCTTGCTGCAGCATTAGTGGCTGCTAAATTGGCAGATTACCTAAACAATAATTTAAAGCTTTCTCGCCAGAACCGTTGCTTTTGGACCGATTCAAAGATCGTTTTGTACTGGATTCGCAACAGTAGTAGCAAGCGTAATGCATACGTTGATAACAAGGTGAAAGAGATTCGTCATTTGACGGAAGTCGGTAGCTGGAAGCACTGACCTGGCTCTGAAAATCCAGCAGACTTACTGACACGGGGTGTGTCTGCTAAGATATTACTCAATTCTAATAGTTGGCGCCACGGACCTGATTGGCTAAGTGCTGATGAGACTGAATGGCCCACTCAAGACTGAATGGCCCACTCAAGTGCAGTTTGCTGACCTCTAGCAATATTCAGTCCGCATTACCAGAAGAGCATGCAATTATGGATATTGAAAGTTTCAGTCAATATCGCAAGGTGATCCGGACTACCGCTTATGTGTTTCGTTTTATTGACAAATTGAAAGGAAACAAAAGTGACATAAGTATCTTACAGCAAATGAACTACAGAAAGCAGAATTATATTGGATTAAGGTGATTCAACGCAATGCATTTATAGAAAAAGTTACTGCGGTTAGCGGCAAAAATTCATGTTCAAAGCATTCCAAAATTTTGTCACTTAACCCTTTTTTGGACGAAGATGAGGTTCTAAGAGTAGGCAGTCGGTTAAAGGAATCAGGGATTGAATTTAACGAGAAATTTCCTATCATCTTGCCGAATAAATCTCGCTTTACAGTTTTACTGATTTTTTATATGCATGAGCGAGTTTTACATAGTGAAACTAGTATCGTGCTCGTCCAATTACGTAAACGTTTTTGGATAATTAAAGCTCGACAGGCGATAAAAACGATTGTTAACAAATGTAGTGTATGCAAACGGCTTAAGGGAAAAGCTGCTATTCAGCCGTTTGCTCCTCTACTTAAAGAAAGGCTCCAGCTGTCGCGTCCTGTTGAAACAGTTGGAATTGACTTTGCGGGACCTCTCTATGTTCGGATTGCATCTGAGGGCTCTACGACACGAAAAGTATATATTTTACTCATTACGTGTGCTGCTGTACGCGCAATACATCTAGAGTTGGTTTTGGATCTTAAGACCGAGTCCTGCATATTAGCACTTAGGCGTTTCTGTAGTCGTCGCGGTGTTCCAAGCCTTATTCTGTCCGATAATACAAAAACATTTAAACGAGCCGCGCTGGATTTTCGAGAATTGCAGATCATTATTCAATCAGAAGACTTCCAAAACTACTAATCAAATAACAATATAGCCTGGAAATTTAATGTCGAACGAGCACCATGGTGGGGCGGTTTTTGGGAACGGCTAGTGAAAATACCAAACGATCTTCTTAAGGTTTCAATTCAACGTGCTACCGTTTCATTCGATCAGTTAAGCACTTATTTAGCAGAGGTGGAATATATTATCAATGTTTGGCCTCTTACTTATGTAAGCAGTGATTGCAACGACCTATCTCCGCTTACGCCGGCCAATTTTCTTTTTGGTACTGTCATGACGATGCATCAACAAAATATTAATTATTGAACTTCGAATAATTATTGAACTTTGTAATGTGCATATACTGCAATTAATAGCACCGTAAGTGGATGCTACGCTGCATGTTTCTCACATCCAAATTGTGGACTTTCGCTATCTAAAGTTGCTGTATATGCACAATAACAAGAACAAAATTGTATAAAAGTCGATAAGCTTTCAATAAAGAATGTAGTCAGTTGGTGAACAAGCCTATTATTTCTACCCAGTTGTGAGGCTGCGCTGGGCACCATTTAAACTTCCAGTTGTGTGAACATTTTGGTGACCCCTTTGAGCACGCGTCTAACAAAGTTTCAATCAATTGTATTCAGATACGCGGTAGTTTTGAATCGTACTCAGATACGCGAAAGTTTTGAATCGTATTCAGTAACGCGGTAGTTTTGGATCTTTGAAAATGGAGAAGCTGTTTGCTGAGCAGTCACGAATTGGTAAGGCGATCGATAGAAGAGTGGAAAATTATTACAAGACATCAAAGACGAGGGAAAATCGTCGATATCTAAGAACTCAACTTGAGTTGTTGGATGGAGAGTGGGCATCTTTTGAGAAGAACCACAATCAAATAAATAATACATGTCCAGAGGAGTCGGGACATTTGTATTTCGAGGAGGATTTTTTCAGCCAGGTGAAGGCAGTTTACGATGATTTCAATGCTGAACTCTTGGATCAGATAAATGCAGAAGAGATAGATCGCCCGAGCACTGCATTGACTCGAGAAAATCATTGGATTGTAAAATCCATAAAAACTCAAAAGGCACTCATATCAACGTTAAAGCGGATGCTACAAGATGTGGAAGGTTGTTTAGAATCACCACAATCTAAAGCATATTACCACCAGAATCTAGACGATCTGGGATGGCTGTGGAAAGAAATAAGCGATTACCCCCACAGCATAATTGCGGAGGAAGATGAATCAGCTGGATATGATGAAATGAAATATATCAGCTTGGAGAAAGATTACAAAGCCATAGTCGTTAGTTTGTTGGAGCACATTGATGTAGGCAACAATAGTGAAATAGCATCAGCTCGGCAGCGCCAGTCCTTGGTAAGGCTTCCCGAAATTACCATTCCAACCTTTTCAGGGTACTATTCCAAGTGGAACCAATTTAGGGATCTATTTTTGAACTTAATAGATGGTCAGCCTCTAGCTGATGCACAGAAGATGTTTTATTTAAAGGCCAACGTGGTTGGTGAAGCAATTCGGCTAATACAGCATCTTCAAGTTACCGATAGTAACTACAAGACGGCATGGGACTTACTTCGTACTCGGTACAACAATAAACGGTTGATAGTGTCGGCATTGTTAAATAACATATTATCGATCCCAGCCACACTGCAATCCGATACAGTACATTCTTTCAAAAAACTGCACGAAACTGTTAGCGAAGCAATGTTGGGCATCGGCAATGAAGGTCTTAATACATCCAACTGGGATGCATTAATGATTCATCTACTACTTCAAAAAATAGACATAGAAACTCACAGACTCTACGAACAGAGTTTAAATGATCCACGAGATATTCCGAGTCTAAGCTCATTCTTGAAATTTATTGAAGGGAGATTTCAACTACTGGAAACGCTAGGAGAGAAGTCTAGTAAAGATGCACGTAGTCGCCCAAAGCACTCAACATTAATTTCGATTGAGAAGCTCGGATGTGAATTATGCAAGAACCAGCTTTTTTCTATTCGGCATTGCAAAATGTTTCTTAAGCTGTCCATACCTGAATGCCTAGAAACAGTTAAGATGTACCATTACTGCATTAATTGTCTTCAGAAGGGTCATGTCCGAAGCGAATGCAAGCATCGCGGATGTTTGAAATGCAATAAACTGCACAACTCTTTATTGCATTTTGAACCACAAAAGAAAAATGCAAATGCAGCATTAAATTGTGGTCAATCGAAAAGTAATAATACAGTAAACACGGCTCTAAAGTCCACAACTTCAGCAAACTATGTGTTTTCGCAATACTAACAGTCAAAGACAAAAAGAATTCAGTAAGCAGTCGTGCAATTTTAGATTCTGGCTCACAGCTGAACTTCGTTACAGAATCATTAATTACTCGGTTGGGGCTAAGAGGCAGTCAGCAATTAGTAGAAGTAAACGGAATCGGCTCATCGACTATTCAAACTCATGGTATGATTAATGTGACAATTTGCTCAAACAAAAGTAGGTTTTCAGCTGCTATTGAAGCAGTTGTCATACCAGAAATCACAGGCTGCCAACCTGCTCAAACATTCGACACTAGCTCATGGCCAATACCACATCATATTGAACTAGATGATCCTGAGTTCTACAAACCCAAACGGATAGGCATTCTCCTAGGGGCTGATATTTGTGCAAATCTAACCAAAAACGGCCAATTTAAATTAGCACCAGATTTACCTACACTACAAAACTCTGTGTTAGGTTGGATTGTGTTAGGGAAAGCTAAACAAGTTACAACAGTTGATTCACAGTTCTGCGGAATCAGTGTTAATACACTAAATGATCAATTGCAAAAATTTTGGACCATTGAAGAGTGTCAGATAGTAGGTCGACCAATGAAGACCCAAGAAAAACATTGTGAGCAATTTTTCAATGAAACAGGAAAAAGAAGCAAAGAAGGACGCTTTGTGGTCAGACTTCCATTCAAAAAAGGACCTGAATGCCTAGGAAATTCACGGGAAGTGGCCACATGCCGTTTTTTAAATTTAGAACGTCAACTAGAAAAAGATAAGGCCCTAAAAGAAGGATATGCTAAATTCATGAAAGAGTTGCTTCAACTCAAACACATGGAGCCAATAAAGTATAATAAACTGCCTGATACGCATTACTTTTTGCCACACCATTGCGTATTAAAACCAAAAAGTACTACTACAAAGCTCCGAGTAGTATTTGACGCGTCATGCAAATCTAGTAACGGCATTTCACTTAACGACATACTACAAACAGGGCCAACAATTCAAGATGATTTATTTACGATACTACTACGATTTCGCTTGCACAAATATGTTTTTACGGCAGATATAGCCAAAATGTACAGGCAAATTCTAATAGATGATGCAGATCAAAATCTACAACTAATAATTTGGAGGGAAAATTCGAATGAGCCGCTGCAATATTTTAAATTACGCACAGTTACTTATGGTACAACGTGTGCACCATATCTTGCAACGAAAACACTCCAGTATCTTACTGAACATCATGGGCAGCGGTATCCGCTAGGAGCAAAGGCAGCCAAACAAGATTTTTATGTTGATGACATAATGACCGGAGCAAACAGTTTAAAGAAGGCATTAGATATACAATCAGAACTAAAACAGTTACTGGAAGAGGCTGGATTTCACTTAAGGAAATGGTGTTCAAATAACCCTGAGTTACTGAAAACAGCCGCAAAAGAAGACTTAGAAACGCTGGTAAGTTTTCAAAAAGATGAAGAATGCTACACAAAATCATTGGGTCTGATATGGTACCCAAACTCTGATCTATTTACGGTGAAAATCAAGCTCTCCTTACAAAAAAGGGTTACAAAACGAACTGTTTTAGCTGACATCGCGCATATCTACGATCCATTGGGACTCATTAATCCGGTGATTGCGATGGCAAAAATCTTTATTCAGCAATTATGGCAAAAAGAGTTTGATTGGGATACCGAATTACCAATCGATTTAAAGGAAAAATGGGACATGTTCCGCAACGATTTGAAATCATTGTCTAGCATTTCAATTCCTAGACACATCTATACAGGTCAGTGTCCAACTATAGTACAAATCCATGCATTTGCTGACGCCAGTGAGAAGGCATATGGTACCAGCATTTATATTCGATCGACCGATAAGCACGGGTACGTTAGTGTTCGATTACTATGCGCCAAATCTAGAGTAGCCCCAATAAAAACTGTTAGTTTACCACGATTAGAATTGTGCGCTGCTTTTCTCATGGTAGAGCTAGTCGAGAAAGTGAAGAATGCTCTTAACATCAGTGAAATCCACTTTTGGACAGATTCGTCAATCACATTATCATGGATCCAGTCGCCCAGCTCGTCGTTCAAAACTTTTGTGGCAAATAGAGTATCACGTATTCACGAGAAGACTCGGCCAGAACAATGGCATCAAGTCCCAACAACGGAAAATCCTGCTGATTTGTTATCACGCGGAGTGACGGCAAGTGCTCTGTTAATATCAAAGATATGGTTTAATGGTCCATAATTTTTGCAGAAGAATTCTAAATCAGGGCCATCAAACAAGTTAAACTCCGATAAAAATAAGTACGATACTATGAAGGAAACACGAATTTCAAAGATAGTACTTGCTGCCACAAAGAAAAAATCCTCGATCATCAGTGCAATTAATCACCACAATTCTTTTAAAAGGCTTCAACATGTGGTAGCATATATTCATAGGTTTTTTCAAAACTCAAGGTGTCACAAGAGGGACCGAAGCATAGGTTCCTCTCTAAGTCCAAAAGAACTTGAAAATGCGCTGTATTTTATCCTAAGGGATATTCAGAAACAACAGTTTGTGGAAGAAATCAAGCAAATAAAGAATGGCAAAGGAATTGTTGCACCAGGAAGCCAATTAAGCTCATTGAATCCATTCATTGATGAAAAAGGTTTGATACGGGTGGGAGGACGATTGCAAAGGTCTAGTTTACCATACGACACCAAGTTTCCAATAATCCTGCCACATTCACACATAGTCACACGTCTGCTTTTGGTTCACTTCCACAATAAACACCTTCATCCTGGAACACAAGCACTATTAGCCATCGTCCGGCAAAGGTTCTGGCCATTGAAAGGTAAAACATTAGTTCAAAGCATAATCCATCAATGCATACATTGTGCTCAAGTGAAACCCAGATTGGTGATACAATTAATGGGCAGTTTGCCTACAGAAAGAGTCCAACCAGCGCGAACATTTTTAAACGTGGGAGTTGACTTTTGCGGCCCGTTACATATACATTATAAGATACGAGGCAAAACACCAACTAAAGCATACATAGCTGTATTTGTCTGTTTTTCTACGAAGGCGGTACACCTTGAATTAGTAACAGACCTAACGAAAGATGCATTCTTAGGTGCACTTAAACGTTTAATTAGTCGCAGAGGCCATCCCGCCAAAATATTTTGTGACAATGCCACTAATTTTGTTGGCGCTAAAAATGAGCTCAAAGAGTTGCACTCGTTATTTTTCGAGACAGAATTTCAAAACAATCTGAGGAAGCACTGTGCAGAAAACTACATTGAGTGGCTTTTCATACCGCCTCGAGCCCCGCATTTTGGAGGACTCTGGGAGGCTGCTGTTAAATCGGCAAAATACTACATTGTACGAGTGGTAAAAGGTGCTTCATTGACATTCGAAGAAATGCAAACAGTAATTACTGAAGCAGAAGCAGTATTAAGCTCACGACCGCTGACTCCAATATCAAATGACCCTTCAGACTTGCAAGCACTGACGCCAGGACACTTTCTTATTGGAGAGCCACTCACGTCAATCGGCAGTCTATATGATAAAGAGTAAAAAGTGAAATTGCTGAAACGATGGAAGTTGGTCGAAGCACTTAAACAAGAATTTTGGGCGCGCTGGTCAACAGAGTACCTCCAGCAATTACAAATAAGACCAAAATGGAGACAAGCAACTAATATTATAAAACCAGGATTGCTGGTTCTTATCAAAGAAGAAGGGACACTTCCGCTCAAATGGCCCATGGGGCGAATCATCTCCGAGCATAAGGGGCCAGACGGACACACGAGAGTTGTTGACCTCTTCACGAAAAAGGGAGTAATAAAAAGAGCTGTCCACCAGTTGTGACCACTGCCAATAGAAGAATACAAGCAACCCGAACCACTTAGTAAGTCTGGTCAAATAGAAGAACCAAAAACAATACAAGAGAAAGTCTTCATTAAAAAATCATCAGCATGTTTGATAGCGTCAATAGGCAAAACAGAAACTCATAAGAAGGTAGCGCCAACTTGGTTGACAAGTTCAAGTATCAACTACCACTGCACTAACATTCGAGCACGACTTGCGAACAATAAGGAAGCAGACGAAGCTTTGATAACAGATGGTAATCAGCAGACTGTTTTAGGTACAGCAGCCACAAGCATACCAATAAAAAGGAAGCAAAGGCCTAAACATAGAATACTGCCAATCAATCCTGCATGGCTCACAAGCCCGGCTCTCAATTACCGATGTAAGGAACTTAGAAGAAACCAAGAAGACACACAACCTTCTGAAGACACACAACCTTCTGAAGACACACAACCACCAGTGAAAAGGACAAGGACCGGATCGGCTCGACCATGTATCTCTCCTTTACTACTTTCCTTATTTATGATAATTTCCGTTTTCATCATGCCACTGCATGCAAGACCAACCGAAGTGCCAGTAAACATCATACCATTTCAAGAAAACCAGCCAATGTATTTTGAAGACGTAGCACAAATGAACATGGTGACAGACAACTGGAATGTTATCGTTTATTATAGACTGAAGGAATACTGGCAGGAGGCGGACCGACTACTCAACCAACTAAACAGTTTAAAAGAGCTGTGCCAATATAACATAAAGGGGGGACATGATAAGCATTGCTTCAGTATTATGAGACAGTTTCAACATCAAATCAATACCATTGAAAGCAACAACAAATTGTTATCATCAAACGAGAGGCAAAATCGATCAAAACTATCTCCATTTGAATTCGTTGGTACTATCGGCAACAGACTCTTTGGAATATTGGATCAAGAATATGCCAATAGTCTTGAGAAAACTATTGATGCAGTACGGCAGAATGAAGGGCATTTGCTGGACCTGCTCAGGAATCAAACTTCAATTATCGATTCCACAGAAAACTTGATTAAAAACAATCAAGATATTGCCAATCAACAATTCATAGAGTTAATTGATGTCATTGGTACGTTAAACATGGAATTGAATACGACCAATCGGATACTGAACTCACAACAACTTGCACAAACATTCAGCATTGGTGCAATATATCTAGGACTACTTATATCTTCATATCAAAGAACACAATCCTCACTGATCAACATCATTACTGACGGTCACGCAGGCAAAGTTAATCCACTTGTTCTAACTCCAGATCAATTAAAAGGAGAAACAAGATTAATCCGTGAGAATATGCCAGCAACGCTTACAATCCCTGGCCACAACACTCATGCCACACTGCTGCAACTTTATACACTTATGTCTACCCAGACTAGAGTGACATCGGAAAACATAATATTCAAAATTAAACTGCCGCTACTGGATACCAACACTTACCAAATACTTAAAGTTGTGGCTATACCACTAGAAATAAATGGTACAAGAGCAAGAATCAGGCAGAATACTGAATTCATTGCGTAGGGTGACTGCGCGACATGTACTATCCAATGAACGAGAACGAAGTTTCAAATTGCATAATAATGCATGATGAAACCCTAACGTGTAAAAAAACACATTCAATATTAAATAAAAATGCAGGCCTAGCACAATGCGAACTGTGAATCAAGAGACAACTTTCCCAAAATCTTGCGAATTGGAACTCTTTAATACTTCAAACACTTGGATACATTTACACGAACTTAATAGTTAGCTAATCCATCTCATTTACATATTGTTTGTGGCAAGCAGACGAACCAACGTACACTTCAGCAGCAGAGCATATTAAAACTAAACACAAATTGTAATTTTCGGCTAGACACCCTAACGATTTACGGACATTCAGACTTCTCAAACAAAATCATCAAATCATATACTCCAACAATAGACATGAATATCTCATCACTAGATAATCACGTATGGGAACAGGAGATAATCAAACCACACAATCTGCTAATACGGAACAACTCGGCAGACATCAACAAATTAAAAACACACCTGAAGGAACTAAGAGACCAACAACAACTGTTACAAGTTCCACCGATCAATGTTCATCAAGTCACGATCAGCTATTTAGCCCTTGCGATGAGCGCAGCATTAATCATCATCTATGGAATATACAGATATTTTAAAACAACAAGCATCCAATCAAACAAGGTCACCCTCCCCGAACCTAAGCCAAAACGTATCAACTTCCAGCTCAATCATCGACGAGAGCAAGTTTTGGAAATCGCAGGTGATTCCAACGGGCGGGAGAATGTCATGACGATGCATCAACAAAATATTAATTATTGAACTTCGAATAATTATTGAACTTTGTAATGTGCATATACTGCAATTAATAGCACCGTAAGTGCATGCTACGCTGCATGTTTCTCACATCCAAATTGTGGACTTTCGCTATCTAAAGTTGCTGTATATGCACAATAACAAGAACAAAATATGTATAAAAGTCGATAAGCTTTCAATAAAGAATGTAGTCAGTTGGTGAACAAGCCTATTATTTCTACCCAGTTGTGAGGCTGCGCTGGGCACCATTTAAACTTCCAGTTGTGTGAACAGGTACGTTTCCATCTGATGTTACAACTTTAACTAACACGACTGGCAGTGATATCAGGGCTAAATGGCAGTCAAGATTTCGCTTTGGAAGTTACTTCTTTAAACGTTTTAAAACGGAATATGTTCAGTCATTACAATCGGCACACCATACCGCTACAGCATTTTCACGGCAGCTTGAAGTTAGTGATGTGGTTCTTGTTCATCATGCGTCAACACCTTGACTTTTCTGGAAGCTGGCGAGAATTACGAAGACTTTTCCTGGAAGAGACAACCGGGTTTGAGGAGCGTGCGAGGTACAATTGGGCAATGAAATTGTACTGAAGCGGCCTATACAACACTTATTCCCGTTGGAGATAAATTAGAATGCCGGGCGGAGGATGTGAAAAATATACCAATACAGGCAAATACTTTTATGACTACTGCTGAGTTGTGCATTGCTAATCTCTTGTACAGTCAGTCAGAACAATAACGTTGACAATTAAAGTAGACTTTGAGAAACCGAAGAATAAGAAATAATCTCTGTACAATTCTTTCAAGATAAAATAAATATATTTTAGTTTTAAAGTATCCGCGGTGTTAGTTATTTACAGTGCCGGAGCTTTTCTACATCAAATAGTGCACAACGAGATTCAACAACTTGGATTTTACAGCAAGTCGTTCACGCCAACTCAATGCAAGTATAGCGCTTACGATCGCGAGCGCATGGCGATCTTTTAAGCAATATAGCACTTTCGGCCGCTCCTCGAAGGAAGAATATTTACTAAATACACTGATCAGAAGCCTTTGACATGGGCATTTAAACCAAAGAAGACATCACTTCCAGACAAAAAACAAAATCCACGGCGTATATGACAGTTGGATTTCATAATTCAGTTCTCCACAGACAAACGTCACGTAACAGAATCTGAAAAAATTATTATCTCGTATTGCATCATTCCGACACGGAATTGTAAATTTTCAAGAACTGACGGACTTCCAAGCAACTGATATGGAATAACGTTCATTCCTGAAATCTCGGAACACTGCATTAAATTTCCAACAAGTTTTGTTACCAGACGCACCTATACCAATACGGGCAGACGTTTCAAAACACCAAACTAGACCTTTCGTTTCTCAAGCTCTTCGAAAGAAAGTCACAATGGAGCTTCACAATCTGGCTCACACTGGAATCAGAGCTACAAAAAAGTTCGCAGTAGATTTGTTTGGCTGTCGATGGGTACTGATATTAAACGCATGGCTAAAACATGTGTACCTTGTCAAACTGCAAAAATTGAACGCCACACACGATCACCACTAGGAAATTATCCTATGCCTCATAAACGTTTTGAACACCTGAATGTTGATCTAGTCAAATTGCCGAATCGCAATAGTTTTCAATACTGCTTGACGATCATCAACCACTATACTGGATGGCCTGAAGCGATTCTATTGACGGACCAGACTGCCGAGACTGTAGCCTTTGCGATTCTTCAAAATTGGATAGCTCGCTTTGGAATACCGCGGTAGATTTCATCGGACCAAGGACGCCAATTTGAATCGGGACTTCTCCACCAACTTCATAGACTCTTAGGCATCGAACAATTTAGAACAACTGGATATCACCCACAATCCAATGGGATGCTGGGAAAATTTCATCGGACGCTAAAATTCGCGCTAATGGCGCACAGCTGCAAAAACTGGCTAACGAAACTTTCATTCGTACTTTTGGGTTTTCGAATGCCTTCAATCCAGACATAAAAAAGTCTGCAGCGGAGATTACCTTTGGTTGCACATTAAGACTGCCTGGCGAATTTCTCCATGAATCAAAATTCGCGCCTCAAGAAGAGTTTATTCGGAAACTTCGTTCTCCATGGAGACTCTTCGGCCTACACCACCTTCCAAGCATTCCACTGAGGAACCGTTGGTACTTTTCTGTTTCCCCCCCCCCCATTTTTTTTTTCACTTTTTGTTGTTGCAATGCTTCTAAAATTGATAAGAAAGTAGTAATTAACCAAAATTATGATGGAGAAACACGTTTAATTTTTACTGTTTTACATCACTGCATGCACTGTGTTCCATAATTTTTGCAGAAGAATTCTAAATCAGGGCCATCAAACAAGTTAAACACCGATAAAAATAAGTACGATACTATGAAGGAAACACGAATTTCAAAGATAGTACTTGCTGCCACAAAGAAAAAATCCTCGATCATCAGTGCAATTAATCACCACAATTCTTTTAAAAGGCTTCAACATGTGGTAGCATATATTCATAGGTTTTTTCAAAACTCAAGGTGTCACAAGAGAGACCGAAGCAAAGGTTCCTCTCTAAGCCCAAAAGAACTTGAAAATGCGCTGTATTTTATCCTAAGGGATATTCAGAAACAACAGTTTGTGGAAGAAATCAAGCAAATAAAGAATGGCAAAGAAATTGTTGCACCAGGAAGCCAATTAAGCTAATTGAATTCATTCATTGATGAAAAAGGTTTGATACGGGTGGGAGGACGATTGCAAAGGTCTAGTTTACCATACGACACCAAGTTTCCAATAATCCTGCCACATTCACACATAGTCACACGTCTGCTTTTGGTTCACTTCCACAATAAACACCTTCATCCTGGAACACAAGCACTATTAGCCATCGTCCGGCAAAGGTTCTGGCCATTGAAAGGTAAAACATTAGTTCAAAGCATAATCCATCAATGCATACATTGTGCTCAAGTGAAACCCAGATTGGTGATACAATTAATGGGCAGTTTGCCTACAGAAAGAGTCCAACCAGCGCGAACATTTTTAAACGTGGGAGTTGACTTTTGCGGCCCGTTACATATACATTATAAGATACGAGGCAAAACACCAACTAAAGCATACATAGCTGTATTTGTCTGTTTTTCTACGAAGGCGGTACACCTTGAATTAGTAACAGACCTAACGAAAGATGCATTCTTAGGTGCACTTAAACGTTTAATTAGTCGCAGAGGCCATCCCGCCAAAATATTTTGTGACAATGCCACTAATTTTGTTGGCGCTAAAAATGAGCTCAAAGAGTTGCACTCGTTATTTTTCGAGACAGAATTTCAAAACAATCTGAGGAAGCACTGTGCAGAAAACTACATTGAGTGGCTTTTCATACCGCCTCGAGCCCCGCATTTTGGAGGACTCTGGGAGGCTGCTGTTAAATCGGCAAAATACTACATTGTACGAGTGGTAAAAGGTGCTTCATTGACATTCGAAGAAATGCAAACAGTAATTACTGAAGCAGAAGCAGTATTAAGCTCACGACCGCTGACTCCAATATCAAATGACCCTTCAGACTTGCAAGCACTGACGCCAGGACACTTTCTTATTGGAGAGCCACTCACGTCAATCGGCAGTCTATATGATAAAGAGTAAAAAGTGAAATTGCTGAAACGATGGAAGTTGGTCGAAGCACTTAAACAAGAATTTTGGGCGCGCTGGTCAACAGAGTACCTCCAGCAATTACAAATAAGACCAAAATGGAGACAAGCAACTAATATTATAAAACCAGGATTGCTGGTTCTTATCAAAGAAGAAGGGACACTTCCGCTCAAATGGCCCATGGGGCGAATCATCTCCGAGCATAAGGGGCCAGACGGACACACGAGAGTTGTTGACCTCTTCACGAAAAAGGGAGTAATAAAAAGAGCTGTCCACCAGTTGTGACCACTGCCAATAGAAGAATACAAGCAACCCGAACCACTTAGTAAGTCTGGTCAAATAGAAGAACCAAAAACAATACAAGAGAAAGTCTTCATTAAAAAATCATCAGCATGTTTGATAGCGTCAATAGGCAAAACAGAAACTCATAAGAAGGTAGCGCCAACTTGGTTGACAAGTTCAAGTATCAACTACCACTGCACTAACATTCGAGCACGACTTGCGAACAATAAGGAAGCAGACGAAGCTTTGATAACAGATGGTAATCAGCAGACTGTTTTAGGTACAGCAGCCACAAGCATACCAATAAAAAGGAAGCAAAGGCCTAAACATAGAATACTGCCAATCAATCCTGCATGGCTCACAAGCCCGGCTCTCAATTACCGATGTAAGGAACTTAGAAGAAACCAAGAAGACACACAACCTTCTGAAGACACACAACCTTCTGAAGACACACAACCACCAGTGAAAAGGACAAGGACCGGATCGGCTCGACCATGTATCTCTCCTTTACTACTTTCCTTATTTATGATAATTTCCGTTTTCATCATGCCACTGCATGCAAGACCAACCGAAGTGCCAGTAAACATCATACCATTTCAAGAAAACCAGCCAATGTATTTTGAAGACGTAGCACAAATGAACATGGTGACAGACAACTGGAATGTTATCGTTTATTATAGACTGAAGGAATACTGGCAGGAGGCGGACCGACTACTCAACCAACTAAACAGTTTAAAAGAGCTGTGCCAATATAACATAAAGGGGGGACATGATAAGCATTGCTTCAGTATTATGAGACAGTTTCAACATCAAATCAATACCATTGAAAGCAACAACAAATTGTTATCATCAAACGAGAGGCAAAATCGATCAAAACTATCTCCATTTGAATTCGTTGGTACTATCGGCAACAGACTCTTTGGAATATTGGATCAAGAATATGCCAATAGTCTTGAGAAAACTATTGATGCAGTACGGCAGAATGAAGGGCATTTGCTGGACCTGCTCAGGAATCAAACTTCAATTATCGATTCCACAGAAAACTTGATTAAAAACAATCAAGATATTGCCAATCAACAATTCATAGAGTTAATTGATGTCATTGGTACGTTAAACATGGAATTGAATACGACCAATCGGATACTGAACTCACAACAACTTGCACAAACATTCAGCATTGGTGCAATATATCTAGGACTACTTATATCTTCATATCAAAGAACACAATCCTCACTGATCAACATCATTACTGACGGTCACGCAGGCAAAGTTAATCCACTTGTTCTAACTCCAGATCAATTAAAAGGAGAAACAAGATTAATCCGTGAGAACATGCCAGCAACGCTTACAATCCCTGGCCACAACACTCATGCCACACTGCTGCAACTTTATACACTTATGTCTACCCAGACTAGAGTGACATCGGAAAACATAATATTCAAAATTAAACTGCCGCTACTGGATACCAACACTTACCAAATACTTAAAGTTGTGGCTATACCACTAGAAATAAATGGTACAAGAGCAAGAATCAGGCAGAATACTGAATTCATTGCGTAGGGTGACTGCGCGACATGTACTATCCAATGAACGAGAACGAAGTTTCAAATTGCATAATAATGCATGATGAAACCCTAACGTGTAAAAAAACACATTCAATATTAAATAAAAATGCAGGCCTAGCACAATGCGAACTGTGAATCAAGAGACAACTTTCCCAAAATCTTGCGAATTGGAACTCTTTAATACTTCAAACACTTGGATACATTTACACGAACTTAATAGTTAGCTAATCCATCTCATTTACATATTGTTTGTGGCAAGCAGACGAACCAACGTACACTTCAGCAGCAGAGCATATTAAAACTAAACACAAATTGTAATTTTCGGCTAGACACCCTAACGATTTACGGACATTCGGACTTCTCAAACAAAATCATCAAATCATATACTCCAACAATAGACATGAATATCTCATCACTAGATAATCACGTATGGGAACAGGAGATAATCAAACCACACAATCTGCTAATACGGAACAACTCGGCAGACATCAACAAATTAAAAACACACCTGAAGGAACTAAGAGACCAACAACAACTGTTACAAGTTCCACCGATCAATGTTCATCAAGTCACGATCAGCTATTTAGCCCTTGCGATGAGCGCAGCATTAATCATCATCTATGGAATATACAGATATTTTAAAACAACAAGCATCCAATCAAACAAGGTCACCCTCCCCGAACCTAAGCCAAAACGTATCAACTTCCAGCTCAATCATCGACGAGAGCAAGTTTTGGAAATCGCAGGTGATTCCAACGGGCGGGAGAATGTCATGACGATGCATCAACAAAATATTAATTATTGAACTTCGAATAATTATTGAACTTTGTAATGTGCATATACTGCAATTAATAGCACCGTAAGTGCATGCTACGCTGCATGTTTCTCACATCCAAATTGTGGACTTTCGCTATCTAAAGTTGCTGTATATGCACAATAACAAGAACAAAATATGTATAAAAGTCGATAAGCTTTCAATAAAGAATGTAGTCAGTTGGTGAACAAGCCTATTATTTCTACCCAGTTGTGAGGCTGCGCTGGGCACCATTTAAACTTCCAGTTGTGTGAACAGGTACGTTTCCATCTGATGTTACAACTTTAACTAACACGACTGGCAGTGATATCAGGGCTAAATGGCAGTCAAAATTTCGCTTTGGAAGTTACTTCTTTAAACGTTTTAAAACGGAATATGTTCAGTCATTACAATCGGCACACCATACCGCTACAGCATTTTCACGGCAGCTTGAAGTTAGTGATGTGGTTCTTGTTCATGATGCGTCAACACCTTGACTTTTCTGGAAGCTGGCGAGAATTACGAAGACTTTTCCTGGAAGAGACAACCGGGTTTGAGGAGCGTGCGAGGTACAATTGGGCAATGAAATTGTACTGAAGCGGCCTATACAACACTTATTCCCGTTGGAGATAAATTAGAATGCCGGGCGGAGGATGTGAAAAATATACCAATACAGGCAAATACTTTTATGACTACTGCTGAGTTGTGCATTGCTAATCTCTTGTACAGTCAGTCGGAACAATAACGTTGACAATTAAAGTAGACTTTGAGAAACCGAAGAATAAGAAATAATCTCTGTACAATTCTTTCAAGATAAAATAAATATATTTTAGTTTTAAAGTATCCGCGGTGTTAGTTATTTACAGTGCCGGAGCTTTTCTACATCAAATAGTGCACAACGAGATTCAACAACTTGGATTTTACAGCAAGTCGTTCACGCCAACTCAATGCAAGTATAGCGCTTACGATCGCGAGCGCATGGCGATCTTTTAAGCAATATAGCACTTTCGGCCGCTCCTCGAAGGAAGAATATTCACTAAATACACTGATCAGAAGCCTTTGACATGGGCATTTAAACCAAAGAAGACATCACTTCCAGACAAAAAAGAAAATCCACGGCGTATACGACAGTTGGATTTCATAATTCAGTTCTCCACAGACAAACGTCACGTAACAGGATCTGAAAAAATTATTATCTCGTATTGCATCATTCCGACACGGAATTGTAAATTTTCAAGAACTGACGGACTTCCAAGCAACTGATACGGAATAACGTTCATTCCTGAAATCTCGGAACACTGCATTAAATTTCCAACAAGTTTTGTTACCAGACGCACCTATACCAATACGGGCAGACGTTTCAAAACACCAAACTAGACCTTTCGTTCCTCAAGCTCTTCGAAAGAAAGTCACAATGGAGCTTCACAATCTGGCTCACACTGGAATCAGAGCTACAAAAAAGTTCGCAGTAGATTTGTTTGGCTGTCGATGGGTACTGATATTAAACGTATGGCTAAAACATGTGTACCTTGTCAAACTGCAAAAATTGAACGCCACACACGATCACCGCTAGGAAATTACCCTATGCCTCATAAACGTTTTGAACACCTGAATGTTGATCTAGTCAAATTGCCGAATCGCAATAGTTTTCAATACTGCTTGACGATCATCAACCACTATACTGGATGGCCTGAAGCGATTCTATTGACGGACCAGACTGCCGAGACTGTAGCCTTTGCGATTCTTCAAAATTGGATAGCTCGCTTTGGAATACCGCGGTAGATTTCATCGGACCAAGGACGCCAATTTGAATCGGGACTTCTCCACCAACTTCATAGACTCTTAGGCATCGAACAATTTAGAACAACTGGATATCACCCACAATCCAATGGGATGCTGGGAAAATTTCATCGGACGCTAAAATTCGCGCTAATGGCGCACAGCTGCGAAAACTGGCTAACGAAACTTTCATTCGTACTTTTGGGTTTTCGAATGCCTTCAATCCAGACATAAAAAAGTCTGCAGCGGAGATTACCTTTGGTTGCACATTAAGACTGCCTGGCGAATTTCTCCATGAATCAAAATTCGCGCCTCAAGAAGAGTTTATTCGGAAACTTCGTTCTCCATGGAGACTCTTCGGCCTACACCACCTTCCAAGCATTCCACTGAGGAACCGTTGGTACTTTTCTATTTCCCCCCCCCCCCCATTTTTTTCACTTTTTGTTGTTGCAATGCTTCTAAAATTGATAAGAAAGTAGTAATTAACCAAAATTATGATGGAGAAACACGTTTAATTTTTACTGTTTTTTTTTTATTTGTATTTTTAATTTTTAAAATAAATAATAATTTTTTTCAAAATAATTTTTATTGAGTTATTGGTTTAGCGGCAGTACGGTCCCAGTCGTAGGCCAACAGCACATTAACTTTTAAAAAACTCATTCTGCCGCAGAAAAATAAAAAAAAAGTTAAAACCGGAAAAAAAAATTTTTTTTGAATGCATTTTTCCATCTCAATTCTTCTGGAGTAACACTTTTTAACCCATTTCGAGCATTTTTCATTCAAAAATTGAAAAAAAAATGGAGGAAGAAAAACAGGAAAGTACCCAATAAAAATTATTTTGAAAAAAAATATTTATTTTAAAAATTAAAAAAAAAAAAAAATAAACGTGTTTCTCCATCATAATTTTGGTTAATTACTACTTTTTAATCAATTTTAGAAGCAATGCAGCAACAAAAAGTGAAAATAAATGTGGGGGGGGGAAACAGAAAAGTACCGAGCCGTCTACTCATCCAGAGCTTCCACAGGCCACGCACGTTTTCGAACGAGTTGACAAAGTAAGAACATCCTTCGAGATTATTAACCATGGTCAGAAATATTGTAAACCTCGAATCAATAACAAATCTGTCAACTGTGTCAATAGACAGACTTAAACCAGCCTACTTAGAATGCAATGAATATTTGTCTAGTGCCGTAACCAGCCGCAAACATTTTCCACTAAAAAGTGCCTCACATTATTCGGCATGCAGACGACCTGATACCCGGACGTTCCCATTCCGGCAGCCTGCGCATTCACAACAATCGACGAGCTACACAAAAACCAAAGCAGGATGCACGGTTAGACATCCCGGCAAGTACATATCTGTACCCTAAACCTTGTCGAAAAATCTCGGGAGGCTCTCTGGCAACCCTTTTGAGGAATCCTAGTTTCCGTCAGAGAAAACGTAGTAGCCATAAAGTTTTGGAAAACCTTCGATTCGACTGTCAGTTCCTGTAGAAAATAGGCATAGTTCCCCGGTGAATACGTTACAATTAAAATCATAGTTTATACAATTTAAAAATAAAATTGTAGAGTTCATTAAATACAATATAACGACTCCTGCATCTTTACCCATATATATATTTATATATATATATATATATATATATATATATATATATATATATATATATATATATATATATATATATATATATATATATATATGTACATATATATATATATATATATATATATATATATATATATATATATATATATATATATATATATATATATGTATATATATAAATATATATATATATATATATATATATATATATATATATACATAGATATATATATATATATATATATATATATATATACATATATATATATATATATATATATATATATATATATATATATATATATATATATATATATATATATAAAGCATTGCTTCCCTTAAAATATATAATAAAGCATTGCTTCCCTTACATTTGGATTACATAAACTTTCAATTCATCGTTGTTTATTCAAATCGTGAAAAAATCGTATGTTAACACTATTAAAAAAAAATTTCTGAAAACAAATTGTGAACATCTCACAGATCAGCAGCACAGATAGGAAGAGAACAACCAGCGCATGGAAGCAACGTAGAAATTGCATCTACGAGTGTTTATTTGACTGCATATAGACTAGACTGTGACGTCATTGAACAAAATGTGCTTTGACGATCTGTTTGAAAGCAATGAAGAATTTGCTTCCTAGGGAAAACTATCTTCTCAAGAGAGAAACTCGGAGCAGAGCAGCGAACGTATGACTGCTATGAAACTTATTTCAGCGTTCTCCTCACGCGTAGACCTGTGAATGGAGAGTGCTTGCTGTGATATAATTCTAGTAACGAAATGCGGCAAGGGCTGCTAGAGGCTGTTGTTTCGACTCTACGATATTTTATGTGTTTTATTTATGATTTATATTGTGACATGTTTTTGTATGGGCTATTTTGTATTGAAATTTTTGTGATGGTGTTTTTAATTGGTGAAAGCATTTAGTCACTAATAGACTATAGAATTTGGTAATAATATTGCATGGCAATAATAGGTGAACCATCAAACTAGAATTGTGTAGAAATGAATGTGTAATATTACTGTAAAATTAAAAAATTGTATAATTGTTTTTAGTGATATTTGAAATAGTGAAAGGTTTAAATAGGTGAATGTGTTTATTTGTTCTGCGGGTCAAAATTTTACAATTCGTAAACTTATTCAATTTCTCTTTGGATCTCGGTAACTTGCTGAGAAAAGGACATCCTCAACAAGGATCGATCGAAACTGAATGTTCCTTTTCAAATTCTTGTACATTAGAACTATTAATATCATATTTAATTATACATTTAGGGTTTTTACATTCTAGCCTGTATTATAAGTATTTTACATGGTTTTCTTTTCATAATATGTATTATTGTACATTATAATTTCTTTGATACTTATGTCTAATGTTTCCATGTAAACATTTGGTATTTTACGTACCTACATAATAAGATAATAGTGGATTTGTGAGAATAGATATGCTTATTACAAATAAAATTGTTTCCTATTTAGTTAATATATTAATTGTTATTTCCTTAAGTTGATCTATAGTTAGGTTATGGGAATCTATTTCATCATAAGTGAGTAAAAATCTAGTCATTCTTCCAGTTTTGGCTAAGTTTATGTTGTCAATAATTTTTTTCTAACTCGTCTGTGATTAAATTAAGATTGTGATTCCATTGTATTATAGTTAGAATTTTACTCATATATTCTGTTGAATTGTTGACATGGTAAATGAAGTCTTTATATTGGTTATTAGTTTGATTTATATTTTCAATGATTTTGTTTAAATTATTTTGAAAGACGTTGTTAATTTGTATCTGTTTATTCATTGATTCTATTGAAGCATGATTATTCTTATCTATGATATTTAAATGATTTGTTATTTCTTCATAGTCGTCATTGTTCATTAGACCAAAAAATATATATAAACTGTACCAATAGGGTTTTTTCTGAGAATTTATTTACGTTTTATTTTCTGAGAATTTTTTCATTTGTATGCGAGTCCAAGTTTTTTGCAACGTTCAATGTATCCTGGTTTTGTGCCAAGAATTGATCTTTCAAAAATTTCTGCTAATACACTTGGAGTAGGTGTAGTACTCCAAGTTGTGGTTAGATCTTGAATACTTTGCCGGGTTGTAGATTTTGCTGTGGTATAAGTGTTAGTTTCGATATCTGTAAGTTTTAATCATTTCAATTCTCCTTTGATAGTTTTACTAGTTTCTAGGGTATAAAAGTTTGGTTCTATTATTTTCGAGATTTCACTTAGGGCTTTTTCATATTGGTTGAGATCTATTTTGTGGTAAATTCTATGATAGTCCTGAATTAATCTGGTAGTATCTTTCTTTATCAATATTATTTCTGAGTCGGTTATTAATTCTTTTAATATTATGTCTGATATTAGGGAGTATATATTTCTATTGGTTTTTCCTCGACGTATTTTTTGATTCTTCGTATTCTTATTGGGTGTATTTTATTCCGGGGTTTTGATAAGGACTACATCATTTTCATTATTTTTAGTAACGCTTACTCTTTTGTACTCCTTATGCCTTTCGTTATCGTAATTTTTAATAAATATTTTGTCATGTACGATTTCTTCGGGTTTCTTGCGTTTGCGGTTATGGTATTCGATCCATTTTGGTTTCTTTCCAATTAGAATTTCATAAATTTTTTATCTATCTTTTAATCCTAGTTGCACCTCTATGAGTTTACATTGAATGACAGAGTGTATGGTGTTGTTATAATATTCAGTAGCTTTGATGACTTTTTCTTTTATATTAAGGTTTGGATAAGGGTATTTGAGTGTTCGAATGTGTTCTAGAAGTGTGCTATGGCATCTATTCATATCAGAGTTTCCGGTATGTGATTTTGGCGATATAATGTGTAATTCAATATATTCTTTTCGTATATTTTTTCGTATTTCTTTTCTTTATCTGGTCTACCCATTATTGCATTTCTTTCCAATATCAGTTTGATGAAAGTTGTTGAATTTTTATCTGTGGTTTTTTTTTTGTGTAGAAGTGTTTAGAAAATTTATCTATGGCAGTAAAAAATTGACGTTGGGCAATGTAAAATATATATGTATATATGTATTATTTGGTTAATATCGGAAGGGGTTTCAGTTAACTTGAATTCAAGTTTTACAGGTTTTATTTAGTAGTTAGTTTCATTAAATAATAAATAATATTTGTCTTTTATTTCATGACAGTTTTCCAATATTCGTCGATGGTTGCTTTTTTTATGAATTTCTTCAATTTTTTCGTAACATTGGTCTTCGTTCAAAAAGTCTATTGCATGAAGAGTACATTTTATAAATTTCAAATCTTGTTTATTAGAATAAAGGTTGATTATCGATTTCCGGACTTTGTTCCATGTTTGATCAGTAAGCTCGCAATAAATTCTTACGGTTTCTTTTTCTGGTATATATCGTCGTACAATGTTTTTGACGATTGTATCACTTTGTATATCTGCTTCTTTGATGCATATTTTTCTGTTTTTATTTATGTTTTAATTTCCCTTTGTTTTTTTTACAATTGTTATTTGTGTTTTATATAGATTAACAATACCTTCCTTTATGGGTATGTGGTCATATTGGTCTTCTTTGCCAGAATGTGTTGTAGCATTATCACTAATATTATCGTAGTAATCTTCAATAGGATCTTTTACTGTGGCTGCATTTATTTCTTCCATGTCCATTACGTTTATTTCGTGTTTATCTGCATCTATTCGGTTGAGAAAGTATGCGACTTTATTGTCTTTTCCTTTAACGTAGTCTAAATTAAAATTAAACTCGTTAAGCTCAATCTTCCATCTCTGTAGGTTGCTACTTGGTTTCTTTAGTCCGTTTAACCATACAATAGGCCTGTGGTCGGTTTTAATATCAAATTTTACACCGTATAAATATGGCCTGAAATATTTTGTAGCAAGCGATTGCAAATAATTCCCTTTCGATAGTTGCATAATTGCATTCGTGTTCATTCTGTGAGAGGACCGCTCCTACAGCCTTGTCAGAAGCATCCGTTGTCAGAACAAACTTTTGTTTGAAATTCAGATAATGAAGAACTGGGTAATTAATTATTAATTCGTATAATTTTTCGAAGGCAGCAATGTATTTCGGGTTATTAATATCTATTTTATTATTTTTCTTCAATGAATCTGTTTAGGGTCAAGCAATTTTTGAGTAATTATTAATGAAATGGTAAAACTGGTCGTTCTTCCTAGCCAAGCTTTTTGAGTCAAGTTGTACTTGTTTCTTTTTTGTTTTGGACTAGACAAATGTATTACTACCACAAAATTAGAGTCGTGGTAGAAAATAATGAAAAGAATATCACTCTTGTGAACACAAGTGATTTAAGCTTCGGAGTATCTGGTGAATACAAGTGAATTGAGCTTCGGCGTGGCGAATCTAACCGCCCCTACTAGCCTCAGCTTGAAATGCACTTGTTAAGTGAAACGATTAATTGTTTTTCAATTATAAATGAAACAATCGTTTTGTTTTAATATTGAATGTCCGCTTGGTTGCCGACCGATTTTGGCATACCGAACAGACTGCTTTATTAATATCAACTTCTTCTATATATATGGTACATTCGAATTGGACAGTGTGTGGATCAATTTTCAAAAAATGAAAATTAATTTAATGTAATTTGTGTTTCGCCCGCTCGGAGGGGGATGTCGCGGTTGTCGGTGCGTGGAATCAGTTGTTGACATTTGTCAGTTGTCAAAAATGTCAACAATCGTGCACAACACCCTCTCCCTTTGGGAAGAAAATTTTTTTTTTGTGTGGGAAACAAAAAAATTTTTACTAATGTTCGAAGAACATTAGTATTAAAATCGATTCGGCCAAAAATTCATATTTCCATATATATATATATATATATATATATATATATATATATATATATATATATATATATATATATATATATATATATATATATATATATATATATATATATATATATATATATATATATATATATATATATATATATATATATATATATATATATATATATATATATATATATATATATATATATCATCAAAATATTTCAGTGAGATAATCTCGGGAACGCGCCATCCGATTGAGCTGAAACTTTCATGATATATTGGTGTATATGCAGAATAGGTCCAGGTCTCTTTAAATGTCAGTTATTGTTAACCTTTTGGCGCCGGCGGCCATTTAAGTGATATTTTTAATATACCTATTATTTCGTGCACAAATAATTTTCGCAAAAAAAAAGTTAACGAAATAAATTTCTAACGTGTTTTACATATGAATCGGATAATGCTTTGGAAGTTTTTAACCCTATGTGTGCGCTGGGTGCCTAAAAAGAGCACGGGAAAATTTGAAAATTTTTAAATTTCGATAACTTTTGACAGAGCTATTCAATCATTACAAAATTTGTAGGACATATTGATATTATTTAGTTGTAGATTTGTGTAGCTTTTGATGAGCGTGCTGATAACCCTGTAGCTAGGGCAGGCACTGAAAGTGAAAACCTCCAAATCATCGTCTCTCTTGAAAAAATGCCGTTTCTTCAAAAAAAAGCCACTCATACGTAAATCTTGTGCTTTGTTTACATAACCAAAAAAAAAAAAAGATATGGTATAACGGGCACGCCTGGTAACCCTTGCCCAATTTACCTATATTTTTAGCATCAAAAACTTCTGTTCACGGAAACTCACGATCCGATGAGCAGAATTATTTGAAGTTCACAGAATGTATTGGTCTTAGACAGGACCAGGTCTAATAGAAGTGATTTTGAAATGCGGGCGATTCTGTGCCAGTGGTGCCATCTTGAAAAACCACTAAAAAAGATAACTGTTTTTAGCCCTATAAATTCTGATTGAATCGTTCGATTTTGACAAAACTCAGACAATTGCTGGATCTAATTTTAAGCCACGTTTGGTAGAAATTTGGTTGAAAAATTCGGTTGGAGCTGCCAGCTATGATAATTTTGGTGTCTTCATTTTGAAAAAAAAAAATTGGAAGTGAAAACATTCAAACCATCGAATATTCAAAAAAATGTCCGTTTCTTACAATAAAACCAATCTGTATATAAATCTTATGTTTTATCTACACGTTCAAAATAAAACTTTGGAAATTTCATGTCAGACAAGAACGGTAACCCTTTCCCAGTTAACCTATATTTTTAGCATCAAAAACTTCTGTTCACGGGAACTCACGAACCAATAATCAGATACAGCTAAAATTTACAGAATGCATTGGACTTAAGTAAGACTAGATTTGATAGAAGCGATTTTGAATTGTGGGCAAGTCTGTGCCAGTGGTGCCATCTTGAAAAATTACAAAGAAAAAAAACTGCTTTTTGCCCTATGAAATGTGAATAGGTTACCGGATTTTCATGAAATTGACACAGTAGCTAAACCTAACTCTGTTTGGTGGAAATTTGGTTCAAAAATGTGATTGGTGCTGCCAGCTATGGTAATTTTTGTGTCTTTGGTTTTGAAAAATCGCTCAGGAAAATAAAACATTTTGCCCTATAACTTCCAGTGCAGTCATGAAATCAATACGAATTTCATACAATTTATGGAACCTATTATAAACTTTTTTCAGGCCAAATTTGGTTGAAAAGCCACAGTAGGGTTGCCAGCTATTGTTGGTTTTGTGTTTATTTGCAATATCTTTATTAAGCGGTTTAATCGTAGAATTTTCAATTGGTAATGATATTGTAGTGCCAATAAACAGCAAATATTAAACTTTCGATTATTTGAAAAAACTTGTTGCAGGTAACCCTAAATTTCTTCATACTCCTATAACTTCGAATGTAATATAACAACGTGAAGCAGATGTGATATATTTTTGGCTTTGATACTGGCGAAAAGTTGTCAGCACGAGTCGGTTGAGCTACTTTTGTATCAATAAAATTATACCGGAAACATTTACAATGCAAATAAATAACCGATGTTTCAATTCCCAAAGTTCTACAAATTTTTCGGATCGCAGCCCGAAACACTAACTTCAGTTACAGTGCTGCAGGCACTGAGCATTTTCTTCATTGATGTTATATGAGATGCTGCTTTCAAAATTATGTGAAATAAGCAACTGATAACGAATATAATTAACCCGTGTTTTGCTCTCATAAACGTTGAAATTCATGCCAGTGGTAATATCTGAAACCTTCTACCATATGAGTTATAATGCATTCTTGAGACCAAAGTAAAACGTGGCATTTGAAACAATGTGGCCGTAATAAGCAGCTCATGTGGTGGAATATGCACTCAACACCTGCACGATTCTTCTACTGTTCTTCGAACATTAGTGTTTCTAGCGGTTCAGGTGCGCTAGAGTTTTTTTTAGTGTTTTCTAAGTTTTTACCATATTTCTTGTAAGAGGTAATACTTTCATTTCTTCGGTAATATTTCTCTGCTTTGGTATCATGTCTTTTAACGTATCTGAATTTAATTTGATGCGTGATAATGCATCTGCATTAACATTCATTTTGCCCTTTCGATATATTATATCGAAGTCGTAATCGCATAAATCTAGTCTTATGCGTGTCATCTTTGACGATGGGTTTTTATGTGTAAACAATGATATAAGTGGTCTGTGGTCTGTAATGACCGTAAATTTGTTTCCAAATAGATAAGGTCTAAAAAAATTTATCGCCCAATGGATTGCTAATAGTTCTTTTTCGATGATCGGTTTGTTTATTTCATGTTTCACTAGGGTTCTACTTGCGTAGGAAATTGGTAAGTCATGTCCTATTTCACCTTTTGAGAGTACTGCACCTAATTCATAGTCTGATAGGTTGTGACAATAAATGGTTTATTGAAATCTGGGTGCTGTAATATCGGTGCATTCATCAGTTTATTCTTCAGTTTTTCAAATGTTGATTGACATTTTTCTGTTCATAAGAATTTCGTATTTCTTTTTAATAAATCGTTCAGGCATTTTGTGGTTTTGGCGAAGTCTGGGATAAATCGGCGGTAGTAATTCGCGAATGCAACGAATCTTCGGACTTCGTCTGCGTTTAAAGGTACTGGATAGTTTCTAATTGTAATAAATTTTGCAGGGTCTGTACGGACTCCGTCGTTTGTGATTAAGTGTCCCAAATACACTACTTCACTTCTTAAAAATTGCATTTTTCAGGGTTGAGTTTGAGGTTGTATTTTTCTAGCCTATCAAATATTTTTATTAGATTGCTATTATGGTGTGCGAGGCTGCACCCAAAGACAATTATGTCATCAACATACAAAAAGGCTGCTGAGTCTAGACCACTCAGAGCTATTGTTAGCATGCGTTGGAAGCTATTGGGTGAAATAGATAGACCGAAAGGTAATCGTCTGAATTGATAATGTCCTTTGTTTGTCGAAAAGGCTGTTAATGGTCTTGATTCTTTTGTCAGTTCGATTTGGTGAAAGGAACTTGTCATGTCAAGAGTGGAGAAGTATTTCGCTTTCCCTAGCCTGTCTTAGACATCTTTTAATCTTGTTAATGGAAACTTATCATTAACAATTTTTTTGTTGAGTGCTCTGAAATCCACTACAAGTCTCCATTTTGTTAGGCCTGAGTCACTTTTCTTTGGTGTCAAAAGTAATGATGAGTTGTATGGGCTCGTGGAGTTTTCGATAATGTTATCATTTAGTAATTGATTTACTTGTTTATTTATTTCATCAATGTGTGTATGTTTTTTGTATGAAACGAGTGATATAGTTGGCCATCGAGTACGGCAGCGACTTTTCTGTCATTTTTTTAGAAATAATTTGAAGCTGAGAACTTTTTTGGCAGAAAGTTATCTGCTACGAACATAAAAACTGTGTGCTTGCACAACATCGCTCTATAGTTTTTGATATATGTTGGAGTGTTATCTGTGACGTGTATTTTTTGTTTATAAAAATTATTTGCTCTAAGAGGGTCGTGTTCCAGTTGAAAGATATGCTGATAATATTGAATTATTTCTAGTATCGATTTTTTGTCTTCTGAGTTCAAGTGGTTTATGTTGATATGTTTTAGTAAATCTTTAAATCTCTGCTTATTTCTGATGTCTTTATTCACTGAAGAATTGTTTTTATGTGCTTTGTATCTAGCTAATAGTTCTGTTTCTATTTTAAAGTTTTTAATTACAATGTCCTCTTCGTTAGTGTTAAGTAGTTTTATATGTTTAATGCCTTCTGCTGGTATTATTGTACTACCTATGTAGACTCCCGGTGTGATTTCTTTATTAATTATCACACTGTCTTCTTCAATGTTAAAGTCAACTGGACAAATAAATTCACATCGTGCGGGTATCGTTAATTTGTATATTTTATAATCTGTACTGATTGATATTGCATAATCTTCACTGTCGATATTAATTATTGACGTATATGTTTCGTAATCAATTTTTGCCAGTTTCTGTACCAAGAAATCTCTTCCTAGTATTCCATATGTATGAATGGAGAAATCAGGTTCCACAATTTGGAAAGGGTAGACTATGGGTTTTTCGCCAATGTTCAAGTCTAGATTCGCAATACCTATGGAGTATATTTCCTGGTCTGTTATGCCAGAGAATTTGCATTGTATGTCTCTGTCTATGTTGGATGATAGATAGATGTCAAAAAACCGCTCGTCTTAAGGTAGGTATCCATATGTTGCATTTCTTCCGTATCGTATCCCTCTTGCGTATCATTCACTAAACGGATACGGTGTCCACACTACTCAATATTCCATGTATCATCAATACGATCCGTTGCAAAATACTCGACACGCAGCTGCAACGCTTTTATTCACTAATCTATAGTGTACAACGCAACGTGTCCACACATGACTCCACGTCGTATCGTATCATTCCTTTGATGCGACGGCAAGAAACCGCCAAGTGACCGATCGAGTTCGTTGCGTTTCTTTGTATCAAATTTTGATACGCAACGAAGATACGTTTGTCGTATCCACTGATACGCAACAGTGATACGATACGCGAAAATGATACATATGGATACATACCTTAAACCGTCTCTAACATTCCGCCTTCATATCACTTCGCCCGATCTCGCTCATACGCCCGACCATACTCATCCATCGCTGAAGTGTCGTTGCTGGATCCAGCACGAGCTTTTAGGAAAGAGAAGTGAAGGATGGAACGAAACAACGAGCACGAGTGATATAGTTGGCCATCGAGTACGGCAGCGACTTTTCTGTCATTTTTTTAGAAATAATTTGAGGCTGAGAACTTTTTTGGCAGAAAGTTATCTGCTACGAACATAAAAACTGTGTGCTTGCACAACAAGAAATCGCTCGTCAAAACTTGCAACAAGCACCATCGGCCAGCAAACTCTGTGCTGGCGTAGCACAACATTGCTCGTCTAAACCAGCTCTTAGCGGTGGAGACGTACAGCACTATTGAAAAGGACGGAAGGTGCGTGCACGAGAGCGAAATTTGAAGAGAGATTGTGTGTGTTGACTGTTGGTAGTGTAGATAAGATGAAGCAGAAAGTGCGACTGTTGATGATGGGCGAATGATAACGAGCTAGGGCGATGCATGTATGAGCCAGGTAATGTATGCATGGGCACAATGTGCGAATGTGGGCATGAATCGTGCTAGGTAAGAAGGTTCATGAAAAGTAAAGTATAAGGTTGCTGCAGATGAAATGGCTGATTTAGTAATAAATTTTTAAACAGCTGTAGCTTTTTAAAAAGACTATTTATTTAATCAAAATAGGTACCAATAGATGCAACACACTTTTCCCAACGAGAAACAAGTACATTTATTCCAGCTCTGTAGAAGTCCGAGTTTCTGGTTTGAAGAAACTCCTCGAAGGCATTTTTGACAGCACCTTCATTATTAAATCTTTTACGTGTCAAAAAGTGATCCAAATGTTTAAAGAAATGATTATCTGTGTGTGAGAAATCTGCTGAATACGGAGGGTAAGGAAGAGTCTCATAGCACAACTCGTTTAATTTTTGGACCGTTGTTCCCGATACATGAGGTCGTGCGTTATCATGAAGCAGAATCACTCCATCCCTGTTGACAAGCTAAGGTCATTGGACTATCGATTTCTGATGCATTTCATCCAGTTGAGCCCAGCATTTCTCAGAATTGATGGTTTCGCCAGGTTGTAGGAACGAATAGCGGATAGCTCCAGCTAGAGACCACCAAACAGATACCATTATTTCCTTTGGATGAAGGTTTGGTTTCGGCATGTGTCTTGGCGCTTCGTCGGCATCTAGCCATTGGGCCGATCGGCGACGATTATCGTATAAAATCCACTTTTTATTGCAGATGACAATTTCGTGCAAGAACGGTTCATTTTTGTGGCGGGAGAGAAGAGAACTTGAAATCTCCATTTGACACGTCATGATTTGCTCGGCAAGATCATGCGGAACCCATTTGTCAAGCTTTTTCACTTTTCCAAGTTGTTGCAAATGGCGGCAAACTGTCAAATTGTGAACGCCTAATTTCTTGGCAAGATCCCTTATGATACGGCGGGGGTCAAACTCCACTAATGCAGGCAGAACGTCATTATCGATCGATGGTCCTGGCTATCCACGTGGCATGCTTCCAAGGTCCATATCTCCGGATCGAAATTTTTCGAACCACCGCCGAGTGTTTCGTTCGCTAACTGTATCAGACCCAAACGTGCTGTTATATTCCTCGTTGCTTCCGTTGCGTTGTGCTCTAATTTAAATTCGCATAGTAAAAGTAGCCGTTTTTGATTCACTTCCATGCTCGCTTTCTCTTTTTGTTTTTACGATCACTATGAAGTGGAAAAAAAAAATGATTCCATAAACCAAGGTAGCAGTATTTATACTTCAATATGGCATATAATTTGCGCCGCCTTGTGCCAACATAATACACTAGTACACTAATTGCAGCCAACTTTATGTCATTGCTAAGTCGGCCATTTCATCTGCAGCAACCTAATACATAGCGAAAAATAAGGGGTAGAGTAGAATGTGTACGTGCATGTATAAAGAATGTAAATCTAAGCCTGGATAAGTAGTGCATGAGAGAATAACATATTTGCATCTTAAGGGGTTACACCACAGTAGAGAGCGAATATTTAACGTTTTTCTGCGATTTTTTTTTAAGTGGAAGGAAAAGTAAAAAAGTAATTCTCTTTAAGGGTGTTGGTTAAGCATGTTTTGAAGTTTTTTAAAAAAATTGGTTAATTAAAATATATTACAATATGGCTGCCCAACAGCTGTTTCTGCGGAACGGTTTTTTTGGAGGGACTCCGCGGCTCACAGTAGAAGTGCACCAAAAATTAATCTGGAACAAAATAAAAAAAAAATTTCTTTAAGAACATTTGTATAGCTAGAGAAATACGTAGCGGATTTTGAAAATATTTATTTTTGTAAAATTGGCGAGCATTTGAAAAAAAAGTGCATTTTCCTTCAAAAAAACCGGCACTTATTTGTAGCTAGAAAATCGAGATATTTACTTATTGAAAATCGGCTACCTATTTCTATGCGGAATGTTGTTTTAAAGATGTGATATTAATTTGGAGTGAAAAAAAAAAAAAATTGTTTGAGTTATGCTGCGTGCCGATTTGAAAAGACGTGTTTCGAGAAAAACGCGTTTAAAGTTTTGACTCGTGTTTCAAGTATGATAAAATAAAAAATGTTGATCATTTAAATTTTCCTACCTTCAATCAATATCCAAATTTACTTTATACATCGATAACGTCAGAATCCACTTTCAATTTTTTTGCCGAAGCGCTGAAACCGGCCGAATCTTCTTCCGCCTCATATATGTTCAACGGTCGTCGTTTCGTCACGTTGGTCCGTCGCCGCGTCTTATACGATATTTTTGAGCTTTTAGGGCTTGCATACACTTTCTTTTCACTCATTGTAACTCACATAAATATAAAAGCTACAAATAACGTGTGAGAAATTAGCACTGCAAAAAAATCGTAATTCCAATAACTTTCACGCAAAATTTACGTCTTCTCTCAACATCAAAGAACACTGTACTACTGAGCTTAGTGTTCAACATGCTTGAAAATGTTTCTGACGACTTATATTAGTGTATTAGAGAAGTTGGAAATCGTATGATAAGACATAATGCTGTACCAAATGAGCAGGTGTCGTATCTATCGCAGGTAGTCATTTTCGAGCAGTCGGGAAGAGTCGACAAAGTGCTCGAAATTTCTTTGAAAACCAATTTCAGCAGGTATGAAACCGTTTGCCTCTTATTCTAGAGGTTTCAAAGGATTTTTTAAGCCAATAAAAAGAAAATCAATTTTCTGAAATTTCTACTGTGGTGTAGTGAAATTTCTACTGTGTATTTCTACTGTGGTGAACATTAATAGAAATATTAATGTTTGCATTTATGCAAAAGATTTTAAAAGGAAACGGTATAAAAGATATCAGCGATGGAATTAAGGTCATTGTCAGATAAGTCAACTGATAGGAAAGACGGAAAGGATAGTAAAGTAAATCGAATAATTGAAATCAAAATAAATCTGTTTAGTGAGAAAAAATGTTGGAATTTGAAAAAAAACCTACATCGCGAGTAATGAGAGAGTGCGTGTGATCACGATGAGCGAGGAGGCCAAAGTGGCATCGATAACGAGCGTGCGGGCACGTCTACAAATGCTTAAAAGTGCATGGGCTAAGTTTGAAAAGGTGCATCATGCGCTGGTGCGAAAAAGAGCTACATGAGCGGTGCGAAATGTGCTGGAACTGAAGGCGGCCCTAATGGCGTGTATAGAGAGCGAGGAGCATGAGGATCAAGGGGCGACAGTACGAGCCATAGAGCAGGAAAGTGCGCAGCCAGTGAATACGTGTTTCGGGATAAGTTCAGGGCTGCATTGCATGAGAATGAAAATATAAAGCCAGTGTTCAAGCTTCAATACTCACTGGCAGCGGTAAAGGGCGACGCAAAACGAGTGCTGAGCGAATGACACTTAACCGAAGCAAACTATGATGGAGCTTGGTGGAGGCTGGCCGCGCATATAAGGCTGCTGTTTACAATGCCAAGAATAGGTGCGGCAACGTATGCGGGCTTAAGAAGTATTGTTGATACGGTGAATGAATCGTTGTGGCAATTTCAAGTGCTAGGGGCAAATGTGCAAAAATGGCACCCAACCATAATATATATGATGGTGGAGCGGTTGGACGCATCAACAGCGGGGCAATGGGAGCTAGTGCGCACAGAGGGGAGTCCGATGGCACAGGAACTGTGCGTGGTTTTGAAAAGAAGGGCAAGAGCGCTGGCGCCTGCATCGCAAGAGACGTCGTGGAGGAGCAAATCGGAGCAAAGGAGCAAATAGGATATAGCAAGGAGCAATAAGCAAAGGAGCAAATAGGATATAGCAAGGAACGAAACCGACGGCGAGTGCGAGAGCATTAAGGCAAAGTGCGGAATGTGCATGAATGATCCCCCATTGTGCAGGTGCTCCCGATTTCTGGCGCTAGGAATGGACGAGAAGTGTGTGTTCGTAGTTGAAAATGGGCTATGCTTTAACTGGTTAAAGCAAGGGCACAGTGCAGATCAATGCTATAGGGGCCCATGTTTGAATTGTCCACAGCGAATGCATTACAGTGTGATATGACCAGTGCGCGGGAGTAATAGAGCCTCCATATGATCCACATGATCATAAAATTTCAACCAAATTCTTTATGACATCTGACACCCAAGCAACATCATTATCACAAAGCTAAACATTGTAACATTCAAAAGAAGTAGTAGTCAAACAAACATTTCAAATCCAATTATAAATTCTGTAAATATTCGTTGTATGCTGAGCAATATTTGAAAGCATAGCCATAAACAAAGATCGTGCAAGAAACTTTTACAAAATTTCTAGTATTAAATAAAAGGCCCGGGTTGCTTTACAACAAACGTCTTTATTGTTGGCTTATATATTGAGTACAAGCTACAGGTTTCAAATAATGAGTATAAATTCAAAAGTTCACACATACATTGAGCTTGTGCATGTAAATGTAATTCCGGTCAATCTTCTTTTTCAACATCTTCGGCCGCGGGTACGGATTCTCCTAGCGACGCTGGTTTTGTAATTTCCAGTGGGTACAACAACTGCACAGGCCACCGCGTCTTCTGGCCATCTTGAAAGCGAATTTCACAGGATCTCACCTTGCCGTCTCTACCAGGATAAATCTTTTGAACGATGGCAAGCTTCCAAAACAAACGAGGTACATAAGAATCATGTACCATTACTATTTCGTCTTCCTGTAGGTTACGTGTAAACCCACCTTTGTTATGATGAAGAGACCTAAGCTGCTGCAGATACTCCAACTTCCAGCGGTTCCAAAAAAAGTTTGTTAGCCGCGATCGCTCGATCCATAACTGCCTTATGTTACTGTGAGACAAGTCGGATGACTGCGCCATAGGAGATGGTAATGAATAGGGCTGAATTCCCAATAAAAAATGCGAGGGAGTCAACGGTGGTAAATCCCGCGAATCTTGTGATATGTAGGTCAAAGGCCGCGAGTTCACTATCATCTCCGCTTCAATCAAAAATGTGTTCAATTCGTCCAACGTAAGTGTAGATCTTCTTATTGCAGCCTTCAGGACATTTTTTACGCTCCTAACCATGCGCTCCCAGAATCCTCCCCACCATGGCGCTCTTTCCACTATAAACCTCCAGGTTATTCGCTGCTCATTTAAACGGACAGCCTCTTCTTGCGATAAATCTTCTCAGCCCAAGTAGGCAACTTTCAGTTGACAAATCCGGTGTCAATTCTAAGTGAACAGGTCGTATAGCGGCACAAGTGAAGAGCATAATATATACCTTTTCTGAGCTGCAGCTGGAATTATCTGGTTTCATATACAGTGGCCCCGCGAAATCGATGCCTGTAGTTTGGAAGGGCCTACAGGCTGTCATTCTTTCAATAGGTAAAGGGGCAAACGGAAGTGAGACTGGTTTGTCATACATTTGCTTGCAGAATACACATCTTGTGATTACTTTACGAATTAGCTGTCGTGCTCTAACAATCCAATATTTTTCTCTGATACGCGATGATACAAGGTTAACGCCTCCATGCAGAGTCCTCTCATGCATATCTAAAACAATAAGCTCGCTCATGTAAGATTCACTTGGCATAATGATCGGATGAATAGATGCAAAGCTGTCCAGTAGACGTAAGCGAGATGACATAAGCAGTGCTCCCTGGTCATCCAGCACAGGATTCAACTCGATAATTTTTGAATTTGAAGGAAGTCTTTGATTATTGATAATCGAGTGTAGTTCATGCTTAAACCAAATTCCCTGAATGTAGGTAATCCAGTAAAGTTCAGATCGTTGAAGCTCAGATGCTGTTAAGAACTTAGAGTTTCGATTAGCCGTAGGTAGTTGTTTGATTTTGTCCATAAATCTAAGACAGTATGCCGTGATTCGCAAAAGGCGCCCCAATCTGCTGTATTTACAATAATCGAGCAAAGGCTCTTTGATAGTTAAAATCTCGCTTTCAACATTCACTTTCAGTGAAGCAATCATCATACAGGAGTCTATTGTGCTATCAAATCCTGGCCATTTTTCATTAGGGCTTGATAGCCAATCTGGTCCGTACTTCCAATTATTTGATTCAAGTAGATGCTCGGCAGTTAACCCTCTAGTCAGATGATCAGCTGGGTTCTGATTACCTGGGCAATAGCGCCAGTTTTTTTCATAGCTTAGCTCACTTATTTCTTTGACACGATTCTGGACGTAAGATTTCCATTTGCGGGAGCGTCCTTTTATCCAAAATAAGGCTATTTTTGAATCAACCTAAAAAAACTGTTGAAATTTAAATCTTAAAACGTTATGAAGGTAGGAACATAAACGGGCGCTAAGCAGCGCAGCAGTCAATTCTAAGCAAGGCAGCGTCAGTGCCCTTCTTTTATCATCTGCGTTTACGGTTTTATTTTCTTCTTTGACGGGAACAACTCGACTCTTAGCAATCAGCATTCTTACAGAAAATTGCAAGTTTTTATTTATAACGCGTAAATAAGCCACACAGCCGTAAGCACAAAGACTAGCGTCAGAAAAAATATGTACTTCATAACTAGATGCATTTGATTCACACAAAATAAACCTTGGAACCGCCAATTCTTTCAGCTTGGGTGCATAATTTTTAATGTTGGTCCACTCAAGATACAAGTCGTCCGGTAAGTCCGCATCCCAGTCTAGATTAAGTTTCCAGGCTCTTTGAAACATAATTTTCAGTCTAATTGTGTACGGGGCAATCATTCCAAAGGGATCATATATTCTGGAGAGCGTCTTCAATACAATTCGTTTTGATGCAGTTTGCAAATTCTCTATAAACTATGTTTGATAAAAGATTCGCTGACTAACGCATTGTTACAGTACCATTTCCTTAAATTCATTGACGCTCGCTTCATGATAGCCACCGCATCTTTGTAAGCCTTATAGCCTTAAACCTTATAGCGGCCTTTTCGCTGTCTACACTGCCCACTAAGTCGTCCATATAGAAATGTTCATTAAGCAAAGTGCAGGTTTCTGGAAAGTTTTTGGCTTCGAACTGGATATGTTGAGAGATAGTGGCGTTGAGAATAAACGGACTACAAGTAACCCCAAACGTGACTCTAGTCAGCTGATATTCGGTTATTGGAGGTAATCTTGGTAATGAGTCTAGGGTTTCTGTGAACCAAAAGAAGCGATGAGAATCGGGTTCCTTTTCATTAAGATGTATCTGTAAGAAAGCTTTTTCTATATAAGCTGTAATTCCAATTCTCCCTAGTCTAAATAGCAGTAATATTTTTAGCAAATCGGGTAATAAATTCGGCCCTGTAAATAAATGATAATTCAATGATAATTCATTCTGCTCATGAGCTGATCCATCAAAAACTATGCGAAGCTTCGTCGTATCTTTATCTTCTCGATACACAGGTTTATGGGGTAAATAATATAAATGTGTGCTGTTAGATTCAGTAGACACACGTTCAGCATATCCGGCTGTTATAAATTTGCGCATTGCTTGATCATACTCCTTCAATTTCACATCACGCTGCGATAGCTTCCTAATTAAACTCATTGTACGGTGTAAATCACCCTCGCGATTATTGTTCAGCTTAGATTGAAGAGATTTCCATGGTAATGAAGCGATGTAATGATCTTTCTTTCGAACAATGCATTTTGAACTGAAGTCTTCGCTTAAATTTTCGGTTGTGTGCAATTCGGTATTAATGCCAATAGCTTCTAAATTCCAGAATTTCTTAAAACTGAACTGCTCGACGGTAGTATCAGAGCATGGTATGGTAGGTATTAAGCTGACATTTACGACACAGCATGAATTAGGCGAAAGCTCTTGAATCGTCCAACCAAACACAGTTTCAATAGCTACCAAATCATCTGTCAGACGTTTAATCTTTCCGGTGGTAAGCTTCCAGTATTGATCTGCGCCAATAAGTATTGTGATGCCTTCTTCATAAGGAACCGCAGATAGCTTAATGTCAGCTAATTGAAGCTCACAGAACAACGAGCTTTCTTGATTTGGAGCCGACAAAATATCGCAACAAATATTGGGTACCTCCACTACTTCTAAATAGATGCGCTCACCACTAAACTGGCTTTTCAGAAATAAACCCACACGGTTACATAGCCTCATAGGTGTTGGTTCACTACTGCCAAACGGTACTACACTCATTTGGTGAGAGCCAATTTTCGGAAGATGTAGCTTCCGGCTAACATCTGCGCGTACAAACGAAATCTGACTACCACCGTCAAAAATCACACGAACCAGTAATTGTTTTGAATTGCGCTCCGACGACGCTAATACTTTCGCAGTTTGCAGGTAAACCTGTGTCAATGCTTGTCTCTTATCGCCACCTGCATATAAATTGATAGCGGGCTGTGAAACTGCTTTGTGTGCATCAGAGACTCCTTCCTTATTTCTCAAAATGCTTTGACCACTGAACATATTTCCTGATAAAGGGTTGGATTGTGTGCGTTCAATATACTCGCACGTTGACGAAGCATGCCTGCCTTTCTTTCATCTTTTGCAAAATACTCTTACCTTGCAATACTTCGAAGTATGACCACTACGAGTACAACGAAAACGCCTACCACTTGCTTTGAGCAAGGTTTTGCGTTGTGTTAGAGAGAGCATCGCATTGCAATCTTCCGCTGTGTGCACATTTGTTTTGCAGAAAAAGCACTCACGGCTGTTAGAATTTGCGGTAAAAAGACCAGCCCGGCGGCTGGTCTTTTTACCGCAAATTTTTTTTCGCAACTTAGAAGATGTCGAAAATGAATTTCTTGACGCCTCATTCGATTTTTCCAGTGATTAGACTTTGTTTTTCAGGAATGAAACTAGAGCTTTTGTTTGATGATCTCCATTAGACAACGAAGTAACAGAAGAAAGCTTGTGGCTATCGTCGTCATTGTCAGCCATTAGATCCTCAGTAGGATGTTTATAACTTCGATAAAAATCAACACGCATATCATTAGGCATACATTTGAGCAGCACTGATTTCAACATAATATAGTAGTGGCTAGATGGAACCCCGAGAGCCGTCAATGATCAAGTGCAACTTGTTATCAAGTTATATAGTTGTCGTAAGCCACATACATCGTTCCTCGATGTGACTGGATTTATAGAAAGTAACTGTTGCATATGCTTATCTATTACTTTCTCTGTGCTACCATATTCATCGCCTAGAAGCGAAATGGCGGCATCGTACCAATGCTCTGTAGGCGTAAATCCACCAATGACTTCTGCGGCTCTTCCACATAAAACCGATTGTAGATAATTGAATTTATCTATTGTGCTGAGCGTATTATTCTCATAAATAGTTGTACGATATTGCTCCCAGAACAGTGACCATTCTCTTAAGTTCCCCGAAAACTTTCGCAACTCCAATTTCGGTAAATGAAGTCCAGGTTTACGTACATCAGGGGTTTTGATAGAGTTTTGATTCGCTAGATGTAGTGAATTTTGTAATTCACGCACTTTGTTTAATCGCTGTTTCAGGCGGGCGATCACACTGACTGCCACATCTTCATACTCCGTGATTTTTTCACAATCTCGTTCCAACTCTCCCACATTTAACGAGCTTATCATACCGCGCACCGCTTCATTCGCTTTTATTAAATTGTCACGCCTATTGATCAATCGATCCAAAAACACCGTTAGCTCCTCTTCGATCAAATCTAATTCATCCGAATTGTTATCGGTCAGTTTTGATTGAGACGAATTTAGATATTCTGTGGCAAGCTTCGCAATTTTCGTAACTTGCCCTCTACACGAGCCACGATACGTGTTATCCATTACGATTTATGTTCGAAATTTGCCAATTTTCACTATAACCGTACTCTCCCGGGTTTCGGCACCATTTACAAAATTTCTAGTATTTAATAAAAGACCCGGGTTGCTTTACAATAAACGTCTTTATTGATCGCTAATATATTGAGTACTAACTACAGGTTTCAAATAATGAGAATAAATTCAAAATTTCACACATACATTGAGCCTGTGCATGTTAATGTAATTCCGGTCAATCTTCTTTTTCAACAAAACTAATTAAGCACGAATCCTATTAGAAACAATAGAGTAAACATCCGTCCTAAAATCAATTTGTATCAAGTTTCTCATAATGCTGAATGAACAGAATTCAATTAAGAATACATCTCGAGCCGCATCATAACGTAGCATATATATATAGACTCAGATACGAGCTCTCGATCACTTTAAGCTCAAACCTTTTTCTTCAAATTACTTTAAGTCCAAATCTTTATTTCATCACTTCAAGTTCAAGTCTACTTTCAATCTTCAACAGTTCAGCTAGTATCAAGTAAGATCAGTGTGTCAGACCAGTGACTGTCAGTGTAATAGATTAAAGTTAACACTTGTACAAAATTATTGAATAATTTGAGGAAAACTTAAACGACTATTATAAAAACCGTTTAGTGTCGCGGAGACACTTAAAAACTATATTTTTTATAAATTAACAGAGTGACTAATTTAACTAGCGCAGTCAATCGTTTTAGGCGGAAGAAAGCCTTTTCAAGATAAATCGAACCTGATAATTAGTGAACATGTTTTAATAACAAGGGTATTGCAAAGCTTCAGGCTGAATTCCCGAAAATTCGCATCTGACCTTTCCGAAAAGTCATGAGCCAGCTAAACAACAAATAAACTTAAACACTTAACTAACTTACGTTACAAGAAAATTGTAAACGAACATCAAAGTATTGCAGGAAAACTGTAATACATAACAAAAAAATTATAACCAAAAATTGTGCAGTGAAGTGAAGTATCTCAAGAAAATTGAAATACTGCAGTAACTTAATCAATACACTTCACAAAAACTGAGTCAATCAGCACTAGACAACTGTAACTGATTCCGAATACACCAGGTAATTAGAAAGTAAGACCATGGCCCAACCTCAGCTATTACCACTCAAACTACCGTTCGAGAAATTTATAAAAGAAGCGCGAAGATTGCCCATTTATTCTTTTAACTGTTGGATAGAGGAAGCCGATACACTCCTTTCTCTAGCTGAAGGCAATCATCAGATATATCTATTCCGATTAAAAAGTGTGAAGACAGCATTTCTTTTTACATTTGGAGTTAACAAAATCCCCAACAGCAAAGCTCAAACGGTGGAAGTCAAGGATCGAGGAGTATAATTATGAACTGATTTATAGGCCTTGCAAAACCAACTTCGTGGCAGATGCCCTTTCCGGACCCCCAGTTGAAGTAAATATAATTAGTTCTAGTTCAGAGACAGCGCACAGCGCGAAAGAAGACAACACCGACCTCATACCACACTGCGAAGTCCTTATAAATCTCTTTAAGGAGCAAATTATTATATCGGAGGGTAAAGAAATTAACGCGTATGAACAACCGCATTTAGGCTACCATAGGCATTATGTAAGGCGTACATGAAAGAAGAACCAAAGACAAATTGATGAAGATCCTGAAAGAAACACTAGCTCCCAACATTGTCAATGGAATCAAGATTCCGGAACGATTCATCCAGCTTTTGCAAAATTTATTTAAGGAACATTTTTCAAAATACAAAATTCGGATCACACGGCGGGTAGTTGAAGAAATATCTAATGAGGACAACAAACTGGGAATAATAGAAAAGGAGCACCATATAGCTCATAGCAATCACCGTGAGAATAAAGAACAAATTCTCGAGAGATACTATTTCCCAAAAATGACCAGTTTGATAAAAAAGTACACAGCAAGTTGCAAGAATTGCAACATATATAAGTATGATCACCACCCGGAAAAGCCGTAAAAAACACGAAAAAGTTGTAAAAAACACCAAATCCGGGATAACCAACAGAGATCTTGCATCTAGATATTTGGGAAATTATGGGCGAAAAGTATATTACCTGCGTGGACAAGTTTAGTAAATTCGCAAAGTTCTTTCGTGTTAAAGACAAATCTACCCTAGAACTTCGCCAAAAAATACTGAAGGTCCTACATTACTTTTCAATTCCAAAGATACTTGTTTCAGACAACGAAGGGGGTTCATAAGCCCTATCATTCACAACGTCTGCGAGGAGTTAGGTCAAACAGTCTATTTGACTCCACCACTAAGAAGTGAAGTAAATGGAGCAGTTGAGAGACTCCATTCGACGTTACTTGAGATTGTAAGCTAGCTCCTTAAGGACTACCCAGATTTTTTTCGGCTAAAGAGATTGTGAACATAGTTGTTGATAAATATAACATCTCTTTCCATTCCGTGACAAAAAGGAAGCCTGTATATATATCTTTTAATCGGTCCGAGCGTATAAATTATCAGCAATTGCTTGACTTTAGCACTAAATTGAATCAACATTTAAAACAGGAAATTCTACGGAATCAAAAAAATCAACTGAAAAATCACAACGCAAGACGATCTGAGCCAAAAACATACGAGCCAGGATATATCATTTTTAAAGCCAATAAGCAAATCAAACCTAAACATAAGCCTCTGTACATAAAAGAAGTAGTTTCTAAATACAACACAGTAACAGTCATATGTCACACCTGAAAAATGTTTCCTTCATTGCAGGATGATCTTACGAAGCGCGCAAGCTACAGTGGACGTGTATGAATACGATACTCCTATCGTAGCAATTAAACTAGGACTCGGGAAGATTATAAGCGGAAATTTTGAAATCATCCACACCATCGACTTGCATCAGTATAACAAAATACTTACTAATATGGAAGCAGTAGTAAAACACCGAGTCAATAATTCGAGTATCTTACGACCACAGCTTCAACATCAATTATCTGCAATTTCAGAATTATTATATCGTTTACGACACAAAAATTGAACAAAGCGATCAATAAATTGGATTGGTTCAGCCTGGAATTGGATAGCCGAAAACCCGAATGCTACCGATTGGAATGCTGTTCTAAAAAGCCAGAATCAAATCATCGAAAACAGCAATAAGCAGTATAAAATAAACCAGCACATAACCAAAGTATCTTCAGATCTCATTGACAATTATAATACAATATTGGCAGAAATTGATAACACTGGGGCTCGACTAGCAATTTACCCTGCAATTTCCGATGGTAGCGACTGTCAAATTTATGGTATGCAATCTGTACATGGGCAATTTCATGGTATGCAATTTCATTTCGAAAATGACTCTGAGCGAGAACGACCTGCGCTGTATTCGAGTGTCCAATGCTCTTAAGAAGTTATTTGAAGCGCAGAGCGAATAAATTCTGCTACTTATGAAAAGTTGACGTGTAGGATTAGTTACTTTTTGGATAAGCGGGTGAAATTTGCTGGTGTACGAAGGGGAATGAGATAAAAGTAATTTGAAAACTCTAGCGCACCTGAACCGCTAGAAACACTAATGTTCGAAGAACAGTAGAAGAATCGTGCAGGTTTTGAGTGCATATTCCACAACATGTGCTGCTTATTACAGCCAAACTGTTTCAAATGCCACGTTTTAATTTCGTCTTAAGAATGCATTATAACTCATATGGTGGAAGGTTTCAGATATTACCACTGGCATGAATTTCAACGTTTATGAGAGCAAAACACGGGTTAATTATATTCGTTATCAGTTGCTTATTTCACATAATTTTGAAAGCAGCATCTCATATAACATCAATGAAGAAAATGCTCAGTGCCTGCAGCACTGTAACTGAAGTTGGTGTTTGGGGCTGCGATCCGAAAAATTTGCAGAACTTTGCGAATTGTAACATCGGTTATTTATTTTCATTGTAAATGTTTCCGGTATGTATACTAACTGTAAGCATTTATTGATACAAAAGTAGCACAACCGACTCGTGCTGGCAACCTTTCGCCAGTATCAAAGCCAAGAATATATCAAATATGCTTCACGTTGTTTAATTACATTCGAAGTTATAGGAGTATAAAGAAATTTAGGGTTACCTGCAGCGAGTTTTTTCAAATGATCGAAAGCTTAATATTTGCTGTTTATTTTCACTACAATATCATAACCATTTGAAAATTCTACGACAAAACCGCTTAATAAAGATATTGCAATTAAACACAAAACCAACAATAGCTGGCAACCCTATCGTGGCTTTTCAACCAAATATGGCCTGAATAATGTTTATGACAGGTTTCATTATTTGTATGAAATTCGTATTGATTTAATGACCGCACTGGAAGTTATGGGGCAAAAAGTTTTATTTTCCTGAGCGAATTTTCAAAACCAAAGACACAAAAATTACCATAGCTGGCAGCACCAATCGAATTTTTAAACAAAATTTTCATCAAACAGAGTCTAGAGTAAGGTTCAGCTACTGTGTCAATTTCATGAAAATCTGGTAACTTATTCACATTTCATAGATTAGTAGATCAAGAAAAATGTGATGAAAAGAAAAACTACGTGCAAATTATCAGTTGCTTATTTCACATAATTTTGAAAGCAGCATCTCATATAACATCAATGAAGAAAATGCTCAGTGCCTGCAGCACTGTAACTGAAGTTGGTGTTTGGGGCTGCGATCCGAAAAATTTGCAGAACTTTGCGAATTGTAACATCGGTTATTTATTTTCATTGTAAATGTTTCCGGTATGTATACTAACTGTAAGCATTTATTGATACAAAATTAGCACAACCGACTCGTGCTGGCAACCTTTCGCCAGTATCAAAGCCAAGAATATATCAAATCTGCTTCACGTTGTTTAATTACATTCGAAGTTATAGGAGTATAAAGAAATTTAGGGTTACCTGCAGCGAGTTTTTTCAAATGATCGAAAGCTTAATATTTGCTGTTTATTGTCACTACAATATCATAACCATTTGCAAATTCTACGACAAAACCGCTTAATAAAGATATTGCAATTAAACACAAAACCAACAATAGCTGGCAACCCTATCGTGGCTTTTCAACCAAATTTGGCCTGAATAATGTTTATGACAGTTTTCATTAATTGTATGAAATTCGTATTGATTTCATGACTGCACTGGAAGTTATAGGGCAAAAAGTTTTATTTTCCTGAGCGAATTTTCAAAACCAAAGACACAAAAATTACCATACCTGGCAGCACCAATCGAATTTTTAAACAAAATTTTCATCAAACAGAGTCTAGAGTAAGGTTCAGCTACTATGTCAATTTCATGAAAATCTGGTAACTTATTCACATTTCATAGGGCAAAAAGCAGTTTTTTTTCTTTGTAATTTTTCAAGATGGCACCACTGGCACAGACTTGCCCACAATTCAAAATCGCTTCTATCAAATCTGGTCTTACTTAAGTTCAATGCATTCTGTAAATTTTAGCTGCATCTGATTATTGGTTCGTGAGTTTCCGTGAACAGAAATTTTTGATGCTAAAAATATAGGTAAACTGGGAGAGGGTTACCGTTCTTGTCCGACATGAAATTTCCAAAGTTTTATTTTGAACGTGTAGATAAAACATAGGATTTATATACAGATTGGTTTTATTGTAAGAAACGGACATTTTTTTGAATATTCGATGGTTTGAATGTTTTCACTTTCAAATTTTTTTTTTTCAAAATGAAGACACCAAAATTATCATAGCTAGCAGCTCCAACCGAATTTTTCGACCAAATTTCTACCAAACGTGGCTTAAAATTAAATCCAGCAATTGTCTGAGTTTTGTCAAAATCGAACGATTCAATCAGAATTTATAGGGCTAAAAACAGTTATCTTTTTTAGTGGTTTTTCAAGATGGCACCACTGGCACAGAATCGCCCGCATTTCAAAATCACTTCTTCTATCGATACGGCCAATACATTCTGTGAATTTCAAATAATTCTGCTCATCGGATCGTGAGTTTCCGTGAACAGAAGTTTTTGATGCTAAAAATATAGGTAAATTGGGCAAGGGTTACCAGGCGTGCCCGTTATACCATATCTTTTTTTTTTTTTTTGGTTATGTAAACAAAGTACAAGATTTACATATGAGTGGTTTTTTTTTGAAGAAACGGCATTTTTCCAAGAGAGACGATGATTTGGAGGTTTTCACTTTCAGTGCCTGCCCTAGCTACAGGGTTGCCAGCATGCTCATTAAAAGCTACACAAATCTACAACTAAATAATATCAATATGTCCTGAAAATTTCGTATTGATTGAATAGCTCTGTCGAAAGTTATCGAAATTTAAAAATTTTCAAATTTTCCCGTCCTCTTTTTAGGCACCCAGCGCACACATAGGGTTAAAAAATTCCAAAACATTATCCGATTCATATGTAAAACACGTTAGAAATTTATTTCGTTAACTTTATTTTTGCGAAAATCCTTTGTGCACGAAATAATAGGTATATTAAAAATATCACTTAAATGGCCGCCGGCGCCAAAAGGTTAACAATAACTGACATTTAAAGAGACCTGGACCTATTCTGCATATACACCAATGTATACTGAAAGCTTCAAATCAATCGGATGGCGCGTTCCCGAGATTATCTCACTGAAATTTTTTGATGATATATATATATATATATATATATATATATATATATATATATATATATATATATATATATATATATATATATATATATATATATATATATATATATATATATATATATATATATATATGGAAATATGAATTTTTGGCCGAATCGATTTTAATACTAATGTTCTTCGAACATTAGTAAAAATCCACCAATCATCAACTGGAATTCTCATAAATTTACTCATCGTACAAAATCGAAATTATTTCATTTTTAAATCAAAAAATTATATATAATTTCACCATTCCGCATCAATTTCCCACCGTTTCATATTGTGTGGACTATTTTCATTGCTCAACGAGATCTAAAAATCCCTTTGAATTCAAAATCCCTACAATTTCCTAAAAGAAATAAAACATTCCCACAGTTAAGCGCCATTTTGCAATCAAGACCTGTCAAAATATTGCCATGCAAATTGCATACCATATTGCCTACCATTTATGGCAGACCATAAAATATTGCATACCATAGGCTGCCTCCACTGGCAATTTCAAATTTCATGCTATGGAAAATTGCTAGCGGAGGCAACCTGTAAAGAAAATAATCATAAATACGAGCAGATGCTGCTCAGCAAGATAGGAATTGTTAAAGACGAAATTAAGGAAATAGTCGTTGCGGTCCAAATGGCAAAAAAGGCATAGTAGATTCTTACCTGCTAGACAATGTTGAAATTAGCTCACTCCTTTCCTAAGTGGAGAACCTTCCTTGCCAAAATGAAGTTGAGGCAATAGAATACGCAGAACCAATGGCTCTGATAAAGGATTCGCTCCTTTTATACATTGTCTGTCTTCCAACGACTGAGGCTACAGACTTTAACCATGTTACTGTCCGCTCCACCGTTTGGAATAGCAAAATGATCCATCTCGGGTAATCCCACCTCTTCATATCCCATCACTTCTGATGCAGCAATCACTGAAATATTAATTGTATGAGCCACCCTTTTTCTGTATCATTTTTTCCAACGGGAAAATAAAATAGAATTTCGGAAACTAACTTCAGTTGTAATCACCCAGATCACATCAAATTATCATTCTAATCTGTGAGACACAGATTTTAAGGTGGGAGAAGTTAACATATTCCCTTATCTCCTTCTCTTCCACCACTTTTTGGTCTACCTGTACATTCAATCCAAATTAATTAATTAGCTGAATACAGGGGTTTTCTCAGACATTTTTCTTGGGGGGTGTGTTCAGAATTCTAGGAGGGGTGTCCCTTTGGAACAAAGGACACAAAGGTCCCTTTGTGTAGTAAAATTGCCCGTGTTAGGGGGGGTGTATGGACTTTCCAGGGGGTATTAGGGGTGTGTTAGGGGGGTGTAGGAAAATCTCTGGCTGAATATACATGCAAATCAAAAAAAGGCAGATTGAAGGTTGTACTCGATAACCGACCCGTGCCCTCAACATAGATTTAAACAAAGATTTTAAGTTTTGAATTTGTATTTGACCGCGACGGAGCCAACGTGCGAAATAAAAATTTATATTATTGAAATATTGTTGTTAATTTTTTGACACACGAGGAGTAAAATCCGTTAGCTTGCATGCTGGCTAAGAAGACGAACAGCTTCAACGCAATAAGTGAGAGACTCACGCGTCTGACTCGACGATGGTTCGACGTGTATGAGGAATACCAGAGCATGGGCAAATGGTGCGAGGTCCAATGTGCAGGATCAAGTAGTATTGGTGCGACCGCGAGATGTTGGATAGATATAGAACATGGGCAAATGGTGCGAGATCCGCTGTGCAGCATAAACCAAATACTAGAGATCCAACAATGCGAGTTTAAAACTTTTCATCTTCTGCGCATATCCCGCCTGGCGCAGTTTACAACACGTAGCAGAAGGCGGTAGATCAAGAAAAATGTGGTGAAAAGAAAAACTACGTGCATCCCAAGATGCAAAATGACGGCATGGCGAGTTTCAAACTCGTCTTGGTCTGCGAATGTCCATATTCATGGCTTTGATTTAAGTTAGCGTCGTTCATGTTGTAGCATATGATAAAGCGTATAGTGGCGAATAGGGAGAAATATTGTGAAAAGTATGGTTTGTTTAAAATGTAGTAGGCATGGTAATTTGAATGATGCCTTGAAACATGTGAGTGCTGTATTTCCTAACAGCAATACGCAAATGAAAAAGCTATCGATATTTTGCAGTTATAAATAATCCGTTAATGAATTATAAAATAAAGACGATTATTTTTTCAAGTTAATATTTTTTTCAATTTTCGTTTTTTTTTACCTATCATTTTCTTCAATACATTTGTTCAACGTGCGTTAAAACATGCAACATTGCACATTCTAGTTATGCTGAATTTTTACAATATCATATCTAATTAATTAGTCTTTAGCCGAATGTAGCCAACCAAAAAACAATACCCTGATTCACCTACAAAACAAGTCATTTTGGAATGGTTTTTGAGCATGCTGGCGCAGTTAACGTCATTAAAGGGTGTTGACCTGCGCATGACGTGATCTAAACGATTAATACGACGCTTCAGCGATGGATGAGAATGGTCGGGCGTATGAGCGAGATCGGGCGAAGTGATCGAATCACTTCGCCTTCGTATCACTTCGCCCGATCTCGCACTTCGCCCGATCTCAGGTAGCTTTTTAGAACAGCATTCCAATCGGTAGCATCCGGGCTTTCAGCTTTCCAATTCCAGGCTGAACCAATCCAATTTATTGATCGCTTTGTTCTATTTTTTTGTCGTAAACAATATAATAATTCTGAAATTACAGATAATTGATGTTTAAGCTGTGGTCGTAAAATACTCGATCTATGGACTCGGTGTTGCACTTCTGCTTCCATACTTACTGATAATCCAATACATCTTACTGATGAAGTGGATTCCTTTTCTTCGAATTTGTCCACTTGTAATAATAATAGTAATTATACTTGCCCATCAAACACCAAAGATACGGTTGAAAAGTTTGAAAGACGCTTTGTTCGAGCAACAACTAAAGTTAGCTGATATCAGCAGGAAATTGGAAGATTTAGACCGTCATTGCGATGTTTCAACAAATGATGCAGACGAAAACTTATTTATGAACGATATAACACTCCATCAAGAGCTCCTCAACGCAACGTTTGAGACTAATAGCAAAACAACGGTCAGGAATATGAGAACGAAGGAAAAAGCAACATCACTTATTAAGATTCTAGCTGAGAGCACAATTCCATCTACTCTTGAAAACTTTAAAATCTCGAATGTGAAACAACAATTCACAAATTCGGTACTTTTTGGTCTCATAATGATTGGCAGAATCGTTTACAAAAAATAAAATAAAACCAACGAAATTCTTCCCAATAAACACACGTCCACAAAATTAACAACATCATTAAACAAAAGTGCATTCTTCGTGAAAGGGATTCCTTTTTCTGCTGACGACAAATGGTTGGGAACGATTCTCGAAGCTGATTTTCACATAAAAGATTACGAAGTGAAATTATTATCCCAGTCTAAACATAAATCCTCCAGACGGTGTAAAGTTTTTGTTCCATCAAAATATGCGTGGCTTTTTACGTGCTGGAGTGGAAACAACGGCGACATCAACTGAAAGGGAATGACATTCAGCCCTTGGAGAAACATTACCGGCAAAACTAGGAATAAGAAACAAAAAATTGTAAATAAAAATTGTATCCCTAGCTACTCCTTTGCCCAATTTCCTTCCGCCCATAAGACTTTCTCATCACCTTCTCAGTCTCAGTCTCTAGTGACAACAGATAATTCTTCGTTAACTGATGCTTTTACTCGTAATGCATCTACTTGTAATAATAATTATGCATCTATACCCCCGGCATTTGACGCGTCATCTTCTCACTCAAGCAGGTATGCTAGCGTAGCTAATAAAATCTGCTCCAAGGTTTCCAACCAAGCTGCTGCAAACATAGGTATAGGTAGCAATATGACATCTGAATCTCTTCGAAGATCAGTCAACCCTATTAGGCATTTTTCCTAACCAAACTCAGACAAGCCTTAAACTTTTTTACCACAACTGTGGTCGTATGAGAGGTGAGCTAAGTAAATTATACCTTGACGCCAAATCATACCATTTTAATTTACTCGCCATCACGGAAACTTGGCTTAATGCCTCTCGTAAAAATGAGGAGATTCTTGATAGTACTTGGACCATTTACAGAAGCGACCGTGATTATTGTTCTACGGGTCAGCCGCGAGGAGGTGGTGTCTTACTTGCTGTTAGCTACACATTTTCAAGTGAGCTCGTTGATACCACCCCAAATGCTTTTTTCCAATGTTTAATTGTTCGGATCTCCTCTAATAACAACTCAATTTACATCGCTGTTGTCTACATCCCCCGTAGATCTGAAAATTTCATCTACAGCAATTTTTGTGACACAATATCTTCATTAGCGACATCACCTAGCGAAAAAGATAAAATAATAGTTTTGGGTGATTTCAATAGTCCGAATGTTTGCTTTGTTCCGGGTGAAAATGACTCTTACCTTCTCCCCGTAAACCTGGTAGACACCAACGATTTCAATCTTGCGAGTGCCTTTTATGGTAATGATTTACAGCAGGTTTTCCACATCCCCAACCAAAATGGAAATTAGTTAGATCTAGTCTTCACGAATGCTTATGACGAAGTAGTGGTTAGTCCAACTAGTGACGCTGAACATCTTTTTTGCAACAGTATACACCATACAGCACTGTCTGTAGAACTTTCCACTTCTAATACCACCTACTTAAAAACTTACAATAATTCAATTGTATTTGACTTCCGTGATGTTGATTATGAAAGCATTAAACACGTTCTTGATAATATTGATTGGACGAATATTCTTTCAACTCAGGATCTTGAGACAGCCATTTCCTTTTTTTACAATAAAATTTTTGACGCCGTCGAAAGATATATACCAAAGATAAAAAAAAAAAATTGTCTGAGCCATGGCTTGATAGAGACCTTAGGCATTTGCGAAATCGTAGAAACAAACTATATAAGCGGATTAGAGAAAATACTGACGTTAGTTCTGCTATTCAGGAAGAGTATAATCAAGTCACTAAGCAATTTTCAGCAAAGTCTCGTGAGGCTAATGATACTTACATTATGTCAACCGGCGAAAATATAGTCCGTGACCCGAAAAAATTCTTCAATTTTGTTAATGTGAAGCGAAAAACTACTGGCTATCCATCGTCAATTTTTCTGAATAATACAACGTCTTCTTCCCCTAAAAAGATATGTGGCCTATTCGCAGATAGTTTCCAAAAAGTTTTTAGAGCACCAGACCTAACAAACTCACACCTTTCCTCCTCTGATTCAACTCCAACGGCTTTTGTCAACCATTTAGAAATCTCCCGCGATGAAATTCGTAAAACCATTTTGGAACTCAACTGCAACAAAGGTCCTGGGCCCGATCTTCTTCCTCCGATCTTTTTATGCAAGTTTGAAGAGCAGCTTATAACTCCTTTGCATATTTTTTTTAATAGATCACTTTTGTCAGAAGTTTTTCCATCTAGTTGGAAGCTTTCTTATGTCACACCCATTCCCAACAATGGTGATCGACGCTGTATTGTAAATGATAGGGGCATTGCCATTTTGTCTTGGATTCTGAAACTTTTCGAAAAGGTTGTATACGACAAATTGTCTCTGCTAGTTGATTCCCGTCTGAACGAGCAACAACATGGCTTTAGAAAAGGTCGCTCAACTACCACAAATTTGACAATCCTAATCTCAGACGTCCTATGCACAATGGAAAAAGGTTACCAAATTGACGCAGTCTGCACAGACTTCAGTAAGGCATTTGACATGTTTGACCATTCTACCTTAATTCTTAAGCTACAGAAATTTGGTATTACGGGGTCTCTACTCAGCTGGCTGGCTTCCTACCTTTGCGATCGAACACAATGTGTAAAATTTCAGGGATTTTTATCGAAAAACGTTATTGGTGTACCCCAAGGTAGCCATCTTGGTTCACTTCTCTTCAATATATTTATTTCCGACCTATCTGACGTCCTAGCAGGCATACCTCATTTACTCTATGCAGACGACCTCAAACTTTATCTGACCATTGAATCCAAATCGGATGCCCTCTTTCTCCAATCCAAACTTGATTCCCTTGATCATTGGTGCAATGTAAACAAGCTCTCTCTCAACATTAATAAATGCCAGGTTATTAGTTTTTCCAGAAAATGCACGGTCACACACAGTACGTATTTCCTCGGTAATAATGTGCTAACTCGAGTTGATAACATGGTTGACCTCGGTGTTATCTTAGATGAAAAACTCCGAAAATACTTTCTCGTGCAAACAAACAACCTGGTTTCATCAAAAGACGAGCTAAAGAATTTCGTAGTCTGTGGGTCAAAAGATCTTTATACACTTCACTCGTACGTCCTATTCTCGAATACGCTTGCATTAGCTGGAATCCTGCTTTTGAAACCCACAGTGACAGACTCGAGTCAATACAAAAACAATTTTTATTTTTCGCTTTGCGAGAGCTATACAACCCTTATGACTTTAAAAGCCTACCCCCTTGTGAGTTTCGACTGGGTCATTTAAACCTATCAACACTAGCCTCCAGAAACCTATCAACACTAGCCTGCTGCACATTCGACGTCATTAGAGGCGCTATTAATGTAGAATTCCTGAATAATAAAATTTTGATAAATATCCATGTGAGGAACACCAGGTCCAACCGTTTCCTAAAAGAATATTCTCATTATACCACATATGGAGTTAATGAGCCAGTTAATAGATGCTGCAGAGTATTCAACAGAATAAGCAATTTATATTCCGCTACGATTTCTAAATCAACCTTCAAGTCCTCTCTTTTCCATGCCATCCGTACCCTTAACCTTAAACAATAGCTTTTATGTCAATTGTTAACTCCGTAAATCTATAAGTTTATTGCTAAATCATCTGTAAAAAAAACCTAAGTTTAAAATCATCATTTTTGCACTTTTGTAATACATATTATTTGCACATTCAATTTTGCTAGCTACTGCTATTTCGACAGCATTGATCTTTGATCGAAAGCTGTAATTGCACACGCGACGAAAGAATTGCACTTCGGAAATATGCCATCGATGCGCGTGTGCAACATAAGCACAAATTATAAATTTGAAACCATATAAAAGACCAATAACGAAATCAATAAACCATCACTTACTATTCCACGGTGAATAAGTATATTTATTCTTAACTCAGCTGTGAGATCGCACTGAGCACCGTAAAGCCTAGTTCGCACTAGGCTAGTAATTTAGTATAGTAGCGAGTTTTAGATTAGTAGCTAAATGTGTGCGCACCACAAAAAATTAGTCAAGTGGTTTAGTGAATGATTTAGTCGAGTCGATCCATTTTACTCTATTTTAATCGGGCGAGTAGCGCCTCCTACAACGCGTCCATGCTCACTGGCTCACCGACTAAACAAATCCGAACCTGTTGATTAGTCGAGTTCTTTAGTGGTCGCAAAAATGTCGTTTCGCTACTCTACTAAATTACTAGCCTAGTGCGAACTAGGCTTAACAGTTATTAAGTTGATCAATACATTGGTGACCCCGATTCAGCAAGAATCGCAACATAAAAGTTAAAGTTTTGTCTATACACAGTACTACTTTTGATTATTACAGTCCGATTCAGTAAGAATCGCAACATAAAGTTAAAGTTTGAACTAATATATACAACTGAACATCGTCGTCAGGTGGTGAACCAAGCCTTTTTGTGGATCCCAGTGTGAGGCTGCATTGAGCACCATCTCAAACACTGCTCATAGAAGCGCTGACACAGTTTCAGTACATATTTGATCATTACATTTACACTACAAATTTTTGTTTCTCCCAGCCAAAATAGATTTGGATATAGAAAAGCTGACCAAAGACCAATCAACTATCGGAAAGGCTATTGAGAGTCCATTTTATCATTGAGAGTCCAATTACTATAAAACATCAAAGACCAGGAAAAATCTCCGGTATTTTCGAACCCAGTAAGAGCTACTGGATGGAGAGTGGTCGACATTCCTGAAAAATCATTCAGACTTGTAAAGGCTTGAGTCGACCAACTCTTCACATTTATATTTTACGGAGGACTTTTTTGGTCAAGTGAAATCTGCATATGACGATTTCAAAGCAGAAATTGAATATAATATTACCTCACTAGCTAAGGAAGAGGAGCAAGTTTTACTTGGTGCAACTGAAGGAGAAGCCTTAACGCTTAAACAAATGAGAACACAAAAGGCCTTGATAAAATCTCTAGAAAGACTATTGCGAGATTTAGAAATCGACATTGAGCCAGTGAAATCACGAGCATTCTGTGAACAAAATTTAACAGATATCTCTCATTTGTGTAAGTCAATTTCAGAAATACACCATTGTATAATGGCTGAAATAGAGACACCCGAGTACGACGAAGAAGCGTATATTCAACTCGAAAAACGCTACAAATCCATGAGCATAAGATTGCTGAAACATTTAGAGAATCATTCTCAACAAGCTGATGGTGCGATATCAGCTAACCGACAATCGTTCGTACGATTACCAAAAATATCTATTCCAACATTTTCGGGAGAGTATTCAAAATGGAAGCAATTTCATGATTTATTTTATAACTTGGTAGAGTGTCAACCAATGGCAAACTCTCAAAAAATGTTTTACCTCAAGTCGAATTTAGCTGGAGAAGCGGAACGCATTATACAGCATTTAGAAATATCTGATGCCAATTACAATACTGCTTGGAAGCTACTTGAAAGCCAATACGACAACAAACGGTTGATAGTTTCTTCATTCCTTAAGAGCATTTTTCTAATACCGGTCTCAAGTTTTGATACGGCACAATCACTTAAGAGGTTGCATGACATTGTACAAGAGGCGTTGCTTGGAATCAAGAACCAAGGCTTAGACACTTCAAACTGGGATGCAATGCTACTACATTTGTTGTTACAAAAGGTTGACAAAGAGACCCATCGACTCTTCGAGCAGGGTCTAGAACATCCTCGTGAGATTCCTAGCCTGAATATATTCCTTAAATTCATCGAAGCCAGATTTCAATTACTGGAAACTCTAGGAGAAAGTAAAGAGGAATCACAATCAAAGCAAAAAAAAAGCTCGAAATATTCATTATTAACAACTAATTCTGTGTGTGAACTATGCAAAAAATACCATATCGGTATTCATCAGTGCACTCAATTTCTTAAACTTACGCCAGCAAAACGATTTGAGATGGCGAAAAAATTGCAGTACTGCCTAAATTGTTTAAACAAGGGACATTCAAGGAGAGAATGTAAGTCACAAGCGTGTCATAAATGTAACAAACGGCACAATACCCTATTGCATTTTGAAGCAGAAACAAAAAAGACAGTTCCGAAGTTAAATGAACTAAATGCAGTTACAGAATTGCCGACTGTTCATACTGCAATTACATCGACGACCGACATGTTGACTCCGAATTATGTGTTCCTTGGCACAGCCATTATTATTATAAAAGCCAAATTTGGACAATCAATCAAATGCCGTGCCATTTTAGACTCTGGATCGCAATTAAATTTTGTCACTGAACGGCTTGTTCAAAGGTTATGTCTCAAAGGAAAGCACCAAAAAATTCAGATAAGCGGAATTGGAACCTCGCGATTCAATTCTCAAGGAGTTCTTCATTTAAACATCAATTCAGGAGATGCGAAGTTCTCTGCAAATGTTGAAGCGGTAATTATACCTGAAATAACAAGCTTGCAACCATCCCAAACGTTCAATATAGAGTCCTGGCCATTACCCCAGAACATTAAATTAGCCGATCCTGAATTTAACCAGTCTAAAACTGTTGACCTTTTACTCGGCGCGGACATATACTCCGATCTTATGTCTAATGGTCAGATAAAAATGTCAGCCAACTTACCAACACTGCAAAACTCGGTGTTTGGATGGGTTGTGCTAGGAAGTATTGGAAAAACGGCACTTGAACAGTCTTATTTCTGTGGAATCAGTACGAGCTCACTGGACGATCATCTTCAGAGGTTCTGGAATCTGGAAGAATGTCACACGTCAAGTCGCCCTATGAAAACGCTAGAAATTGAGTGTGATCATTATTACAATCAGAACACACGTCGTGAAATCACAGGCCGTGTTGTGGTAAAACTACCCTTCAAAAAGGAACCGGATTGTCTTGGAAACTCAAGAGAGATAGCGATGCGTAGATTTACACAATTAGAAAAAAGATTGGATAGAGATCAAAAGGTCAAACGAGAATATAGGCACTTCATGGATGAGTTAATTCAATCACAGCATATGACGCCAATTTCTTTCAACGAAATACCAAAAAATCATTATTTTATGCCTCACCATTGCGTCATCAAGCCTGAAAGTACCACAACAAAGCTAAGAGTTGTCTTCGATGCATCATGCAAGACATCTAGCAACATATCACTCAATGAAATTTTGCAAGTCGGTCCAACGATACAAAATGATCTATTTACGAACCTGGTTCGATTTCGGATGCACAAATACGCCTTTACGGCAGATATTACTAAGATGTATAGACAAATTCAGGTAACAGACGATGACCAGTATTTTCAACTCATCTTGTGGAGAGAAAACATCATAGATCCAATCCAGTGTTACAAACTTCGGACCGCAACGTATGGCACTGCATGCGCACCGTACTTAGCGACAAAAACACTGCAATATTTGTCTGAGCAATATGAATCACAGTATCCTTTAGGGGCTAAAATCGTTAAACAAGATTTCTACGTTGACGACTTGATCACGGGAGCAAATAATTTATCTGAGGCGATACAAATACAAACCGAAGTAAGGTCCCTCCTTCAGGAGGCCGGGATGCCTCTAAGGAAATGGTGCGCAAACCATCGCGAGCTACTGAAGTCAGTTCCAAGCGAAGACCTAGAAACACTAACCAGTTTTCAAAATGATGGTGAATCATATACCAAATCATTGGGACTCATTTGGTACCCACATTCAGATTCGTTTGCCATTAAAGTAAAATTAACCGCAACAAAACAGGTTTCAAAACGAACCATTCTGGCTGACATTGCTCACATTTATGACCCTCTTGGGCTTATAAATCCAGTCATTTCTAAGGCGAAGATATTTATTCAAGAGCTGTGGCAAATGAAGCTAGACTGGGATGACCAAATACCAGAGGATTTGGCCCAGAAGTGGCAAAGGTTTCGAGAAGAACTCAAATCATTATCTGCCACAATACTCCCGCGCCATATATTTTCGAGAAATATAACCAAATCAACTCAGCTCCACGCATTTTCAGATGCGAGTGAAAGGGCCTACGGAGTGGTGGTTTTCATTCGATCTATTGATTCACGAGGAACCATTACAGTTCGTTTGGTATGTGCAAAATCTAGAGTAGCTCCAATCAAGGTCACAACGCTTCCCGTCTGGAGTTATGCGCGGCGCATCTGATGGTGGAACTAGTGAACAAATTAAAGGATACACTCAAGACAGACGAAATATTCTTTTGGACAGATTCATCAATAACACTGTCATGGATAAAATCTTCCTCGACGTCATTCAAAACATTCGTCGCAAATAGAGTCTCATACATTCAAGAGAAAACCGTAGAAGCCAATGGAGACATGTCCCCACGAAGCAGAATCCTGCCGATCTCTTATCAAGGGGAACAACACCAAAGGCGCTGTTAGAATCAGAGATCTGGTTCCACGGACCACCATTCTTATTAAAATCACGCGAACACTGGCCAAAGACGAACTGTCCAAACATCGAAGTAGAGGAATAGAAACGTCCTGCAAAATCATCACTCATTGCATCAGCAAGCGCATCCTCTGTCATCGATTCAATTAACCATCGTAATTCGTTCAAACATCTACAACATGTAGTAGCATATGTTAAACGATTCACACATAACTCAAGGCAAATGAAAGAAGACCGAATGATGAGTATCACACTGAGCCCCAGAGAACTCCAAGACGCAATGTATTTTTTGTTAAGGGAAGTCCAGAAAAATGCATTTGCTGACGAAATAAGGCAAATAAAGAAATCGCAGTCCGTATCCACAAATAATATACTCACGGCATTAACACCCTTCATATGTGACAATGGTTTAATCCGTGTCGGCGGAAGATTGCATCAGTCAACCTTACCTTACGATGCAAAACATCAAATATTATTACCACACTCAAACGAAATTGTTACTCTTCTAGCAAGGCAGTTACATGAGAAAAACCTTCACGCCGGCCCACAAGCACTTTTAGCAATAATGAGGCAGCGATTTTGGCCACTGCGAGGCAAACCCCTTGCACAATCAATTGTCAAGTCATGCATCCGATGCTGCAAGGCTAAACCAAAATTGTTGAAACAAATTATGGGTACTCTTCCGAAAGAAATAATCCAGCCAGCTCGGACCTTTACAAACGTCGGCATTGACTTTTGCGGCTCAATTTACGTACATTATAGAATACGTGGAAAAATTCCCACCAAGACATACATTGCTGTTTTTGTATGCTTCGGTACTAAGGCCGTTCATTTGGAATTGGTCTCCGACCTGACAAAGGATGCATTCATTGGAGCGCTAAGAAGATTTGTAGCTCGAAGAGGTCGGCCATCAAAAATCTTCTGTGACAACGCCACCAATTTTACCGGCGCAAGTAACGACCTTAAAGAGCTAAAAACACTACTTATCGATTCCGAGACACAAGACCATATAATCAAGCATTGCTCAGAGGAATTTATAGAATGGCAATTCATTCCCCCAAGATCCCCTCACTTCGGAGGGCTGTGGGAAGCTGCCGTAAAGTCCGCTAAACACCATTTGAAGCGAGTCATCGACAGCACGTCACTTACCTATGAAAAGCTCCATACAATTATAACTGAAGTTGAAGCCATATTAAATTCAAGACCTTTGACTACTCTCTCACACGACCCAAATGACTTACAAGCGTTAACACCTGGTCACTTTATCATTGGCGAAGCATTAAATACGATACTAAACCCTGAAGCAAACGATCCAAATTACAAACCAAGAAGAAGATTGGAAATCATGCAAGCATGTAGAGCAGAATTTTGGAAGCGTTGGTCGAAAGAGTATCTTCAACAGCTTCAAATCAGAACCGAATGGAAGTCAAGTTCTCCGCCGCTGCCGATCAATACGTTAGTTTTAATAAAGGAGGACAATGTGCCGCCGCTAAAATGGCCGATCGGCAGAATAATGGAACAACACAAAGGTCCTGACGGACGAATACGTGTAGTAGACATTAAAACAGATAGAGGTACCATCAGAAGAGCCATTCACAACTTGTGCCCTCTGCCTATTGAAGATCATTCAAAGGTGAGTTCAAATGAAAAATCTTCCAGATCGGATGAACCAAGTGCATCACATACATCACTCGTTGCTCTGGGAAACACGTCTCGCCAGGTCAAACGAAAAATCTACCCGATTAACAGTAATTGGCTGACAAGTCCAGCTCTTCACCATAGCAGCAACCAAAAATGTGGACCTTCCGAATCACAAAATTCTTCATCCGAGAGGAAAAGGCTCAAAGTTTCTGCCCCACTAGTCGGCTCAAAGCTCACACAAATTGCAATGGCACTACTCGTGTTATTTATACCTCCACTCCAGGCAGCTCCACTAGAACAATCTACGAACAAGGTCATTGAGCTAGTCCCAATTGAAAGGAACACCCCACTCTATTTCGAACATATAAATCAAATGTCTATGGCAGTCGATAATTGGAATGTCATCGTATACTACAATCTGAAGAATTACTGGAAGGAATCATTTACTCTCAAGGCACAATTAAAAAATTTGAAGGAAATGTGCTACCAACAATTCAGCGGCAGGTATAAGAGTTATTGTTTAGCCACGACAGCCCAACTTCAGCAACAACTTAACACGATCGGAAACAATAACACAATACTAAAGGATCAGAATAAAAACCCAGCTCGATTAAAAAGATCTCCCTTTGACATCATTGGCACAATTGGAAACAAATTGTTTGGCATCTTAGACCAAGAGTACGCTGATCACGTAGCTGAAACAATTGACATTGTTAAACAGAACGAAAAACATCTATTGAATCTTATAAAAAATCAAACGTCAATTATTGATTCTACAGAAAATCTGATAAAAAAAAATGAAGAAACAAACAATAGTCACTTTTCGGAAATTATTGGTATTTTGAACGAACTCCACTCCGAGTTAAACACTACGAACCAAGTATTAAGTTCTCAGCAAACAACACAAATATTAAACATTCGAGTCACAAATTTAGCTCTAATTATGTCTTCCTATCAGCAAACACAAGCAGCACTCATCAGCATTATAACTGATAGCCAGAAGGGGTGCATCAATCCTCTCATTCTAACTCCAACACAGCTAACCAAGGAACTCCGAATCATCAAGGACAACATTCAAGCCGCAGTGACAATTCCTGGATATGGTGACCACAACACGCTCATTCAAGTCTACAATCTTATGAGCGTTCAATCTAGGGTCACAGAAGAGGCAATAATTTTCAAACTCAATCTATTATTACTGACCTCAAACATTTACCAAATTTTCAAGGTAGTACCGATTCCCTTCGAAATCAACGCCACCATCGTTCATATCAAAAGCAGTTCGGAATTTATTGCAATTCCATTACAAAGAGACAACGACTACCTTCTATCAACCGACGAAATAATAAGCTGCATTTCAATGCTCGACCAAACACTTATATGCACCAAAAAACATGCCTACTTTAAGAAAAATACTGGTCCAGCAAAATGTGAAATCTCACTATTTAATCAAGAGACCATTCTTCCAAAGACTTGTGAATTAGAACGTCTCACCAACATCAACACATGGATTCAATTATACAACCCCAATAACTGGATCTACTCAATTAAGAAGGCGAACTTACTTGTACTTTATGGGAAACGAACCTACAATCTCATTTTGGAAGGCCAAGGACTACTAAAATTCCAGGACAGGTGCACTATTCAACAAGATGATTTAACAATTTCATCACATTATGAGCACAAGAGCAAAGTAAACCAATCTTACCATCAATCAATCACAATAAATATCACCTCAATTGATGATCACCTTTGGCATCAAGAAATTCATAAGGCACACAACATCATCATTAAAAACAATTCAGCAACAATCCATGGTCTAAAAGCAGCATTGAAGATAGTGGAATAGCAACAGCATTTGGCAGACATGTCGAAAAATGAAGCCCACCACTTTACCATCAGCTATTTAGCTTTAATGGCAGCAATAACTTCTATCCTGATCTACATCGGAAGGAAATACTGTACGACCCATCCAAATGACAAAGGCAAAGAAATTCCTGAACCAAAACCAAGACGACTCCATTTCCAGTTGAATTCCCGGCGACAAGAAGTATTTGAAATTCAGCAGAATTCCAACGAGCGGGAGATTGTTAACTCCGTAAATCTATAAGTTTATTGCTAAATCATCTGTAAAAAAAAAACCTAAGTTTAAAATCATCATTTTCGCACTTTTGTAATACATATTATTTGCACATTCAATTTTGCTAGCTACTGCTATTTCGACAGCATTGATCTTTGATCGAAAACTGTAATTGCACACGCGACGAAAGAATTGCACTTCGGAAATATGCCATCGATGCGCGTGTGCAACAGAAGCACAAATTATAAATTTTAAACCATATAAAAGACCAATAACGAAATCAATAAACCATCACTTACTATTCCACGGTGAATAAATATATTTATTCTTAACTCAGCTGTGAGATCGCACTGAGCACCGTAACAGTTATAAAGTTGATCAATACATCAATGTTTATTTATTGATTGCTATTTATTAATTTATTTGTTACTCTTATCTTAATTTGTTTATTTTTTACTTATTTAACTTGTTTGTTTTTACTTTTTCCTTTACTGTTGCGACCGACTGAACTCTGTCGAGCCGTCGTCAGTGCAGCATATATTTATTTAGAGATTTTCCTTTTTTCTTGCCCGGCGTGCCTTTTCCCAGCCGACTAGCTCAGCCTGGCGTGGGTTTACGGGCGGAAAATCTCTACGTGCTATGGCACGCAGACAGTACAACACTTAGAACCTGTTAAAGATCCATCAGTCAATGACAATCACAAATAGGAAGGGAAAGAAAAGGATTCGCAAGAATCATTATTTATTATTTTAGTTATAATTCATTAGTTATATATATAAACGGAAATTATCAAAACAAATAAAAAAGAATCAAACTAAAAGCCACAAAAAACAAATTAAAAAAAAAATCTGAATAACTCAAGCAGATAATCAAACTAAAATATTCAAGCAAACAAAATTAATTAATAATTTGGGTGGGATTCATTCATACCAGACCCCGGCCGGGATTTGTTCACATATATCATACACGAGATTTTCCTTTCTCCAAAGAGAACCAAAAAAATTGAGTAATCAAATTTGAATAATTCAACTTAAATAACCTATTAAATTAATATTTTGTATACAAAAACTATCAAAATACTTATATATATAAATGTACATGCACCCACACCAAAATTTTTCATGAAATATTTATGGTAAGAATATATATATAGTAAATTTACGGTAATTCATATCTATACCACGTGATTTATTTATTTTTTTTTTACTTTTAACTATGTGAATGATTATTTATTCCGTTTCCGTTGATATAATTCAAGAACTTTAAATAATCTTATTTTTTATAAGCATTTCTTCAAAAAATATGGTTGAAAAGTTAACTATTTTATTATTCATAAAAATTCTTCTTTTGATTTTTTTTTTCAAACGACTAATTATTCGGCCTCCACTCACGAACTTGTCTAACTGAAAATCGTACCTTTGAAATTATGATCCGTTTTGCACCATCACCTGCTCTTCTGCAAACGTTCTCCCCTTGGGGTTTAATGGAATCGTCACTGTCGTTGCGGACCCAGATAGTCTGCTAGACTTCCTTTCTTTCAGCCACTAAGTCACCGATATACCCTTCTTGCGAAGACCTTTCGTTTTTTTTTCACTATTAGTGGAAGCGTCACTGTCGTTGAAGACCCAGATAGTCTGCCAGACTTCCTTTCCTTCAGCCACTAATTCACCGATATACCCTTCTTGCGAAGATCTTTCGTTTTTTCCACTATCAGCTCGGTTGTTGTCCCCTTAGTGCTTCTCAGCTTCAACTTATGTTTTAAATGCGAAATTAACGTTTTTCCATTATTTCATTATTAAGTTCTCTAATCGCCAATATTCTTCAATGTCCTAGTTTCACTCTCCATACTAGAATTTTTAACTTAAGTGTATCAATGATCACTTTGTACTTGCAAACTTTCTTAACTTTCACTATCTTGTCCAACAAATCTTGTTAACTTGCACTTTACTTTTTCTTTAATTTCCTTTCACGCTTAAAAGTTCTTGAACGTTCTTCCCCTCTTAATACAAAACCCACGGTTTTATTCTGAATTTTCAAATGCTCCAAATCACCAACTTTCGACTTTCCCTTTCTACCCCAGAATGATTTTCTTTTTTTCCCAGTTCATATTCAAGTCCCCCTTTTCTTTGTTTGAAAAAATTTTCACTATACCGCTAGAGCGGTTTATTTCCAAATTCCCATAACTTCAATTCCCCACACCATTATGGCATCACTCAAAACCGACGATGCAGACATCAGCCACCAGGTTCGCTGAGTTTTCGCGCAGTATCCAGCTGTCACCACAAGGTCCAGAAAATTTAACGAACAGTGCCGTGGTCTAGAATCGTCGTCAGTTTTGTGTTTATAAAGATTGGTACGATATAACCCGAAGAAGTGCGTCTAATTGGTTCAGTATTCGAAGAAAGGTTCTAGTGAGATTCTAAAAACATGTCGGACTTGAAGGCGCCTCTTCGGACCGTCAAGCGGGTCCAGTTCGGCATTCTGGCACCGGACGAGATCCGCCGAATGTCGGTGTCAGATGATGGCATACATTTCCCTGAAACAATGGAAGGTGGCTTTGACGAGAGTCAACGATCGTTAACTTCAATAGTAATTTTATTTATTTTTTTTTAGGACAAATCAGAAGAATACGAACTTACTACGGATACTCAACCTAAGCTCATGGGCCCCGCTGACCTACCTGCCCAGGGTTCATATTTTGTAACAGAGTTACCTGATGAATCGGTTATGCTAACAAGACAAATGAAGCGATTTCCATTGCACTTTGCCAGGTATTTATAGACAGAAAGTGTTTTGAGCAGTAAAGTACATAATGATATTTTTTCGTGTACCGAGAAGTGTTCTGCTAAGAAAAATTTGCTGAACTGCGAAGATAGTCGATTGGAAACAATGCTCACTGACGAAAGATGAAGAATTGGCACTAGTTCAAGATTTGAAGAAAGTTTGAACCGTATTTACTGTCAGCATTGCAACACTCGTGGGGACGACTCCGACCCTGAGATGTCTCAAAATGCCGGGCAGAATTCACTGGAATCCGACTGTGAACATCTACCGTTATCACGCTTTGATATCTTTGGCGTGGTAATTTCCCAGCACCTTTCCTTTCTCGTCTACCAACTCGTAGATGACTTGCCCCACCTTACGCTTGACCGTTGCCTTAATGAACTTTGGGGCGAGTTTAGCCGCAAATCGGTCAACTGCACAGCTTAGTGAATGATTGCGTACCCAGACGTCTTGACCGATGGCAAAATCTTTTACACGGCTTCTTAAATTGTATCTATTCGCACCCTTGTTGTATGCCTCAGACATTTTGGTTTTGACCTCACAATGAATCTGACGTAACCGGTTACAATTTGGTACTGTCACAACATCTCCATCCTCAAAAGCCTGTAAAGACTTCAAAAGCGCGTATTCAGAACCATGGTGGATAGGTTGGTACCCGAACATCAGGAAATGGGGCGAACAACCTGTGGACTCATGTACTACATTACGAAATGCGGCACATGACTCCGGCAGGTTAGCGTCCCAATTCCGATGGTCGTCCCCTATGTAGGCTCGAATAGCGGTTAGAATAGACTGGTTGGCTCTTTCGGAAGCATTAGCTTGGGGTGAATAGAAAGGGGTGTAGCAATGGTTCATCCCATATTGAGCCAGGAATTCCGAGAAGAGTTTAGACACAAATTGGACGACATTGTCAGTATGGACGGTTTCAGGCACGCCAAAAGTCAAATATACGTATTCTTTTAAAATTTTCACCATCGACTCAGCTGTTGCCTTGGGTAGAGCCTTGAGCCAAATGAATTTGGTATAGTGATCGAGCACCACCAGCAACTGGGTGTTACCTAGCTTTGAACGAGGATATGGGCCCATGAAGTCAATAAACAAGCGCTGCATTGGTCGATCAGTAATCCTGGCAGCACCCATAGGTGGTCTCATTGTAGCATTCGTGGCCTTAACTTGCTTGCAAATAGAACAATTGTTGACATAGCTGGTGACATCTTGACGCAGCTTCGGCCAGTAATAATAGCGTCGCAATACTTCTAGTGTTTTACGAATCCCACAATGTGACCCCAAAGGGCTGTCATGACTACGTGCCAGCAACACTTGTCTTCCTCCTTCAGGCACCCACACCTTTGCACTGGGAATATCTAAGTCAAGACCTCCGTGTGATCCTAGATGAATATACACAACTCCGTTCTTCGTGTATAGGTTTTCGAACTGATCCGGATGTTGCTCAATCTGATGGACGAAATTCATGTAATCAGGATCCCGAAAGGCCTGTGATGGAATGTTCCCTAGCAATTGGTGATGCTCAGGAAGACAAACAACAGCACAATGAGGCCCCCCTTCAGAGTCGCGTGCTCGTGATAACGCGTCTGGTACGACATTTTGAGTGCCTGCTCGATGTTCGATGTTGAAATTGAACCCTTGTAATTTTAGGCTCCACCGTGCTAACCTCCCCGACAGATCTCTCTGGCCCATTAACCATTTCAGACTGGCATGGTCTGTGATAATGGTGAAAGGCAGCCCCTCGACATATGCTCGAAACCTTTTGACACTCTGCACCGCAGCCAAGCATTCTAGTTCGGTAACGCTATAGTTGCGCTGCGCAGCATTCAACTTCGATGACATAAAGGCGATGGGATGCTCTCCACCATCATCATCTTTCTGAAATAAAACACTGCCGATGCCGGTGGCACTTGCATCGCACTGAATATAAAAGTGCCGAGAGAAATCTGGGTTGATCAACACAGGTGCAGACACTAAAAGTTCCTTCGTCCGATCGAAAGCCTTATTAGCAGCCTCAGTCCATACGAACCTTCTTTTACCCTTAAGCAGATCCGTCATTGGTGATGTAATAGACGCAAAATTTGGGATGAAACGCCTATACCACCCAGCCATCACCATGAATCTCCTCACGTCCTTTACCGTTTTGGGTCGTGGATATGCTATGATGCCGGAAACATTTTCAGGATCCGTCTTTAGGACACCATCACTTATCACATAACCTAGGTATCGAATTTCTTTTTGGACGAATTTGCTCTTCTCAACATTGATGGTCAAATTCGCCTGCTGTAATAAATTGGCCACAATAGACAACAATTTGAGATGGTCATCAAATGTTGGACTTCTTATCAGCAAATCGTCCAAATAAACGAATACCTGGTCATGCAACTCGTGAGGGATGACCTTATGCATCAATCGACACATAGTCTGTGGAGCATTGCACAATCCAAAAGGCATGACAGTGAAGTGATACAAAGGGCGTCCAGGTACTGTAAACGCTGTCTTTTCCCGCGATTTAGCATCCAAAGGAATCTGCCAAAAGGCATCTTTCAGGTCCAGACTGGTTATAAAGCGTGTGGACTGCAGACGTGCTAACAGGCCCTCGATCAACGGCAAAGGGTACGCATCTTTGACAGTCACCTCGTTCAATCGTCGAGCGTCCAAACATAATCGCACCTTACCGGGTTTTCTTACAATAGTGACTGGAGAGCTCCAGGAACTCCTACTCTCCTCAATTACCCCTGTTCGATACTTCGCCGATTTCGAACGATATCTTTAGCCTATTTGCAGACCATGCATGCGCGTCGGTTGGTTCCATCCACAGGCGACAATGTGGTCGCGATTGCATTGTATTTGCTGACTATGCACACGCGCATAGTCACATCATGAAGAATTTCACCCACGAGCTACAATGTAGTCGCGATTACTTCGCGTTTTGCTGACTATGCACACGAGCATAGCATCAACCATCAAGCAATGATGGGATCGCGACGGCATGAAATATGCTGACTTGCATGCATTCTATCGTTCATGCGCGATTACGTATCCATCGCCTGGGATGGAATCTGCTGACGCTCTTGGATGGTTTCTCAATGGCACGAATATTTAGAAGTTTGTTCATTTTATAATTGTTAGGATAAGCAATTTTTTTCTTATTTAAGAACTCGTCAGTAATAAAGAGCTCTTTTTCTCGTATCAGAATTCGAACAAGTTGTTTTCATTCAGTACCAGGCGATAGTAAATACGCAGACCCACGACCAAAGGGATTACAAGCGGATTAGATAGTGAATCTAGTTCATCGAAGAACATCGACGTATTGAGGTGTAAGTACTGCACTTACACCTTACCGTGGAAGTCCAGATCTTGCATCTGAGCTTCAAGCGGCCTCAGAAATCCCTGAGTCGCTATATAAAAACATTGGAGGCCCCGGCGAGATTCATTTTACATTTCTTTGGTTCTGCACTCCAGGCGATAATTTCAACACTTTGCTCTTGCGATTCTCAACATGGCGAGTTTCGAGGAGCTGACACAGGAACAGTCGCAGTTGGGCGACGTTATCCAAGCGGTTCTTCGGCGATTGAAAAAGGACCCCACTGACAGGAAGAATGGCGCTTATTTGGACAAGGCGGAACGCGAGCTAAACGACGCTTGGTCCCAATTCCAAACTAACCATCAGGCGATGGTGGAGCAGCAGCTAGTGGATGCAAACCCATTGCATCCGTACATTCAGCAGAGGTTCTTCGAATCCATGCAGACCGTTCACGAGAACGCAACCGCGCTAATTGCAACCTTGCGAGAACGCTTGGCCCCCGGCCCACCTCACGTTCGCAAGGCTTCACCAGTTCCCCCTGAAAGGTTCAGGGTGTCGAACACCGATGATGTCAAAACTGATGCAACCGTCATCAAATCAGTTCGACGACAAAGGGCTCTCATACGCAACATTCGCTTCGCTCTGCGAGATGTTCATGAGAAGTCGTCACAACAGACTCCAGACTCATACTTTCAGCTTAAGTTGCAGCTGATAGAGGGTTACTGCCAGCAGCTGTCCAAAACAGATAGTGAAATTTGGGAGAGTGCTGCGTCAGACGAAGTCGAAGCCATGGGCTACAGCACACAAGAATTCAATCAAGTGCAGGTTGAACTACTGGAATGTATTAGTAACCTGCAGCGGAAGTTGTCCCATCCCCACCGATCAGGCGACCAACACGAGACGCCGCGCATACTGGCTGAGCCAATTAAACTGCCCAAGATTACGCTGCCCATCTTCGACGCGGATTATCATCAGTGGACCCATTTCAAGGAGCTCTACACGCAGCTGGTCCACTGTCAACCTATAAGTCCTTCACAACGGATGTACTATTTGCTTGCCCATCTAACTGGTGAAGCAAAGCGATTGATCCAACATCTTCCAATTTCTGACGGAAATTACAACGATGCGTGGGGCATTCTGAACGATCGATATGGCAACCAACGTCTGCTAGTCAATAGTTTACTGAACAAGCTATTCTCGCAGCCTGCTTTGTCCAGCGAATCTATATCGGCCATCAAGTTTCTTCACGACGTCACTAATGAGTGTCTTCTTGGACTCAAAAACATGGGGATTTCCATCGTCTCGTGGGACCCTCTACTGTTGCATTTATTGCTGAAAAAGTTAGACAGGAGTACGTTGCTGCTCTATGAACAGAAGCTGGAAAAGCCGCGGGAAATAGATACCACTCAGAACTTTCTCAAGTTCCTGGCAATGCGATTCCAAAGTTTGGAGGCGGCAGGCAACCGATCGCCGTCCGTTGCCTCCCCCAGAACAGGCAAACCATCCTCACTGGTTACAGCCCCTGGAAGCGAAGTGTGTCCAGTTTGCAGTCAGCCACATTCGATATACCGATGCAGTACCTTTGCATCGCAGAGCGTCAAGGCCCGAGCGCAAATAGTACAAGACAGACACCTGTGCTACAACTGCCTCAAACAGGGTCATCTTGCCAGTAATTGTCCAGCCAGCCACTGCAAGAAATGCTCAAGCAAACACCACACATTGCTTCATCCGACGACATCAGGCCGGCGCAGTACAAATCACCAGTCGCAAGAGAAACAATCGGGCATTACTCCACAGAGCACCACCCAACCGTCGGGCAACGGTAACCAACGCTCCTCTTCAGAAAACAAAGTGGTGAAGAGCGCAACCACACTAGCAGCGGACCTAGCCCCAAATCATTCACATAGCGTGTTGCTAAGCACCGTGCTTCTGCAGGTGAAAGCTGCAGATGGAAGGTTAAAAACGTGCCGTGCCGTGTTAGACTGTGGTTCACAGCTCAACTTCGTAACCAAGAGACTAGCCTCGCAACTAGGATTAACCAGCGTTCGAGAGGAGCTATGCGTTCGTGGTATTGGACAAAGTAGTCAAACAACCCAGGCTCGGGTCAGTCTTGACCTACACTCCAGAACGACAGGATTTACCACACGGCTAGAAGCTTTCATACTGCCTACCATCATCAACCAGCAGCCAGTGCACCCGATTAACCCTTCATCGTGGAAAATTCCCGCCAATCTTGAATTGGCCGACCCGCACTTCCATCAACCCAGATCCGTTGATCTGCTAATTGGCGCCGAACTATACTTTGATCTTCTGTCCATTGGGCAGATCAAACTAGGGGAAGCACTCCCCACTCTTCAAAACACCGTCTTTGGCTGGGTGATTGGTGGAAAGGTGACCAACTATCCATCAGTTCCTCTGGTGTGCGGCATAAATAGTCAAGAGGCCATGCAAATGGAGCAGCAAGCGACATCCTATTGGCAATTAGATGAAGCGAAGCCTACCTCCACCCTAACTCCCCACGAACGAAAATGCGAGGCCTATTTCGCTCACACAACTTCTCAAGGAGATGATGGTCGTTTCACTGTGAAGCTACCTTTTGCCTCAGATCCCACGACACTAGGTGAATCCAAGGACCTAGCGTTATTGCGTTTTCGGGCATTAGAACGAAAATTAATGAAAGATTCGAATCTTCGGTTGCAATACACGGAGTTCATGCAAGAATACTTGCGGCTGGGTCACATGCAACTAGTCGATATAAGCTGCATCAAACATCCTTATTACGTGCTGCCTCATCATGGTGTTCTGCGGCCTGAAAGTACAACTACTAAACTCAGAGTAGTTTTTGACGCCTCTGCCAAAACTTCGGCCAATGTGTCCCTCAACGATATCCTGCACACGGGACCTTCTCTTCAACAAGACGTGTTCTCTATTCTGCTCCGATTTCGCGTGCCGCGATTCGCTTTTACTGCGGACATTGAAAAGATGTACCGGCAAGTACGAATGCACAAAGATGATCAGAAATATCAATTAATCATCTGGCGAGATTCACCCGCGGAACCTATCCGGTACTATAGGCTCTGCACTGTCACCTACGGCATCACTACAGCACCTTACTTGGCCATCAAGTGCTTGCAGCGCCTCGCGGCCCAGGTAGAAGGGTCAATGCCGCAGGGTGCGGAAGTCATTCAACGGCACATTTATGTGGATGATATCATGGCAGGATCGGACAGTCTGCGTCAAAGCCTCGAAACAAAAGACCAGCTCATCGAAGCTTTGAGACGCGGTGGATTTCATCTGAGGAAATGGTGTGCCAATCATTCTCAGCTCCTTCAAGATGTTCCAACCGAGGACCGCGCAGTTCAATTTGAGCTCGAAATGCCTGACGAAACTCATGTTAAAACACTGGGGCTAACTTGGCTGCCCACATCCGACGAATTTTGCATCAAAACTTGCTGGCCTGATCGTCTAACCGTCACGAAAAGATCCATTTCATCTGACATCGCTCATCTCTTCGATCCTCTTGGAATGCTGAGTCCCGTTATTATCAGAGCAAAGATCATTCTCAAGAATCTCTGGATCCTGAAACTCGACTGGGATGCAGCAGTACCACAAGAGATCCATTCTCAATGGACAAGATTCCGGGAAGAACTAAGAACTTTAGCCGACATAAAATTCCCAAGGCACTTGTTTGCCCATAAGACGCCCCATAATATACAGCTGCACGTGTTCAGCGACGCTTCAGAAAAAGCTTACGGAGCTGCAGTGTATGTTCGAGCAGAAAACCCAGATCACACGATCACCATCCGCTTGCTGTGCGCAAAATCAAAGGTAGCGCCAACGGCTACCACCACCATTCCCCGGCTGGAGCTACAAGCGGCTCTCCTGGCAGCCGAATTAGCTACTAAGGTGCAAAGGGATCTACGATGGAGCGACCGCCCTTGCACTTTCTGGACTGACTCAGAAATTGTCCTGGCTTGGCTGCATTCGCAGTCTTCATCTTACTACACTTATGTGGCAAATCGCGTAGCAGCAATTTTGGAGATAACATCGGTTAGGCAATGGCGTCATGTGCCTACCGCTCACAATGCAGCTGATCTAGTGACACGAGGAGTGTCGCCCGGAAAACTGAAAGAGCACCCAACTTGGTTCTATGGCCCTTTCTTCCTGCATGGACCAGAAAGATCATGGCCATCCCAACCACAAAGATTGGAAACTACTCTGGAGATGCGACCGTCCAAGTCAGTCTTAACCAGCTCAGCAGACGACAACATCTGGGAGCGCATCAATCACAAAAATTCCTTTCAGCGGCTGACACGAATAACCGCGCTCCTGCTCCGGTTCAAGGCAAGAGCCCAGCGAACACCGCAAGTAGCCTCCAAACACTTAACGGCCGCCGAACTAGACGCAGCTACAAAAACAATACTGAAGGTTATCCAAGCTCAGTGTTTCGGTGAAGAATTGGCGGCGCTTAAACAGAAGGGATCAGTACCGGCACAAAGTAGTGTAGCCACCCTTACGCCATTCCTGGACGAGAAGGGGATCATTAGGGTGGGCGGTCGTTTGGAAGAGTCCCAACTACCTTATGACGCTAAACATCCCATGCTTTTACCCTACAATCATCCCGTGTGTAAAATGCTGATGACGGACATACATTGCAGCCACGCTCATGTCGGGCCACAAGGATTGTTGGCGATCACACGCCAACGGTTCTGGCCAATAAAGGGCAAGACTACTGCACGATCGATTGTCCTTGGTTGCGTATTGTGTCAACGAGCCAAACCAAAGCTCTTATCGCAATTGATGGGAAACCTACCAGCCAGGAGAGTACAATCGGCCAGACCTTTTTTGAATGCAGGGGTTGACTTCTGTGGCCCGTTCAAGACCCACTTCAAGATCAGAGGAAAGGGACCAAAAAAGACCTACGTAGCGGTTTTCGTCTGTTTTTCCACGAAGGCGGTTCATCTAGAGGTCGTAAGCGACTTGACGACGGAGGCATTTATTGGAGCACTTAAGCGCTTCACCGGCAGACGAGGAAACTGTCGCCATTTGTATTGCGACAATGCCACCAACTTCATGGGGGCACACAACCAACTCAAAGAACTTCATGAAGCAATTTACACTGTGAAGGGTGAAGAAGCTATCTCACGATTCTGCACCTCAAAGGGGACAGACTTTCATTTAATCCCACCTCGAGCTCCACACTTTGGAGGATTGTGGGAGGCAGCAGTGAAGTCTGCAAAACACCTTCTGCCCGCAAGCCTCCAAAACGTTCCACTGACCCATGAGGAGTTGGAGACGGTCGTAACCGAAGTTGAGGCTATTCTAAACTCACGCCCACTAACACCGATGTCCTCCGACGCTAATGACCTAACGGCCCTAACTCCTGGTCATTTTTTGATAGGAGAGCCTCTAACTAGCATCCCTGAGGCTGATTGAAAGCTTCACAAGGGAAGCTCACTTCATCAATGGCATCGAATTCTCCAAGTCAAGAACCAATTCTGGCAGCGATGGACGAACGAATACCTCAGTGAACTTCAGCAAAGGCACCGGTGGAAAGAAGTATGCCAGAACGTTACACCTGGCACCATGGTTATACTAAAGGAGGACAACCTCGCTCCTCTTCAATGGCCACTCGCTCGAATTGTCGAAACCATCAAGGGCAGAGACGGGTTGGTTCGGGTCGCCATTTTCAAGACCGCTAGTGGCACTTTCAAACGCCCGATTCACAGGATAGCTCCATTGCCTGTTGAAGTCGCAAGCGATGAACCCTTCAGTGACGACCAGTCCATGAACGAAGCGAGCACATCAAACGAATCCACAACTCCAGCTGTGGACTGTGACATTCCGACATCGCAAGAGCAATATGATCCTGGCGAAGGCTCTTCTCGCGGTCCGAAATCACACCCATCTTCCGAACAGTCCAAGGTTTCCTCACGCCCAAAACGAAGACGACTGACAGGCACTAATGCACTATGCTTAGTACTTATGTGCTGCTTACTTCCAACCGCTCCGGCACATTCGCCGATCACTATTACACCCTTCGAGCACAACCTGGGCTTATATTTTGAAAAAATTGGCTACACTCACTTAGTGGTAAATCATTGGAATCTTATTGTCTACTTCAATATGACCAACTATTGGAGGGAGGCATACACGATAGAGCAGGGCATCAGAAATCTCGATAGCCTTTGTGGAAAACTGGCGGATGGACACTTTTGTCACTCTACGGTCCTGCTATTCACCGAAGCGATGCAAGAGTTAAACCGGGCCAACGAACTTTTGCATAATGCCCCAAGATCAAGAAAGCGAAGGGCCCCTTTCAACATAGTAGGCAATGTGGCGTCTTCACTATTTGGAGTTCTGGATTCCACTTATGCGGAAGGAATGGCCGCTACTATCCAAAACTTAGAGGACAACGAAATACACCTACATGAGCTATTGCGCAACCAGACTTCCATCATCGACTCCACGATCAATATCATGAGAAAGTCCCATCAAGTTCTCCAAGAGCAGATGCAGGAATTCGAGGATTACCTCAACAGAACCAGCCTTCACCTAAATCAGATCGAGTCCGAGTTGCAGGAGCATAGAATATTGGAGCACTTCAACTCATTATCCGCCCGAGTAATTCTCCTCGTGTCAAAATACAGCCGCATGCAATCAACACTCATAGACGTCGTAACGGACTCCCACCACGGCAAGGTCAACCCGATGCTCCTTGCACCCAATCAACTCGCAAAGCAATTAACGATTATCAGAGACAATCTTCCTCCTACGCTACGCCTACCTACGATTCACAATAGCCTGGCAAAACTCTACAGCCTTCTCTCAATCCAAGGAGCAGCAGTCCGAGAAAAATTGATCTTCAAGTTGGCACTACCATTGTTCCCGCAAGATACGTATGAGCTGTTCCGCATAATACCGATGCCGTCTAAGATCAACAACACATTTATGACAATAGTTCCTTCATCATCGCTACTTGTGGTCAACTTACAGAGAGATCTCTTTTATCCCATGTCAGACGCTGAAGCATCCCACTGTACTGTATTACACCAAAACCACCATATCTGCATACAGCAACATCCCCTACTCCGCAAAACATCCAATGTCAGTAGATGCGAGATGGCCATCCTCACTCAAATGGCAGCAACCGCGGTTTGCCACGCAACCACTCATTGTGAACTTCCCACCTGGATACAACTATCCACCCCGAATCACTGGCTTTACGTCTTGGCGCAAGAAACCAACCTTTGAATAGTATGCGCGCACACGGTCATCACGCAGACCCTTAGCGGATCCGGTATCCTCAATATTAGTCGCGGCTGCACACTAACTGACGAAGTAGTCATTCTGCAAGCTAACGCTCAACATGCCGGCAGGCTGGACTTCTCGTTCAACCTATCAAGCAATATCACCGATTTCATCGCCACTACGAAGTCCCCGCTACACCCATCGCTCCTGAAGATCCATTCTAATACCACCGAAGATCTTCTGAGGCTGCAGTCTCAGCTAAAACAACTTCACCAGAGCGAAACCCATCTCACAAGGGGAACGATCCACGACATCCATCATTACAGTCTTGGTTACACCAACCTGTTGCTAATTGGAATCATCGCAGGTGTCTTTCTTTATGCGTGGCTCCAGTATCGAGGACAGTGATCGACCCGTCGTGAAACGATTCCCATCCCAGCTCCTCGGATTGCTTCCCGAGCTTCATTCAGTATTGATCCCGAGCTCCATCTTTGAACGATTGTTCAAGGCGGGGGAGAATGTTCGATACTTCGCCGATTTCGAACGATATCTTTAGCCTATTTGCTGACCATGCATGCGCGTCGGTTGGTTCCATCCACAGGCGACAATGTGGTCGCGATTACTTCGCGTTTTGCTGACTATGCACACGAGCATAGCATCAACCATCAAGCAATGATGGGATCGCGACGGCATGAAATATGCTGACTTGCATGCATTCTATCGTTCATGCGCGATTACGTATCCATCACCTGATATGGAATCTGCTGACGCTCTTGGATGGTTTCTCAATGGCACGAATATTTAGAAGTTTGTTCATTTTATAATTGTTAGGATAAGCAATTTTTTTCTTATTTAAGAACTCGTCAGTAATAAAGAGCTCTTTTTCTCGTATCAGAATTCGAACAAGTTGTTTTCATTCAGTACCAGGCGATAGTAAATACGCAGACCCACGACCAAAGGGATTACAAGCGGATTAGATAGTGAATCTAGTTCATCGAAGAACATCGACGTATTGAGGTATAAGTACTGCACTTACACCTTACCGTGGAAGTCCAGATCTTGCATCTGAGCTTCAAGCGGCCTCAGAAATCCCTGAGTCGCTATATAAAAACAACCCCTAAAGACAGCATACGGCCCAATTCGTCGTTCATCAATTTCTGCACCACTGGTGACACTGCGTAGTGATGCTGTTTAATTGGTTGAGCATCACCTGTGTCTATCACGTGTGACAACAAATTGGTTTTGCCCAATCCTAGCTGGTTAAACGATGGAAATTGACGCACGGCTTCATCGAGCCGCTGCTTGTGCCCCGGAGACAACTGATGATAACCAGGGTCCTGTGGAACTAACTCAACAGCAGAGCAATGTGGTGCAATTTTGAAGGCATCCCAGAAATCTATGCCCAGATAAACTGAGTTGGTTAAACTGGGGCATATTAGGAAGCGTGTTAGCCTCGTCTTTTCATTGAATTGCACCAATGTGCTTACATACCCGAGAACAGGCGCCTTTTTACCAGAAGCGGTATGAACTTCGGTAGGCATTGAATGTATATTCAAGCCCAACTCCTCAACCAGCTTCAATGCTCCTGCTCCCAGGATGCTTACACTTGCTCGACTGTCAAGCAAGCCAGTCAACTGCCGACCTTTGATGGAAATGGTGGAAAATGGTCGGTTATCTCCATGGATGGATACAATAGAGTCTAGACAAGCTTTCCGCAAAAATCGCCGAAGGGTGAAATATCTCCAGGCGCGATTAAAACGCCTTGATGACTGTTTAGGAGCATAATGTTTTGAGTTGGTAGACGTAACAGAAGGACATGGATTTTGGGGTGTATTTATTGACGGCGTTGCAATTCGGGGTCGACATTGGTGGCTACGTCGGTCTTTTGGGGTCTGGATGGGTAAATAGCCAGCGGAATACGCATCCTCCCCGGTGAAAGCGCATTCCTGTTGGAGTTTTCCGCTTGGCATCTAGGGCATTTAGGTTTGAGTACTCCTTCTTTACCACATCCGAAGCAGAAAATCCGTTGGATTGGAGCGGGACAGTCCATAAAACCATGACCCAGGTCACGGCAATTCCAACACACTCGGTATTCTCCTCTACCCTCTACTTCACGATATTTATTCCTAAACGTGCTGGAATTTGCTTGTACGGCGTGTACTTCCTGTTTTGCTAACACATTTGAGGGAGTGGAACCTACAAATTCAGAAAAGTACCGAGGGGCTGGTGGATTTGAATCAGCTTGAGCATAATTTCCACGATCAGGTCTAGATTGACTTTCTTGTGTAAATCTTGGATTATAACTAGCCGGTCTTAAATTAGGATTATCAAAAGATACACCTTTAAGACTCGGTTGAAGCACCCGCACATTGTTTTGGATACCATCATCAGATGGAGCATATCCCTGATCCCATAATGGATGACGAGCGAGCAAAGTCGGTTCACTCAGACGACTATTGTTAAGGGAATCCGAGTCGAAATGCACCTCTTGCACTTGACGTGGCCGACGATTGATGTCTCGATCTGAATTCATTCTCAAGAGTCTCCATTCTGATTCCACCAGACAGCAGCGTCTGACTAACTCTCGGGTTGAGGTGAAATCCACTCCAGCTAAATGTGCCCTAAGAGCAGGAGCCATATTTCTAAATACCACACATTGAAAATCTACATCTGATAAAGGAGTATTTAATTGTAAGGAAATATTCTCGAGGGCGTCAAAGAACTCCTGAAAGCGCTCTCCTGATTTCTGCAGTCGTCCATCTAGCATTCTCCGTACATCTACATCGGACCTAAATGAGCTAAATCGTTCCAAAAATTATATGCGCAATCTATTCCACACCAGTGGATAATTCATCTCGCGGAAACGCCAGTACCAGTCGGCAGCTTGCCCCTTTAGGAGTAAATGAAAATCTGTGGCAAGTGTGGTATAAGAAACCCGGTAATCCTCTGCCAACGACAGCACCCTGAACATAAACTGTCTGGCCGTCAACCCAGAAGTTGAGCCATCAAATATTAAATTCCATTTCGAAATGGGCAGCCTTACAGTTGACCGCTCACCAGAATCCATCTGCTCTCTAAAAGTGACTCTTGGTGGTTCGTTGTTAGTGGAAATATTCGGATGAGGCCCTTGCTCCTGGTGAATAAAGGAATTTTTCCGTGAATAACCCGTCTTCTTGATGATTCAGCGGCTGAAACTTGGGTTTCCGATTGACCGGGGGATGTGGCATTAACTCTCATCGACTCAGAAACTCGAGTGGCTTGAGCAGCCGAAGGCGACAGGCTCAGGCGTTCTAACTGATGCTGGAAAGGGGTGTAACTTGGATTCCAACTATTTGTTCTGCGACGCATGTTCAAATAAAGTATAAAGTTTCTTATCCAAACCAAATCAATCCAAAATTATGTATTTTTTTTTTTCGAGATAAGTATGAGCAGCAACCGAAAGAATTCACAATCAAAAAGAAAAACCTTCAAATTCTTCTCAATATCATTCAACGATAACGCAGTTATGTGCAGCCAAAATAATAGAATACACTAGTAATGTATCAGCAAAACCAAATTTCTTCGAATTTAATGAGTATACTTTTCAATTCATAAAAAAAATAATGATTCTTACGGATCCTCTTCGTGACAGGAATTAAAGACAGGAAGGGAAAAGGTATAAAATTTAACACTAAATGATGAAATGGGACTGCGAAAATCAGGAGGTTACAGATCTCTTGTAGTTGTCTTGAAAGGACCCCATGAACATCTGTCCTGAGTCCTGCTCAAAATAATTCAAATGATTGAACAACATCTTATAGGTGGACAAGCATCATAACCAGCTCATGGGTCCCCTCAATGGACACTTTCCTCCAGTTGCTCAAATTCAAGTTAATCTTTTTACAAGATTAATTCTATTGACCAGAAGATAATGCGCAGTTTTTATTTAATTTATCCGGAGGTAATCCTACAACCACAAGAGTCTAGTCAGCAATTAAAGAGACAAGCTCTGTTAGACACATAAAACGAAGACAATAGCACGAGAGGGGCGCCAATGCTGCATTGACGACCGCTCGACAAGATGATGATAGAAAATTGAAAATGTCAAGTATATAACTGCAACCATAGTCAAAGAAAACAAAAAAAAAAAATGGCTGAGGCAACAAGATGCTCCTATTAAACATTTGCCACCTCAGCCGCAAGCACATCTGCCAAAAGAAAAGTATATAAAAAGAAAGCCAAAACCATTTTGCTTTGGGCGCCATTTGTTGCGACCGACTGAACTCTGTCGAGCCGTCGTCAGTGCAGCATATATTTATTTAGAGATTTTCCTTTTCTCTTGCCCGGCGTGCCTTTTCCCAGCCGACTAGCTCAGCCTGGCGTGGGTTTACGGGCGGAAAATCTCTACGTGCTATGGCACGCAGACAGTACAACACTTACAACCTGTTAAAGATCCATCAGTCAATGACAATCACAAATAGGAAGGGAAAGAAAAGGATTCGCAAGAATCATTATTTATTATTTTAGTTATAATTCATTAGTTATATATATAAACGGAAATTATCAAAACAAATAAAAAAGAATCAAACTAAAAGCCACAAAAAACAAATTAAAAAAAAAATCTGAATAACTCAAGCAGATAATCAAACTAAAATATTCAAGCAAACAAAATTAATTAATAATTTGGGTGGGATTCATTCATACCAGACCCCGGCCGGGATTTGTTCACATATATCATACACGAGATTTTCCTTTCTCCAAAGAGAACCAAAAAAATTGAGTAATCAAATTTGAATAATTCAACTTAAATAACCTATTAAATTAATATTTTGTATACAAAAACTATCAAAATACTTATATATATAAATGTACATGCACCCACACCAAAATTTTTCATGAAATATTTATGGTAAGAATATATATATAGTAAATTTACGGTAATTCATATCTATACCACGTGATTTATTTATTTTTTTTTTACTTTTAACTATGTGAATGATTATTTATTCCGTTTCCGTTGATATAATTCAAGAACTTTAATTAATCTTATTTTTTATAAGCATTTCTTTAATTAGTGAAAAAAATATGGTTGAAAAGTTAACTATTTTATTATTCATAAAAATTCTTCTTTTGATTTTTTTTTTCAAACGACTAATTATTCGGCCTCCACTCACGAACTTGTCTAACTGAAAATCGTACCTTTGAAATTATGATCCGTTTTGCACCATCACCTGCTCTTCTGCAAACGTTCTCCCCTTGGGGTTTAATGGAATCGTCACTGTCGTTGCGGACCCAGATAGTCTGCTAGACTTCCTTTCTTTCAGCCACTAAGTCACCGATATACCCTTCTTGCGAAGACCTTTCGTTTTTTTTTTCGCTATCAGTGGAATCGTCACTGTCGTTGAAGACCCAGATAGTCTGCCAGACTTCCTTTCCTTCAGCCACTAATTCACCGATATACCCTTCTTGCGAAGATCTTTCGTTTTTTCCACTATCAGCTCGGTTGTTGTCCCCTTAGTGCTTCTCAGCTTCAACTTGTGTTTTAAATGCGAAATTAACGTTTTTCCATTATTTCATTATTAAGTTCTCTAATCGCCAATATTCTTCAATGTCCTAGTTTCACTCTCCATACTAGAATTTTTACCTTAAGTGTATCAATGATCACTTTGTACTTGCAAACTTTCTTAACTTTCACTATCTTGTCCAACAAATCTTGTTAACTTGCACTTTACTTTTTCTTTAATTTCCTTTCACGCTTAAAAGTTCTTGAACGTTCTTCCTCTCTTAATACAAAACCCACGGTTTTATTCTGAATTTTCAAATGCTCCAAATCACCAACTTTCGACTTTCCCCTTCTACCCCAGAATGACTTTCTTTTTTTCCCAGTTCATATTCAAGTCCCCCTTTTCTTTGTTTGAAAAAATTTTCACTATACCGCTAGAGCGGTTTATTTCCAAATTCCCATAACTTCAATTCCCCACACCATTATGGCATCACTCAAAACCGACGATGCAGACATCAGCCACCAGGTTCGCTGAGTTTTCGCGCAGTATCCAGCTGTCACCACAAGGTCCAGAAAATTTAACGAACAGTGCCGTGGTCTAGAATCGTCGTCAGTTTTGTGTTTATAAAGATTGGTACGATATAACCCGAAGAAGTGCGTCTAATTGGTTCAGTATTCGAAGAAAGGTTCTAGTGAGATTCTAAAAACATGTCGGACTTGAAGGCGCCTCTTCGGACCGTCAAGCGGGTCCAGTTCGGCATTTTGGCACCGGACGAGATCCGCCGAATGTCGGTGTCAGATGATGGCATACATTTCCCTGAAACAATGGAAGGTGGCTTTGACGAGAGTCAACGATCGTTAACTTTAATAGTAATTTTATTTATTTTTTTTTAGGACAAATCAGAAGAATACGAACTTACTACGGATACTCAACCTAAGCTCATGGGCCCCGCTGACCTACCTGCCCAGGGTTCATATTTTGTAACAGAGTTACCTGATGAATCGGTTATGCTAACAAGACAAATGAATCGATTTCCATTGCACTTTGCCAGGTATTTATAGACACAAAGCGTTTTGAGCAGTAAAGTACATAATGATATTTTTTCGTGTACCGAGAAGTGTTCTGCTAAGAAAAATTTGCTGAACTGCGAAGATAGTCGATTGGAAACAATGCTCACTGACGAAAGATGAAGAATTGGCACTAGTTCAAGATTTGAAGAAAGTTTGAACCGTATTTACTGTCAGCATTGCAACATTACTTAACATAACTTTTCCATTTTTTTAATTTTAATTTGATGTCCTATTTCTAATATGTGATTTTGATCCTTGTTTTGGTGAATGAATAAATAAATAAATAAATAAATATTAGTAAGTATTTTGTTATACTGATGCAAGTCGATGGTCTGGATGATTTCAAAATTTCCGCTTATAATCTTCCCCAGTTCTAGTTTAATTGCTACGATAGGAGTATCGTATTCATACACGTCCACTGTAGCTTGCGCGCTTCGTAAGATCATCCTGCAATGAAGGAAACATTTTTCAGGTGTGACATATGACTGTTACTGTGTTGTTTTTAGAAACTACTTCTTTTATGTACAGAGGCTTATGTTTAGGTTTGATTTGCTTATTGGCTTTAAAAACGATATATCCTGGCTCGTAAGTTTTTTGCTCAGATCGTCTTGCGTTGTGATTTTTCAGTTGATTTTTGTGATTCCGTAAAATTTCCTGTTTTAAATGTTGATTCAATTTAGTTCAAGATCTCTGTTGGTTATCCCGGATTTGGTGTTTTTTACAACTTTTTCGTGTTTTTTACGGCTTTTCCGGGTGGTGATCATACTTATATATGTTGCAATTCTTGCAACTTGCTGTGTACTTTTTTATCAAACTGGTCATTTTTGGGAAATAGTATCTCTCGAGAATTTGTTCTTTATTCTCACGGTGATTGCTATGAGCTATATGGTGCTCCTTTTCTATTATTCCCAGTTTGTTGTCCTCATTAGATATTTCTTCAACTACCCGCCGTGTGATCCGAATTTTGTATTTTGAAAAATGTTCCTTAAATAAATTTTGCAAAAGCTGGATGAATCGTTCCGGAATCTTGATTCCATTGACAATGTTGGGAGCTAGTGTTTCTTTCAGGATCTTCATCAATTTGTCTTTGGTGACTTCTTTCAGGCGAACATAATGCCTATGGTAGCCTAAATGCGGTTGTTCATACGCGTTAATTTCTTTACTCTCCGATATAATAATTTGCTCCTTAAAGATATTTATAGGGACTTCGCAGTGTGGTATGAGGTCGGTGTTGTCTTCGTTCGCGCTGTGCGCTGTCTCTGAACTAGAACTAATTATATTTACTTCAACTGGGGGTCTGGAAAGGGCATCTGCCACGAAGTTGGTTTTGCAAGGCCTATAAATCAGTTCATAATTATACTCCTCGATCCTTGACTTCCACCGTTTGAGCTTTGCTGTTGGGGATTTTGTTAACTCCAAATGTAAAAAGAAATGCTGTCTTCACACTTTTTAATCGGAATAGATATATCTGATGATTGCCTTCAGCTAGAGAAAGGAGTGTATCGGCTTCCTCTATCCAACAGTTAAAAGAATAAATGGGCAATCTTTGCGCTTCTTTTATAAATTCCTCGAACGGTAGTTTGAGTGGTAATAGCTGAGGTTGGGCCATGGTCTTACTTTCTAATTACCTGGTGTATTCGGAATCAGTTACAGTTGTCTAGTGCTGATTGACTCAGTTTTTGTGAAGTGTATTGATTAAGTTACTGCAGTATTTCAATTTTCTTGAGATACTTCACTTCACTGCAAAATTTTTGGTTATAATTTTTTTATGTATTACAGTTTTCCTGCAATACTTTGATGTTCGTTTACAATTTTCTTGTAACGTAAGTTAGTTAAGTGTTTAAGTTTATTTGTTGTTTAGCTGGCTTATGACTTTTCGGAAAGGTCAGAGGCGAATTCTCGGGAATTCAGCCTGGGGCTTTGCAATACCCTTGTTATTAAAACACGTTCACTAATTATCAGGTTCGATTTATCTTGAAGAGGCTTTCTTCCGCCTAAGACGATTGACTGCGCTAGTTAAATTAGTCACTCTGTTAATTTATAAAAAATATAGTTTTTAAGTGTCTCCGCGACACTAAACGGTTTTTATAATAGTCGTTTAAGTTTTCCTCAAATGATTCAATAATTTTGTACAAGTGTTAACTTTAATCTATTACACTGACAGTCACTGGTCTGACACACTGATCTTACTTGATACTAGCTGAACTGTTGAAGATTGAAAGTAGACTTGAACTTGAAGTGATGAAATAAAGATTTGGACTTAAAGTAATTTGAAGAAAAAGGTTTGAGCTTAAAGTGATCGAGAGCTCGTATCTGAGTCTACATATATATGCTACGTTATGATGCGGCTCGAGATGTATTCTTAATTGAATTCTGTTCATTCAGCATTATGAGAAACTTGATACAAATTGATTTTAGGACGGATGTTTACTCTATTGTTTCTAATAGGATTCGTGCTTAATTAGTTTCTTGCACGATTTTTGTTTATGGCTATGCTTTCAAATATTGCTTAGCTTACGAAGAATATTTACAGAATTTATAATTGGATTTGAAATGTTTGTATGACTAATACTTCTTATTGAATGTTACAATGTTTAGCTTTGTGATAATGATGTTGCTTGGGTGTCAGATGTCATAAAGAATTTGGTTGAAATTTTATGATTATGTGGATCATGTGGAGGCTCTATTACTCCCGCGCACTGGTCATATCACACTGTTATGCATTCGCTGTGGACAATTCAAACATGGGCCCCTATAGCATTGATCTGCACTGTGCCCTTGCTTTAACCAGTTAAAGCATAGCCCATTTTCAACTGCGAACACACACCTCTCGTCCATTCCTAGCGCCAGAAATCGGGAGCATCTGTACAATGGGTCATCACTCATGCACATTCCGAACTTTGCCTTAATGCTCTCGCACTCGCCGTCGGTTTCGTTCCTTGCTATATCCTATTTGCTCCTTGCTCCTTGCACGACGTATCTTGCGATGCAGGCGCCAGCGCTCTTGCCCTTCTTTTCAAAACCACGCACAGTTCCTGTGCCATCGGACTCCCCTCTGTGCGCACTAGCTCCCATTGCCCCGCTGTTGATGTGTCCAACCGCTCCACCATCATATATATTATGGTTGGGTCCCATTTTTGCACATTTACCCCTAGCACTTGCAATTGCCACAACGATTCATTCACTGTATCGACAAAACTTTTTAAACCCGCATACGTTGCGGCACCTATTCTTGGCATTGTAAACAGCAGCCTTATATGCGCGGCCAGCCTCCATTGAGATCCATCATAGTTTGCTTCGGTTAAGTGTCATTCGCCCAGCACTCGTTTTGCCTCGCCCTTTACCGCTGCCAGTGAGTATTATAGCTTGAACACTGGCCTTATATTTTCATTCTCATGCAATGCAGCCCTGAACTTATCCCGGAACATTTGCCATTCTCGGAATTCTCCCGCAAACGTGCCCCACGTATTCACTGGCTGCGCACTTTCCTGCACTATGGCTCGTACTGTCGCCCCTTGCTCTTCATGCTCCTCGCTCTCTATACACGCCATTAGTGCCGCCTTCAGTTCCAGCACATTTCGCACCGCTCAAGTAGCATTTTTTCGCATCAGCGCATGATGCACCTTTTCAAACTTAGCCCATGCACTTTTAAGCATTTGTAGACGTGCCCGCATGCTCGCTATCGATGCCGCTTTGGCCTTCTCGCTCATCGTGAACACCCGCACTCTCTCATTACTCGCGACGTAGGTTTTTTTTTCAAACTCCAACATTTTTTCTCATTAAACAGATTAATTTTCATTTCAATAATTCGATTTCACTTTACTATTATTTCCGTCTTTCCTATCAGTTGACTTACCTGACAATGACTTTGATTCCATTGCTCATATCTTTTATACCGTTTCCTATTAAAATCTTTTCCATAAATGCAAACATTAATATTTCTTTAGATGCAAATATGTTATTCTCTCATGCACTACTTATCCAGGCCTAGATTTACATTCTTTATACATGCACATACACATTCTACTCTACCCCTTATTTTTCGCTATGTATTGGTTTGCTGCAGATGAAATGGCCGATTAAGCAATGACATTAAGTTGGCTGCAATCAGTGTATTAGTATATTATGTTGGCACAAGGCGGCGCAAATGATATGACATATTGAAATATAAATACTGCTTCCTTGGTGTATGGAATCATTTCTTTTTTCCACTTCATAGTGATCGTAAAAACAAAAATAAAAAGTGAGCATGGAAGTGAATCAAAAACGGCTACTTTTACTATGCGAATTTAAATTAGAGCACAACGCAACGGAAGCAACGAGGAATATACACAGCGCGTTTGGGTCTGATACAGTTAGTGAACGAACCACTCGGCGGTAGTTCGAAAAATTTCGATCCGGAGTTAGGGACCTTGGAAGGGGGCCACGTGGATAGCCAGGACCATCGATCGATAATGATGTTCTGCCAGCATTAGTGGAGTTTGACCCCCGCCAAATCATAAGGGATCTTGCCGAGAAATTAGGCGTTCACAATTCGACAGTTTGCCGCCATTTGCAACAACTTGGAAAAGTGACAAAGCTTGACAAATAGGTTCCGCATGATCTTACCGAGCAAATCATGACGTGTCAAATGGAGATTTCAAGTTCTCTTCTCTCTCGCAACAAAAAGGAACCGTTCTTGCATGGGATTGTCATCTGCAATAAAAAGTGGATTTTATACGATAATCGTCGCCGATCGGCCCATTGGCTAGATGCCGATGAAGCGCCAAGACACATGCCGAAACCAAACCTTCATCCAAAAAGAAAATAATGGTATCTGTTTGGTGGTTTCTTACTGGAGTTATCCGCTATTCGTACCTGCAACCTGGCGAAACCATCAATGCTGAGAAATGCTGTGCTCAACTGGATGAAATGCATCAGAAATTGACAGTCCAACGACCTAAGCTTGTCAACAGGGATGAAGTGATACTGCTTCATGATAACGCACGACCTCATGTATCGGGAACAACGGTCCAAAAATTAAACGAGTTGTGCTATGAGACTCTTCCTTACCCTCCGTATTCACCAGACCTCTCACACACAGATAATCATTTCTTTAAACATTTGGATCACTTTTTGACAGGAAAAAGATTTGACAATGAAGGTCCTGTCAAAAATGCCTTCAAGGAGTTTCTTCAAACCAGATACTCGGACTTCTACAAAACTGGAATAAATGTACTTGCATCTCGTTGGGAAAAGTGTGTTGCATCTATTGGTACCTATTTTGATTAAATAAATAGTCTTTTTAAAAAGCTACAGCTGTTTAAAAATTTATTACTAAATCGGCCATTTCATCTGCAGCAACCTAATACTTTGCTTTTCATGAACCTTCTCACCTAGCACGATTCATGCCCACATTCGCACATTGTGCCCATGCACACATTGTCTGGCTCATACATGCATCGCCCTAGCTCGTTATCATTCGCCCATCATCAACAGTCGCACCTTCTGCTTCATACAATCTCTCTTCAAATTTCGCTCTCGTGCATGCGCCTTCCGTTCTTTTCAATAGTGCTGTCGTCACTACCGCTAAGAGCTGGTTTAGACGAACGATGTTGTGCTTCACCAGTACAGAGTTTGCTGGCTGAGGGTGCTTGTTGCAAAATTTGACGAGTGATTTCTTGTTGTGCAAGCACGCAGTTTCTATGTTCGTAGCAGATAACTTTCTGCCAAAAAAGTTCTCAGCCTCAAATTATTTCTAAAAAAAATGACAGAAAAGTCGCTACCGTACTCGATGGCCAACTATATCACTCGTGCTCACTCCGTCCTTCACTTCTCTTTCCCTAAAGCTCGTGCTGGATCCAGCAAAAAACTGCTCGTCTAAACCGGCTATAACATTCCGCCTTCGTATCACTTCGCCCGATCTCGCTCATACGCCCGACCATACTCATCGATCGCTGAAGCGTCGTATGAACCGTTTACCTGCACATGTATTCGCTCACGCTCTACATAAACTCCAATATCTCGCACTAATCCCATTTGATTCTGCACAGCCATGAACAAAAAAGACAAGATCACGTCATGCGCTTGTCAACACCCTTTTGTGACGTAAACTGCGCCAATACGCTCAAAAATCATTCCAGAATGACCTGTTTTGTTGGTGAATCAGGGTATAGTTTTTTGGTTGGCTACATTCGGCTTAAGACTTATTAATTAGATATGATATTGTAAAAAATCAGCATAACTAGAATGTGCAATGTTGCATGTTTTTACGCACGTTGAACAAATGTATTGAAGAAAATGATAAGTCAAAAAAAACGAAAATTGAAAAAAATATTAACATGAAAAAATAATCGTCTTTATTTTATAATTCATTAACGGATTATTTATAACTGCAAAATATCGATAGCTTTTTCATTTGCGAATTGCTGTTAGGAAATACAGCACTCATATGTTTCAAGGCATCATTAAAATTACCATGCCTACTAAATTTTAAACAAACCATACTTTTCACAATATTTCTCCCTATTCGCCACTATACGCTATATCATATGCTACAACATGAACGACGCTAACTTAAATCAAAGCCACGAATATGGACATTCGCAGAACAAGATGAGTTTGAAACTAGCCATGCCGTCATTTTGCATCTTAGGATGCACGTAGTTTTTCTTTTCACCACATTTTTCTTGATCTACCGCCTTCTGCTACGTGACGTAAACTGCGCCAGGCGGGATATGCGCAGAACATGAAAAGTTATCAACTCGCATTGTCGTGAACTCTTGTATTTGGTTTATGCTGCACAGCGGATCTCGCACCATTTGCCCATGTTCTATATCTATCCAATTAATATTTCAGTGATTACTGCATCAGAAGTGATAGACACAATATTGTCTGTTTGCATCTTGTCTCACTTTTCTAAGTTACCTAGATGCAATTTATGCAAGTAATCTAGATTTAATATCATATATTTTTCAGTAAGGTTGTTTTTCAGGACAGGAGGTAGAAAGTGGAAATTTTTAATTTCGAAACTGGTATGTATTATCAATTTGTATATATTATCAATTTGGACAGCCTCATTTTGAAAGTTAACCAAAAATGTACCATTTAAGAATCTGGTTGTGTTTCCGTGATGGAGTTTTCCCTGGAAGTTGGTAAGATAAATTGAATTTTGAATTTTATACCGAATTTTACTGCTTGGGATATGAAGTGGTGGGAATACCCGAGATGGATCATTTTGCTATTCCAAACGGTGGAGCGGACAGTAACATGGTTAAAGTCTGTAGCCTTAGTCGTTGGAAGACAGACAATGTATAAAAGGAGCGAACCCTTTATCAGAGCCATTGGTTCTGCGTATTCTATTGCCTCAACTTCATTTTGGCAAGGAAGGTTCTCCACTTAGGAAAGGAGTGAGCTAATTTCAACATTGTCTATTATGTAAGAATCTACTATGCCTTTTTTGCCATTTGGACCGCAACCACTATTTCCTTAATTTCGTCTTTAACAATTTCTATCTTGTTGAACAGCATCTGCTCGTATTTATCATTATTTGCTTTATCAATTTCTGCCAATATTGTATTATAATTGTCGATGAGATCTGAAGATACTTTGGTTATGTGCTGGTTTATTTTATACTGCTTATTGTTGTTTTCCATGATTTGATTCTGGCTTTTTAGAACAGCATTCCAATCGGTAGCATCCGGGTTTCCAGCTATCCAATTCCAGGCTGAACCAATCCAATTTATTGATCGCTTTGTTCTATTTTCGTGTCGTAAACGATATAATAATTCTGAAATTACAGATAATTGATGTTGAAGCTGTGGTCGTAAAATACTCGATCTATTGTCTCGGTGTTGCACTACTGCTTCCATATTAGTAAGTATTTTGTTATACTGATGCAAGTCGATGGTGTGGATGATTTCAAAATTTCCGCTTATAATCTTCCCGAGTCCTAGTTTAATTGCTCCGATAGGTGTATCGTATTCATACACGTCCACTGTAGCTTGCGCTCTTCGTAAGATCATCCTTTAATGAAGGAAACATTTTTCAGGTGTAACTTATGACTGTATTTCTGTTGTTTTTAGAAACTACTTCTTTTATGTACAGAGGCTTATATTTAGGTTTGATTTGCTTATTGGCTTTAAAAACGATATATCCTGGCTCGTATGTTTTTGGCTCAGATCGTCTTGCGTTGTGATTTTCCAGTTGATTTTTTTGATTCCGTAAAATTTCCTGTTTTAAATGTTGATTCAATTTAGTGCTAAAGTCATGCAATTGCTGATAATTTATACGCTCGGACCGATTAAAAGATATATATATATATATAGGCTTCCTTTTTGTCACGGAATGGAACGAAATGTTGTATCTATCAACAGCTATGTTCACAATCTCTTTAGCCAAAATATCTGGGTAGTCCTTAAGGAGCTATCTTACAATCTCAAGTAACGTCGAATGGAGTCTCTCAACTGCTCCATTTACTTCACTTTTTTGTGGTGGAGTCAAATAGACTGTTAGACCTAACTCCTCTAAGACGTTGTGAATGATAGGGCTTATGAACCCCTCTTCGTTGTCTGAAACAAGTATCTTTGGAATTGAAAAGTAATGTAGGACCTTCAGTATTTTTTGGCGAAGTTCTAGGGTAGATTTGTCTTTAACACGAAAGAACTTTGCGAATTTACTAAACTTGTCCACGCAGGTAATATACTTTTCGCCCATAATTTCCCAAACATCTAGATGCAAGATCTCTGTTGGGTATCCCGGATTTGGTGTTTTTTGCAACTTAGGTTTTTCCGGGTGGCGATCATACGTATTTATGTTGCAATTCTTGCAACTTGCTGTGTACTTTTTTATCAAACTGGTCATTTTTGGGAAATAGTATCTCTCGAGAGTTTGTTCTTTATTCTCACGGTGATTGCTATGAGCTATATGGTGCTCCTTTTATATTATTCCCAGACAACTAGTCCCCATTAGATATTTCTTCAACTACCCGCTGTGTGATCCGAATTTTGTATTTTAAAATGTTCCTTAAATAAATTTTGCAAAAGCTGGATGAATCGTTCCGGAATCTTGATTCCATTGACAATGTTGAGAGCTAGTGTTTCTTTCAGGATCTTCATCAATTTGTCTTTGGTTCTTCTTTCAGGCGTACATAATGCCTTTGGTAGCAATAATGCGGTTGTTCATACGCGTTAATTTCTTTACCCTCCGATATAATAATTTGCTCCTTGAAGACATTTATAGGGATCGCAGTGTTCGCAGTGTGGTATGATGTTGGTGTTGTCTTCGTTCGCGCTGTGCGCTGTCTCTTAACTAAAACTAAGCATATTTACTTCAACTGGGGGTCTGGAAAGGGCATCTTACATGAAGTTGGTTTTGCCAGGCCTATAATTCAGTTCATAATTATACTCCTCGATCCTTGACTTCCACCGTTTGAGCTTTGCACTATGACTAGCATTGCAAAGGGCGAAGGTTAAAGGCTGGTGATTGGTCATTATTTTGATCTTCTTCGCTCCATAAAGGTAACTGCTCAACTTATCGAGTGCCCAGACAATAGCCAAGAGCTCGTTCTCGTTTGTAGCGTAGTTTTCCTCTAGCTTTTACAGTGATCTAGATATGTATATATTTGGTCTATCCTTTCCAATTTCCCCTTGTGACACCACTGCCCCAACTGCGTAATTTAACGCATCCGTTGTTAAAATGAATGGCTTATCTGAATCCGGGAAAGCTAGATGATATTAGCAGCGTCTTTATTTCACAAATGGCTTTCAGTTGGGTATAATCAAGCTGAATGTCTTTATGCTTCGACTGATTGGCTGTAACCTGAGCCTTTTGACCGCGAGTCAGATTTGTTAAAGGCTTCGCAATTTTTGGCCAAATCTCTAATAAACTCCCGATAGTACGATGGCATGCCAAGAAACGCTTTCAGGTCTTTCAGATTAGATGGTGCTTTTATTTTACTGATGGCCGAGATTTTTTCTGGATCAGGCAGAATTCTGCTTTCTGATATGATGTACCCTAAAAACTGAACCTGGCCCTTGAGAAACGTAGATTTATCTTCGTTAACTTTTAAATTTGCCTTATTCAATTGATCCCTCTGAAGGTTTTCCAGATGTTGTTTTTCTGTTTCTACCAAGACAATAATATCGTCGATGTATACGAAGCAGATTTTTCCGATAAAAGCTTTCAGTACATCGTCGATCATTCGCTGAAAAATGGCAGACGCATTCTTGAGGCCGAATGGTAACCTTGTGAATTCGTATTTGCCATTTGCAGTCGAACAAGCCGTTTTCGGGATATCACACTCTTTCAACTTAATCTGATGAAATCCCGATGTGAGGTCAAGGGTGGTAAATAATCTAGATTTCCCAAAGCTAGCAAGTGGGTTCGTAATATCAGGTATGGGATACGTGTCAGATATAGTAACAGTATTGAATCTTTTGAAATCTACTACGAGCCGAAACTGCTTTTCACCCAAGGACTTTGGCTTTTAAGGCACGATCCGAATCGGGGAATTATACGGACTTTAAGGTGGGCGAATAATTCCGTCCTAAAGCATTTTGGCTATCTGTTTTTGGACCTCACCTCGTAAATTTATTGAATACGGATATGATTTGACATATACTGGTTCTGGCGTGGATGTTTTTATTTCAGCCTCGATGCTTGTTTCCACCATTTGCGAATCGGTTACCGGACCAAAAATTTCAGCATAATTATCAAGCAACCTTCGTAGTTTCATTTTCGTTGCGTTGTTTAAATGATCGCCTTTAATTTCCAAGCTGTTCGCTTGCTTAGATTGTTTCGCCTTCAGTGGTATCTTAATGTTGGGTGAAATTTCCAATGTGCTGTTTTTCCTGTCGATCACAGTATCTAATTGTTTCAGCATGTCGTCTCCAATGATGCCGTCGAACGATTTTAGCTCTGACAAGATAAAGAAGTCAAAAGTGCGTCGCTTCCTTGGCTTTTAAAAAATCTCCCGGTAACCTTTTCGATGATTGGTATCCCTCATGCAGCCGATTGAGTATTAAAAGGGGTTTCGACAGGTTGTGCATTAAAAGAAAATTTTGAAGCTATGAAATTCTTGTTTGCTCCTGTGTCGATTGAGAATTTCAAAACCTGGCTATCACATAAGACATATTCTAGGTATGGTACGCTAGACAGGCGTCCATCATAAAATTTACATGGTTAACATCAACGTTACTTTCATCAGCTTGAAACTGTTCGAAATAATCCTCGTTCGATTGTTCTTCGGAGCTTGAATCGTGGCATATTTCAGAACGATCATTATACGCATCTTCTGATTGATCTTTGATTTCAAGATTATAATTACGTTGGGACTTTTTCGGGTAAATTGCGGAATCGTTTGAACATTTAATTGGTTGAACATAAGAAGATCGATTCATGTAGTCCACCTGCCTTGTTTGAATGGACCTATAAACCTCCATTGAAATTAAGGGTTTAGGCTGATTGGGTCTTGGTGGAGTTATATTTTGAACAGTTGAACGAATATTTCCCGCTATGTTGTGAGCTTGATTTCTGAAGGGTGTACTTAGCTGTGGTTGGGAAGAGTTTAACCTATTTTGATTGGGTCGAATTTTGATGTGAAGAATTGATTTACGGGTGCTGAGACAGAGTTATTAGCATGCCTTTGATGGATATGATAGTTCCTGTAAGTGAGGTTCTGGAATTCCAGACATGAAGCGTATGCTTCAGGAAGAATCTAAGGTCTTTGTGCCATTAGCATGCGGGATAAATCCCCATTCAGGCCACGCATGAATACATCTAGAGCGCGGTTACGATAATTATCGGTCAACGCAATCAATGTTTCCCGCGAATGGTCCTCAGTTTTAATTTTGTTGATGAGCAT
>OX376372.1:139943094-139980819 GCA_947369275.1 Nemotelus nigrinus
AATATCTTGTCACTTGAACATCTCGATCAGAGTAAGTTGCCTCGACGTTGGAGCTCGTTTTTCGTGCGGCAAGGTCACGCAGGTGCCGGACGGCAAGAAGTTTTACACCGTTGCATTCGGGTTGCCGTTCCATCCACTTGAGGGCGTTATCGAAACACATAGACGCCTCGCTGTGAGTTGATACACTTTGGTCTTGTGCCTCTTCCATTTCGGTCTCATTGTCATCCTCTTCATTATCCTGTTCGTCCATGGCACTCGCTGCGATTTCATCATCTGTCTGTATCTGGAACCCTTGATCATTCTTATCACAGTGCAACCACTCTTCCATATTAGCGACATCACACGCTGAACATCCCGCGATGTAATTAGCCATGCTTACAAACTCTTCCACTAATGGTAATTCCTGATCGTCCTCATTAACTTCAGCGGTTGAATCTCGTTCCTTCGCCTGCTTTTCTTACTCAAGTTGCTCTTTTGTTGATGTGCCGTTTATTTTATTCCAAGCTCGTTTCAGTGAAACACTTTTAACCATCTTCCAGGAATCTGCAATAATGTAGCAACAGTCTGTCAAGTTGATTTTTTGTACAAATCCAAAACCCGTTCTTCATTGTTCTCTTCAGCCAGAAGCAATTTACGAAGCAACTGTTGTCTGTTAAAACGTTTCGTGCAGTCAATAGCGCCCTGGTCCATGGGCTACAGCAGACTTGTGAAGTTGGGTGGTGAAAAGAGACACTTAAATTTCCCTTCTTCTCTCACGAGAAGCTCAAGTGATGGATGCGTTGGTGCATTGTCAATAATAAGCAAACTTTTCCCTTTTTTCCTGTTTCCTTTTTAAACTTTTTTGTTTCAGGAATAAAGGTTTTATCATACCAGTCCAAAAAATACTGCTGTCCATCCATGCACTCTTCTGATTTGTATAGTTCACTGGTAACTTGGCTACGTTCTTAAAAGCCCTCGGCTTTTTTTTCTTTGCCAATCAATAGAGAAAGGCGTTGGGTACCAGTAGAGTTAGCGCAGACCATTATGGTGACGCGATCTATACTGTTTATGTGGCTTGCAGCACTCTGTTCTCTTTGAGATGCTAGGGTTTTTCTCGGCAAAGATTTCCAATTCAAACCAGTCTCATCAGCATTGCAAACAAGATCAGTGTCGTAGCTTTCAGTTTCTTATTTAAAGGTGTTCAAAAGTTTATTAGCAGTGATTGATTATTTTTGGTTTGTCTTTTAGTGAGAGGACGACACGTTTCCGCTTTGCACACATTTTGGTAAGGAGAGGGAGTTGCTCACTGACAGTAATTCAGTGTTATTGAGTTGAAAAACAAACAAAAGTTCAAACCATCCGTTTCACGGAAGCCGCACGACGCAAAACATGTACGTACATAGTGTCTTGCCTCTAGTTTTCAGCTATAACAGTTGAAATATATCTGGAATCCAGTGAGTTCCAACTTGTTACAACCAAACAAAGGAAAAATTTCTTGGTTTTATACGCTTAGGACCGATTCGGATGATTGGCGATTCTGTTAATCAGCGTTTGGATAATCGGCGTTCTATTGTATAAATATATATATATATATATATATATATATATATATATATATATATATATATATATATATATATATATATATATATATATATATATATATATATATATATATATATATATATATATTTATATTGTTACGGACAGCTGTTTGCCGCCACTCATCGTATAAGAAAAATTATCTTTGAGGGATTAAAAAATGTGTGAAGATTTTATACACTTCTTTGTAGTATCATATCAACCATTTCTTACTCAAAGGAATAATTAGCATTTCCTTTAACACAAATGATGAAAATGTTCAGTGCTGGCAACATTTGTCCAACACAGCAGCAATAAATCTACCATAACAGGCTCATGCTTAATCAATCTTTCCTTTGAATTTAGTTTTCATCCGAGGATATCATCGAAAGTTTCAGCGATTAAACTATGTCTGGGGCTGCCATCCGAAAAATTTCCAAAACTCGGAAAATTTATATATCGGTTGCTTATTTTATTGTAAATGCTTTGCTTATGAATACAAAATCAAAGCATCTGTTGGTGCAATATTTACGAAATTGCCTGGTGCTGGCAATCATGTGCTAGCACCATAGTCGCTTCACGTTGTGTTCAACCCACTCTATGAATTTCGTTTCGATTGAATGGCTGCGCTGTAAGTTTGTCACGGCCGCGAGCTTTAATTTTTCATTACAAAAAAAAAAAGAATCTCCACCGCCGTCCAACAGGGAGAAAGATGGAGATTTGCCACTGACAATCCCGATAGGAATTCAGAAACTTTGCGATTAGGTTAACTACGATAAGATTAGTAGAATAGAAATAGATTAATATAATAATTATAAGAGAAATAAATTAGTACAATAATTAGTATAATAAAATAGACACAAGATACTACGACAATACAAACGAAACGAAGCAACATCAACATCTACGACGCCCGTATGCACCTACAGCATTGATCACAACCAAGCCGACAGCGCCTTATGGACACGAAATCTGAGCTGAGCTTTCGAGATTAATTGTAAACAATTTTCGGGCACAGCTTGTCGGAATTCAGAAAAGTCAAAACGTTTGGCCCATAGGAGCGAGTGGCGTCAAAGGTGATTTCGGATCTCTATGTGCGCATTTATCAGCTTTCATAGCTAGAAATCACTAATCTCGTTTCAAATGCATCTTTGAGCAGCAAAAGGAAAATTAGCGTTTCAAAAAAAAGCAAAACATAAATATTGCGTTTAGCGCAGGTGACAAGCGGCGGTCACTTGACAGTTGAAGCAGCGAGTAAATTAGTTCGTGGATGGAGTCAACGAGTAAATTAGTTCGTGAATGGAGTCAACGAGTAAATTAGTTCGTGGATGGAGTCAACGAGTAAATTAGTTCGTGGATGGAATCAGCGCGTAAATTAGCATTTATCGAATAAGGTGGATCCAACGGGTCTGTAAAAGTCCCAATATGTGGAAAAGTGCAAGTTGGGAAAAAGATCTTGTTCTTTGGTCTCTTCTGATTTGGACCGGGTAAGGAGACGGATGCATCCAGAGCTGAATAGGAAATTTCAAGTGGTTTTTCTTTTCTTTCCTTCCATTTTGTTTCTGGTGGTTGCGGGGAGAATCCCTGAACGAGATCGAGGACAAAAACTAAGCGACAGGCGCGAACACAGTGCGAGCAGAGTGAGCATTTGGTGCTGAAAACGTTAAGCGACAGGCGCGAACACAGTGCGAGTAGCCGAATTGGTGCTGGAAACGTTAAGCGACAGGCGCGAACACAGTGCGAGTAGCCGAATTGGTGCTGGAAACGTTAGGCTACAGGCGCGGACACAGTGCGAGCAGCCGAATTGGTGCTGGAAAAGTTAATCGACAGGCGTGGGACACAGCGCGAGGAATTCATCGATGATATCGGAACACAGCGGAGAAACGAGGCTCCAGGTTAGATAGGTGTAAGTCATAATTCAATATATTCTTTGTGTAGAAGTAAGAATGGTTACCATGAAATGGCAACGCTTGACGTATGAATACAGAACTGTGCGTGTAAATTGTGCCGAAAAGAAAAGAGAGAAAACAAATTAAAGTGAAATCCAATCAAATCATCGTAAGTAGAAATCTCGTGCACGTTTGGTAAATTTTCAGTGGCCGGTGAGTTAAAAGCTGTGACCTCGTTCTCGCTTCGGGGCTACAGCGCGGTGATAGTTTCCGGGAGTGAAGCGAGTGGCGCCCGAACCATCCCATTCTCCGTGAGCGTAGGCCACCCGGAACTATCCCCCCCTTGGTCCAAGAGTGGGCCACAGGTGGGTAATCACGTGGCGACAAATAACGGTAATAAATTGGCGCCCAACGTGGGGCCTATAATTTCAGTTTAAACCGGTTTCCGATTTCGTTTATAAGAAACGATCAATTTTGGCTAACACGTGGTTGAAATTTCGGCTAAAATTAGTTATCAGTTTTGAACAAAGCACGTGAACGGGGCAAATTAAAATTACCGTAAAAACGACACAAAAATACAGATCCAAAGATATAGATACAATAAATAACGATCCAAAGATAGCGATTACAAATATTCAAAGTCGGACAATAGTGGCATATGATCAGAAGCTTACGTATATAGTGATCCAAACTCAGAATATTATAGCGTACGTGTTGAATTTGATTTAGATCTTGCTTTCAGAGCCTTTATATATATATTAAATAAAATTTTCAGCATATTTTATATATCAAATATTTGGTTCTACCTACTGAAGACTAGGCTGTGTGTGAGTGATAGATCGTGTGGTGAATATGCTGTTTGTTGCTGGGTTGATGTAAAATTTTTAAGAGTATCGTGTAACAAATTCCGCATTGGTGAAGATTTTATAGTGAAGCGTGGATAAATCGAGACGGGGGCTGAGTTCTCTCGTGGATTATTGTCTTTGCTGTGTAATTTCCAATTGGGATCTTTGCTGGGGTTTTGAAATCACTAGCAGTTTGCGATCCAATTTAACTTGTCGGGTGTCGTTATCCGTGGAAATTTTCTTATCCGCTGTTGAATACACCAAGTAAACCACGAGTAAAACTCCCACATCTTGCGTCTACGCGCTCACGTTTGCTCCATTTTCATGGTTTATTAGTTTTTGTATAATCTAGTAACTACCGAGTTGAACAGGGCTTCATTAGCCGGAGTGGTATCTTCCGGTGGGCTAATTTTTCAGAGCAAGGGGACGGCCGCGCGTAAGTAATTGGTGAGCCGTGAAATAGGAAAAGAGTCAGCTTATCGGGAGTCGATAAGTGACCAGGCGGTGTTTGAGCAAAGTGGAGTTTTGGAGAGACTGCCTAGCTTTGTGTGGTGCCTGGCGCAGTCAGCAATTCAAACCTTTCGGTCCTTGGGGGTTTCTTACGGGAACGTGGTACAGTAGGAACAGCTTTGGACTTATCCGGATAGATTACAGCAAAGTGTTGGGTGTAGTAAAGGAGAGGGTAGTACGTCTTTAGTTTCAACCTCAGGGTTGCGTAATCACATCAAAATGGGTCAGGCAATAAAAATATTGGTGGATCGGCTCAGGAAAGATGAGCTTGCCTATGAGCTGGAGATCCGGGGTCAGCCAACTGGAACGGTGGAAACGATGAGAAAGACGCTTCGAGTGGCAATGAGAGTGGGAGCCTCGATGGATACTTCTCTGATTTCCGTGAGGGAATACCCTTTCACTCTCAAGGAGGACTTGGAAGCCGTAGAGGGGAAACTTTTCGATGTCCAGACTTTGATTTCATATTTTCAGGGGGGGCCACAGTCGTCGGAATTCTTTAAAATTAAAACTAAGATCGAGTTCGGGATTCGAAGGTTGAAGAATGCGCAGCATGACAACGAGGAGATGTGGGGGGAGGCCAGTAAACTCCGGACTCGGCTGATTATGGCCATGGGCGAATTGCTAGTGAAGGCAGAAGGTAAGGAGGAGAATGAGGAGGAGGCAGGGCTAGCCATTGCATCAGGAGACGCCCACAACAGCGACCGGGAGTTGACGCCAGGCCGAGAGTTGGGACTGAATGTCGGTGGGGCTGTGGAGCCCACTCCTGATTCAGAAATCCCTAGCGACCCTTCGACTTCGACTCCCAGAATGGTACCGCTGCTGGCAAAAGGGCAAGAGGTGGCAAAATAGGGTTTGCGTTATAGTGGGGACTCGGGGTCGCTCAGTGCTTTCCTCGAGCGTGTGGAAGAGCTGCGGATAGCAAGGGGAGTTACCACCGGGCAGTTGTTTCAGTCGGCAGTGAAGATTTTTGAAGGGAGGGCGTTAGTTTGGTTTCAGGCAAATCGATCCAGGGAACGTCCGTGGCAGGAACTGATCCAGGAGATGCGCGCTGAGTTCTTCCGGACTACGATGATCGCTTGCTCGGAGAGATCACGAGACGCACACAAGGGCCCGAAGAAACCATGGGAGTATACGTCTCGGTGATGGAGGGGCTGTTTAGACGCCGCGCGATCCCGTGTTCGGAAGAGGAGAAGTTGAAGATCCTTAGGAGAAACATCGCTCCTTTTTACCAGACACAACTGGCACTAACCCCAGTACGGACCATTGCCGATCTTATCCGAGTGGGTCGTTCCTTAGAAGCAACGAGAGTCGCTGTAGAAGCCTATTTACCACCGCCACTCGCAAGTCTCAACGGTTGTTGGAACCGGATCTGGCGTACGTGGAGTGTGCAGACAGGGTGAATATAGTGACAATCTCCGGAAATGATATTCAGTGTTGGAATTACCGACGAAACGGACACACTTCCCGGAATTGCCCGGAGCCTCCTAAGTGTTTTGGCTGTGGTCGGGTAGGCGTGAGAAAAATTAATTGCCCAAACTGTCAGGGAAGACCGACTCGTAATGGGGGGCCACCACGCAGAGACACCGGAAGTAGGAGAAGTACACCAGAATCTTCGGAAAACGGGCACGGTGTCCAGTAGGCGGCAGCCTGGACACGCCGAGCGAGACGGACAGAGCCACGCAACTAAGCTACGTATTGACTCAGAGGCTAGGAGATAAGAGGCCACACCTTGAGGTGGATGTTATGGGACGTAAATTCCTGGCGCTCTTAGATTCTGGCGCCTCCAATACAGTAGTGGGTGGAGAGGGCTGGCAGGCGATGACGCAGTTGGGAGTGGAGCTCCTGGCTACCAACCAGTGGACAATACGGTTGGCCAATGACCAAGGATGTCCCATCATCGGGACAGCGGTGGTTCCGTTCAAACTAAAGGAAAAGGTGAAGTGGCTGCGGGTGCTGGTGGTCCCTTCTTTGCCGCTGACCCTGATTCTGGGAGTGGACTTCGCCAAACGGTTTGAGGTAGTGTTGAAATTAAGTGAGAATACTTGGGATTTTGTCAGCACTGTAAGGGTGGAGCAAGAGGAACAGCTCAGGGCACGCAGTCGACTGTCGGGGGCAGAACAAGCGGCGCTGGACCAAATGTTGACTGAGGAGTTCAACCTAATGGGGGAAAGGGGTTGGCTGTACCACTCGGGTGGAACACGTCATCAAGACAGACTCGCCGCCAATGAAGCAACGCTACTACCCGGTTTCGCCTGCGGCCCAACAGCATATCGACACCGAGCTGAACGACATGCTAGCTCAAGGAATAGTGGAGAGGTCTGTCAGTCCTTGGGCATCGCCCATATTGTTGGCGAAAAAGAAGGACGGCTCCTACCGATTTTGTGTGGATTATCGTAAACTAAATCGGGTCACAGAGCACGACGCCTATCCCATATCCTACGTGTCGGCCACGCTGGATAAGCTACGAGAAGCCAAGTATCTGTCTTCCTTAGACATCAAGTCAGCTTATTGGCAAGTGCCCATGGCTGAAAACTCAAAAAAATTTACAGCTTTTACCGTGCCACATCGGGGGCTGTTTCAATTTAAAAGAATGCCGTTTGGGCTGCAGAACGCCCCTGCGACTTGGCAAAGGCTGATTGACCAAGTTTTGGGTCCTGATTTGGAGACGTACGTTTTTACTTATTTAAACGACATCATTGTGGTGACCCAGGATTTTTCCAAGCATGTTGAAGTTCTGCGAGAGGTTCTCGAGCGTCTCAGGAAGGCGGGGTTGCGGGTGTCCCGTGATAAATGCGAATTCTGTCGCCCACAAGTTAAATACCTGGGTTACGTGGTGGACGAAAAAGGCCTGAATGTGGACCCCGATAAAGTTAAATGCGTGCTGGATATCCCTCCTCCTACCACCGTGAAGGGAGTGAGACAATTTTTAGGAATGGTATCCTGGTACCGGCGCTTTATACCAGCTTTCGCCACAATTTTGTCGCCACTAACCACTCTATTAAAGAAAAACTAAAAGTTCTTGTGGACCCAGAAATGCCAGGATGCTTTCACGCAGGCAAAAATGAAGTTGGCCACCGCACCGATCTTAACGTGTCCAGACTATCGTCTGCCCTTCAGCATTCAGACTGACGCGTCAGACCGAGGGTTGGGAGCAGTGCTATCGCAGAACCACCCGGATGGGGAGAAGGTCATCTGCTATCTCAGCAGATCCTTGACCAAAACGGAACGGAAATACTCCACAACCGAGAAAGAGTGCCTTGCGGTTTTATGGGCCATCGAGAAGCTGAGGCCATATGTGGAGGGATCTAAGTTCTCAGTGGTCACTGACCACTATTCCTTGGTTTGGCTCCACAATATGAAAGATCCTACGGGGCGTTTGGCAAGGTGGGCCGTGCGTCTCCAACAATACAGTTTTGAAATCATTCATAGGAAGGGTAAGGACCATCTAGTCCCCGACGCTCTTTCGCGCATGCTGCCAGATGAAAAGGTAGCAGCAATCACCGGTTTTGGCAACAAGTGGTTCGAAACCATGAGGAACAAAGTGCTAGGGGCACTGGAGCGTTATGCGGATTGGCGAGTGGCCGGAGAAGCATTGTGGAAACATTTACCGGGGCGTTACCCTGAGTTGGAAGGAGCGGAGGCTTGGAAGAGGGTAATACCTAAGACAGAGCGGAAGGAAATTCTGTATCGTTGCCATGACGACCCAGTAGCCGGACATATGGGGGCTAGTCGCACGTTAGGACGGGTGGGGCAAAGTATTATTGGCCGAAGATGGCGGCCGACGTCACCACTTACGTGCGGAGGTGTAAGGTGTGCAAAGCTGTTACCAGAGTGCTCGAGGACCAAGTGTTTCTATTGTTTGGGGTACCCCGGTGGCTCGTGTGTGATAACGGGGTCCAGTTAAGAGGGAAGTATCTCCAGGACATGACGGCAAAGTATGGAACAAAAATAAAGTACACGGCGTTATACCATCCGCAAGCTAATCCTGCGGAACGCAAAAATCAAGACATCAAACGTATGTTGCGCTCATATGTCACGGAGAACCATCGGCGGTGGGATCAGGATCTGGCAAAAATCGCGTGCGCCTTGCGGACCTATAAGCACGAAGTCACACAAGTCACTCCTTACTTCTTTAACTTTGGGCGAGAAATGGTGACTTAGCCCGACGACAAAGAACGGCCGGAAGTGAGGCAGGAAAGTCTAGGGCCGGAAGCCAGAGCCGTGGAGCTTGAGCGGGTACGAGTGGACGTACGAGAGCGAATGACAGCCGCGGTTCGACAGAGTTCCAAAAAATATAATTTACGGAAACGGGACGTGGGGTATGGAGTGGGAGAGGCCGTTTGGCGGAAGAATTACACTCTCTCGGATGCAGCGAAGTTTTATTCCGCAAAACTGGCACCTGAGTATGTTGGACCCTTTTGGATACAGAAGCAAGTCTCCGGGTGGACCTACCAACTAGTGGACCACCAGGGTTAAAACGCGGGAACATGGCATGCGAAAGATTTGAAACGGTACGTGGAATAAAGAAATACGAAGATGGTCTTAAGCTAGAAAGTAGAACGGGAGCGGCCCGACATACCCATAAATTAATCTTATCTTTTTGTAATTGCGGGAAACTGGGGAAGTACATAAGTATTTAAAACTAAGTACATACGTAGTTAACACTAAAAGGTGGTGGATATATATATATATATTAAGAACGTGCATGGCAGGCGGTACGACCATACTCCAGATCCAGTAAGGAAAATAACCGTGAGGAAAAGAATAATAAAACGTATGGTGGTGGGTTACAAACAAAAAAACTTAGTACGGTGGCGGGTTGAATTAGTTGGGGATAGATTAAGATACCTATGGTGATGGGGAACTAAGCAAATCCACTTAGGTATAAAATAAATTTAGAATACATATAGGTCGTACCGCAAAACGAATTACCTAATAGATATCACGAAGCGATAATAGGAATGAGTGTGAATGCACAGATCTTTGTAGGTAGAACTAGAATAAGATTAAATGCGACTCCGCTGGGGAACGACGCGACGCGATACCGGGACTCGCGATGTGTCCGGGGTATTAATTGTCGAGAATTCCTACGTAATTCTCTGAGGCGAGGGGGGTGTCACGGCCGCGAGCTTTAATTTTTCATTACAAAAAAAAAGAATCTCCACCGCCGTCCAACAGGGAGAAAGATGGAGATTTGCTACTGACAATCCCGATAGGAATTCAGAAACTTTGCGATTAGCTACATGTAACTGGTTAACTACGATAAGACTAGTAGAATAGAAATAGATTAATATAATAATTATAAGAGAAATAAATTAGTACAATAATTAGTATAATAAAATAGACACAAGATACTACGACATTACAAACGAAACGAAGGAACATCAACATCTACGACGCCCGTATGCACCTACAGCATTGATCACAACCAAACCGACAGCGCCTTATGGACACGAAAATTGAGCTGAGCTTTCGAGATTCTTTGTAAACAATTTTCGGGCACCATGCAAAGAAAAAAACTTGCCGCACAAGACGTCTGATTCGAAGGAGATTTACTACACAGTGACTGATATTGTGGGAATTCAGAAAAGTCAAAACGTTTGGCCCATAGGAGCGAGTGGCGTCAAAGGTGATTTCGGATCTCTATGTGCGCATTTATCAGCTTTCATAGCTAGAAATCACTAATCTCGTTTAAAATGCATCTTTGAGCAGCAAAAGGAAAATTAGCGTTTCAAAAAAAAGCAAAACATAAATATTGCGTTTAGCGCAGATGACAAGCGGTGGTCACTTGACAGTTGAAGCAGCGAGTAAATTAGTTCGTGGATGGAGTCAACGAGTAAATTAGTTCGTGAATGGAGTCAACGATTAAATTAGTTCGTGGATGGAGTCAACGAGTAAATTAGTTCGTGGATGGAATCAGCGCGTAAATTAGCATTTATCGAATAAGGTGGATCCAACGGGTCTGTAAAAGTCCCAATATGTGGAAAAGTGCAAGTTGGGAAAAAGATCTTGTTCTTTGGTCTCTTCTGATTTGGACCGGGTAAGGAGGCGGATGCATCCAGAGCTGAATAGGAAATTTCAAGTGGTTTTTCTTTTCTTTCCTTCCATTTTGTTTCTGGTGGTTGCGGGGAGAATCCCTGAACGAGATCGAGGACAAAAACTAAGCGACAGGCGCGAACACAGTGCGAGCAGAGTGAGCATTTGGTGCTGAAAACGTTAAGCGACAGGCGCGAACACAGTGCGAGTAGCCGAATTGGTGCTGGAAACGTTAAGCGACAGGCGCGAACACAGTGCGAGTAGCCGAATTGGTGCTGGAAACGTTAAGCTACAGGCGCGGACACAGTGCGAGCAGCCGAATTGGTGCTGGAAAAGTTAATCGACAGGCGTGGGACACAGCGCGAGGAATTCATCGATGATATCGGAACACAGCGGAGAAACGAGGCTCCAGGTTAGATAGGTGTAAGTCATAATTCAATATATTCTTTGTGTAGAAGTAAGAATGGTTACCATGAAATGGCAACGCTTGACGTATGAATACAGAACTGTGCGTGTAAATTGTGCCGAAAAGAAAAGAGAGAAAACAAATTAAAGTGAAATCCAATCAAATCATCGTTAGTAGAAATCTCGTGCACGTTTGGTAGATTTTCAGTGGCCGGTGAGTTAAAAGCTGTGACCTCGTTCTCGCTTCGGGGCTACAGCGCGGTGATAGTTTCCGGGAGTGAAGCGAGTGGCGCCCGAACCACCCCATTCTCCGTGAGCGTAGGCCACCCGGAACTATCCCCCCCTTGGTCCAAGAGTGGGCCACAGGTGGGTAATCACGTGGCGACAAATAACGGTAATAAATTGGCGCCCAACGTGGGGCCTATCATTTCAGTTTAAACCGGTTTCCGATTTCGTTTATAAGAAACGATCAATTTTGGCTAACACGTGGTTGAAATTTCGGCTAAAATTAGTTATCAGTTTTGAACAAAGCACGTGAACGGGGCAAATTAAAATTACCGTAAAAACGACACAAAAATACAGATCCAAAGATATAGATACAATAAATAACGATCCAAAGATAGCGATTACAAATATTCAAAGTCGGACAATAGTGGCATATGATCAGAAGCTTACGTATATAGTGATCCAAACTCAGAATATTATAGCGTACGTGTTGAATTTGATTTAGATCTTGCTTTCAGAGCCTTTATATATATATTAAATAAAATTTTCAGCATATTTTATATATCAAATATTTGGTTCTACCTACTGAAGACTAGGCTGTGTGTGAGTGATAGATCGTGTGGTGAATATGCTGTTTGTTGCTGGGTTGATGTAAAATTTTTAAGAGTATCGTGTAACAAATTCCGCATTGGTGAAGATTTTATAGTGAAGCGTGGATAAATCGAGACGGGGGCTGAGTTCTCTCGTGGATTATTGTCTTTGCTGTGTAATTTCCAATTGGGATCTTTGCTGGGGTTTTGAAATCACTAGCAGTTTGCCATCCAATTTAACTTGTCGGGTGTTGCTATCCGTGGAAATTTTCTTATCCGCTGTTGAATACACCAAGTAAACCACGAGTAAAACTCCCACATCTTGCGTCTACGCGCTCACGTTTGCTCCATTTTCATGGTTAATTAGTTTTTGTATAATCTAGTAACTACCGAGTTGAACAGGGCTTCATTAGCCGGAGTGGTATCTTCCGGTGGGCTAATTTTTCAGAGCAAGGGGACGGCCGCGCGTAAGTAATTGGTGAGCCGTGAAATAGGAAAAGAGTCAGCTTATCGGGAGTCGATAAGTGACCAGGCGGTGTTTGAGCAAAGTGGAGTTTTGGAGAGACTGCCTAGCTTTGTGTGGTGCCTGGCGCAGTCAGCAATTCAAACCTTTCGGTCCTTGGGGGTTTCTTACGGGAACGTGGTACAGTAGGAACAGCTTTGGACTTATCCGGATAGATTACAGCAAAGTGTTGGGTGTAGTAAAGGAGAGGGTAGTACGTCTTTAGTTTCAACCTCAGGGTTGCGTAATCACATCAAAATGGGTCAGGCAATAAAAATATTGGTGGATCGGCTCAGGAAAGATGAGCTTGCCTATGAGCTGGAGATCCGGGGTCAGCCGACTGGAACGGTGGAAACGATGAGAAAGACGCTTCGAGTGGCCATGAGAGCGGAGGCCTCGATGGATACTTCGCTGATTTCCGTGAGGGAATACCCTTTCACTCTCAAGGAGGACTTGGAAGCCGTAGAGGGGAAACTTTTCGATGTCCAGACTTTGATTTCATATTTTCAGGGGGGGCCACAGTCGTCGGAATTCTTTAAAATTAAAACTAAGATCGAGTTCGGGATTCGAAGGTTGAAGAATGCGCAGCATGAACACGAGGAGATATGGGAGGAGGCCAGTAAACTCCGGACTCGGCTGATTATGGCCATGGGCGAATCGCTAGTGAAGGCGGAAGGTAAGGAGGAGAATGAGGAGGAGGCAGTGCTAGCCATTGCATCAGGAGACGCCCACAACAGCGACCGGGAGTTGACGCCAGGCCGAGAGTTGGGACTGAATGTCGGTGGGGCTGTGGAGCCCACTCCTGATTCAGAAATCCCTAGCGACCCTTCGACTTCGACTCCCAGAATGGTACCGCTGCTGGCAAAAGGGCAAGAGGTGGCAAAATAGGGTTTGCGTTATAGTGGGGACTCGGGGTCGCTCAGTGCTTTCCTCGAGCGTGTGGAAGAGCTGCGGATAGCAAGGGGAGTTACCACCGGGCAGTTGTTTCAGTCGGCAGTGGAGATTTTTGAAGGGAAGGCGTTAGTTTGGTTTCGGGCAAATCGATCCAGGGAACGTTCGTGGCAGGAACTGATCCAGGAGATGCGCGCTGAGTTCTTCCGGACTACGATGATCGCTTGCTCGGAGAGATCACGAGACGCACACAAGGGCCCGAAGAAACCATGGGAGTATACGTCTCGGTGATGGAGGGACTGTTTAGACGCCGCGCGATCCCGTGTTCGGAAGAGGAGAAGTTGAAGATCCTTAGGAGAAACATCGCTCCTTTTTACCAGACACAACTGGCACTAACCCCAGTACGGACCATTGCCGATCTTATCCGAGTGGGTCGTTCCTTAGAAGCAACGAGAGTCGCTGTAGAAGCCTATTTACCACCGCCACTCGCAAGTCTCAACGGTTGTTGGAACCGGATCTGGCGTACGTGGAGTGTGCAGACAGGGTGAATATAGTGACAATCTCCGGAAATGATATTCAGTGTTGGAATTACCGACGAAACGGACACACTTCCCGGAATTGCCCGGAGCCTCCTAAGTGTTTTGGCTGTGGTCGGGTAGGCGTGAGAAAAATTAATTGCCCAAACTGTCAGGGAAGACCGACTCGTAATGGGGGGCCACCACGCAGAGACACCGGAAGTAGGAGAAGTACACCAGAATCTTCGGAAAACGGGCACGGTGTCCAGTAGGCGGCAGCCTGGACACGCCGAGCGAGACGGACAGAGCCACGCAACTAAGCTACGTATTGACTCAGAGGCTAGGAGATAAGAGGCCACACCTTGAGGTGGATGTTATGGGACGTAAATTCCTGGCGCTCTTAGATTCTGGCGCCTCCAATACAGTAGTGGGTGGAGAGGGCTGGCAGGCGATGACGCAGTTGGGAGTGGAGCTCCTGGCTACCAACCAGTGGACAATACGGTTGGCCAATGACCAAGGATGTCCCATCATCGGGACAGCGGTGGTTCCGTTCAAACTAAAGGAAAAGGTGAAGTGGCTGCGGGTGCTGGTGGTCCCTTCTTTGCCGCTGACCCTGATTCTGGGAGTGGACTTCGCCAAACGGTTTGAGGTAGTGTTGAAATTAAGTGAGAATACTTGGGATTTTGTCAGCACTGTAAGGGTGGAGCAAGAGGAACAGCTCAGGGCACGCAGTCGACTGTCGGGGGCAGAACAAGCGGCGCTGGACCAAATGTTGACTGAGGAGTTCAACCTAATGGGGAAAAGGGGTTGGCTGTACCACTCGGGTGGAACACGTCATCAAGACAGACTCGCCGCCAATGAAGCAACGCTACTACCCGGTTTCGCCTGCGGCCCAACAGCATATCGACACCGAGCTGAACGACATGCTAGCTCAAGGAATAGTGGAGAGGTCTGTCAGTCCTTGGGCATCGCCCATATTGTTGGCGAAAAAGAAGGACGGCTCCTACCGATTTTGTGTGGATTATCGTAAACTAAATCGGGTCACAGAGCACGACGCCTATCCCATATCCTACGTGTCGGCCACGCTGGATAAGCTACGAGAAGCCAAGTATCTGTCTTCCTTAGACATCAAGTCAGCTTATTGGCAAGTGCCCATGGCTGAAAACTCAAAAAAATTTACAGCTTTTACCGTGCCACATCGGGGGCTGTTTCAATTTAAAAGAATGCCGTTTGGGCTGCAGAACGCCCCTGCGACTTGGCAAAGGCTGATTGACCAAGTTTTGGGTCCTGATTTGGAGACGTACGTTTTTACTTATTTAAACGACATCATTGTGGTGACCCAGGATTTTTCCAAGCATGTTGAAGTTCTGCGAGAGGTTCTCGAGCATCTCAGGAAGGCGGGGTTGCGGGTGTCCCGTGATAAATGCGAATTCTGTCGCCCACAAGTTAAATACCTGGGTTACGTGGTGGACGAAAAAGGCCTGAATGTGGACCCCGATAAAGTTAAATGCGTGCTGGATATCCCTCCTCCTACCACCGTGAAGGGAGTGAGACAATTTTTAGGAATGGTATCCTGGTACCGGCGCTTTATACCAGCTTTCGCCACAATGTTGTCGCCACTAACCACTCTATTAAAGAAAAACTAAAAGTTCTTGTGGACCCAGAAATGCCAGGATGCTTTCACGCAGGCAAAAATGAAGTTGGCCACCGCACCGATCTTAACGTGTCCAGACTATCGTCTGCCCTTCAGCATTCAGACTGACGCGTCAGACCGAGGGTTGGGAGCAGTGCTATTGCAGAACCACCCGGATGGGGAGAAGGTCATCTGCTATCTCAGCAGATCCTTGACCAAAACGGAACGGAAATACTCCACAACCGAGAAAGAGTGCCTTGCGGTTTTATGGGCCATCGAGAAGCTGAGGCCATATGTGGAGGGATCTAAGTTCTCAGTGGTCACTGACCACTATTCCTTGGTTTGGCTCCACAATATGAAAGATCCTACGGGGCGTTTGGCAAGGTGGGCCGTGCGTCTCCAACAATACAGTTTTGAAATCATTCATAGGAAGGGTAAGGACCATCTAGTCCCCGACGCTCTTTCGCGCATGCTGCCAGATGAAAAGGTAGCAGCAATCACCGGTTTTGGCAACAAGTGGTTCGAAACCATGAGGAACAAAGTGCTAGGGGCACTGGAGCGTTATGCGGATTGGCGAGTGGCCGGAGAAGCATTGTGGAAACATTTAACGGGGCGTTACCCTGAGTTGGAAGGAGCGGAGGCTTGGAAGAGGGTAATACCTAAGACAGAGCGGAAGGAAATTCTGTATCGTTGCCATGACGACCCAGTAGCCGGACATATGGGGGCTAGTCGCACGTTAGGACGGGTGGGGGCAAAGTATTATTGGCCAAAGATGGCGGCCGACGTCACCACTTACGTGCGGAGGTGTAAGGTGTGCCAAGCTGTTAAATTGGAGAGACGAGCTTCGGCTGGGTTCATGGTCTCCCAAAGTGGAGAGGCGCAGCAACCCTGGGAAATGGTTTGCGTAGACCTGGTGGGGCCTCTGCCACGAACTAGTCAGGGACACAATTACATTTTAACCGTCCTTGACTACGTGAGTAAGTTCACTCTACTGTTTCCTGTACGGCAGGCGACGGCCTCCGCGGTTACCAGAGTGCTCGAGGACCAAGTGTTTCTATTGTTTGGGGTACCCCGGTGGCTCGTGTGTGATAACGGGGTCCAGTTAAGAGGGAAGTATCTCCAGGACATGACGGCAAAGTATGGAACAAAAATAAAGTACACGGCGTTATACCATCCGCAAGCTAATCCTGCGGAACGCAAAAATCAAGACATCAAACGTATGTTGCGCTCATATGTCACGGAGAACCATCGGCGGTGGGATCAGGATCTGGCAAAAATCGCGTGCGCCTTGCGGACCTATAAGCACGAAGTCACACAAGTCACTCCTTACTTCTTTAACTTCGGGCGAGAAATGGTGACTTAGCCCGACGACAAAGAACGGCCGGAAGTGAGGCAGGAAAGTCTAGGGCCTGAAGCCAGAGCCGTGGAGCTTGAGCGGGTACGAGTTGACGTACGAGAGCGAATGACAGCCGCGGTTCGACAGAGTTCCAAAATATATAATTTACGGAAACGGGACGTGGGGTATGGAGTGGGAGAGGCCGTTTGGCGGAAGAATTACACTCTCTCGGATGCAGCGAAGTTTTATTCCGCAAAACTGGCACCTGAGTATGTTGGACCCTTTTGGATACAGAAGCAAGTCTCCGGGTGGACCTACGCACTAGTGGACCACCAGGGTTAAAACGCGGGAACATGGCATGCGAAAGATTTGAAACGGTACGTGGAATAAAGAAATACGAAGATGGTCTTTAGCTAGAAAGTAGAACGGGAGCGGCCCGACATACCCATAAATTAATCTTATCTTTTTGTAATTGCGGGAAACTGGGGAAGTACATAAGTATTTAAAACTAAGTACATACGTAGTTAACACTAAAAGGTGGTAGATATATATATATTAAGAACGTGCATGGCAGGCGGTACGACCATACTCCAGATCCAGTAAGGAAAATAACCGTGAGGAAAAGAATAATAAAACGTATGGTGGTGGGTTACAAACAAAAAAACTTAGTACGGTGGCGGGTTGAATTAGTTGGGGATAGATTAAGATACCTATGGTGATGGGGAACTAAGCAAATCCACTTAGGTATAAAATAAATTTAGAATACAAATAGGTCGTACCGCAAAACGAATTACCCAATAGATATCACGAAGCGATAATAGGAATGAGTGTGAATGCACAGATCTTTGTAGGTAGAACTAGAATAAGATTAAATGCGACTCCGCTGGGGAACGACGCGACGCGATACCGGGACTCGCGATGTGTCCGGGGTATTAATTGTCGAGAATTCCTACGTAATTCTCTGAGGCGAGGGGGGTGTCACGGCCGCGAGCTTTAATTTTTCATTACAAAAAAAAAGAATCTCCACCGCCGTCCAACAGGGAGAAAGATGGAGATTTGCTACTGACAATCCCGATAGAAATTCAGAAACTTTGCGATTAGCTACATGTAACTGGTTAACTACGATAAGATTAGTAGAATAGAAATAGATGAATATAATAATTATAAGAGAAATAAATTAGTACAATAATTAGTATAATAAAATAGACACAAGATACTACGACAATACAAACGAAACGAAGCAACATCAACATCTACGACGCCCGTATGCACCTACAGCATTGATCACAACCAAGCCGACAGCGCCTTATGGACACGAAAATTGAGCTGAGCTTTCGAGATTCTTTGTAAACAATTTTCGGGCACCATGCAAAGAAAAAAACTTGCCGCACAAAACGTCTGATTCGAAGGAGATTTACTACACAGTGACTGATATTGTGGGAATTCAGAAAAGTCAAAACGTTTGGCCCATAGGAGCGAGTGGCGTCAAAGGTGATTTCGGATCTCTATGTGCGCATTTATCAGCTTTCATAGCTAGAAATCACTAATCTCGTTTAAAATGCATCTTTGAACAGCAAAAGGAAAATTAGCGTTTCAAAAAAAAGCAAAACATAAATATTGCGTTTAGCGCAGATGACAAGCGGCGGTCACTTGACAGTTGAAGCAGCGAGTAAATTAGTTCGTGGATGGAGTCAACGAGTAAATTAGTTCGTGAATGGAGTCAACGAGTAAATTAGTTCGTGGATGGAGTCAACGAGTAAATTAGTTCGTGGATGGAATTAGCGCGTAAATTAGCATTTATCGAATAAGGTGGATCCAACGGGTCTGTAAAAGTCCCAATATGTGGAAAAGTGCAAGTTGGGAAAAAAATCTTGTTCTTTGGTCTCTTCTGATTTGGACCGGGTAAGGAGGCGGATGCATCCAGAGCTGAATAGGAAATTTCAAGTGGTTTTTCTTTTCTTTCCTTCCATTTTGTTTCTGGTGGTAGCGGGGAGAATCCCTGAACGAGATCGAGGACAAAAACTAAGCGACAGGCGCGAACACAGTGCGAGCAGAGTGAGCATTTGGTGCTGAAAACGTTAAGCGACAGGCGCGAACACAGTGCGAGTAGCCGAATTGGTGCTGGAAACGTTAAGCGACAGGCGCGAACACAGTGCGAGTAGCCGAATTGGTGCTGGAAACGTTAAGCTACAGGCGCGGACACAGTGCGAGCAGCCGAATTGGTGCTGGAAAAGTTAATCGACAGGCGTGGGACACAGCGCGAGGAATTCATCGATGATATCGGAACACAGCGGAGAAACGAGGCTCCAGGTTAGATAGGTGTAAGTCATAATTCAATATATTCTTTGTGTAGAAGTAAGAATGGTTACCATGAAATGGCAACGCTTGACGTATGAATACAGAACTGTGCGTGTAAATTGTGCCGAAAAGAAAAGAGAGAAAACAAATTAAAGTGAAATCCAATCAAATCATCGTTAGTAGAAATCTCGTGCACGTTTGGTAGATTTTCAGTGGCCGGTGAGTTAAAAGCTGTGACCTCGTTCTCGCTTCGGGGCTACAGCGCGGTGATAGTTTCCGGGAGTGAAGCGAGTGGCGCCCGAACCACCCCATTCTCCGTGAGCGTAGGCCACCCGGAACTATCCCCCCCTTGGTCCAAGAGTGGGCCACAGGTGGGTAATCACGTGGCGACAAATAACGGTAATAAATTGGCGCCCAACGTGGGGCCTATAATTTCAGTTTAAACCGGTTTCCGATTTCGTTTATAAGAAACGATCAATTTTGGCTAACACGTGGTTGAAATTTCGGCTAAAATTAGTTATCAGTTTTGAACAAAGCACGTGAACGGGGCAAATTAAAATTACCGTAAAAACGACACAAAAATACAGATCCAAAGATATAGATACAATAAATAACGATCCAAAGATAGCGATTACAAATATTCAAAGTCGGACAATAGTGGCATATGATCAGAAGCTTACGTATATAGTGATCCAAACTCAGAATATTATAGCGTACGTGTTGAATTTGATTTAGATCTTGCTTTCAGAGCCTTTATATATATATTAAATAAAATTTTCAGCATATTTTATATATCAAATATTTGGTTCTACCTACTGAAGACTAGGCTGTGTGTGAGTGATAGATCGTGTGGTGAATATGCTGTTTGTTGCTGGGTTGATGTAAAATTTTTAAGAGTATCGTGTAACAAATTCCGCATTGGTGAAGATTTTATAGTGAAGCGTGGATAAATCGAGACGGGGGCTGAGTTCTCTCGTGGATTATTGTCTTTGCTGTGTAATTTCCAATTGGGATCTTTGCTGGGGTTTTGAAATCACTAGCAGTTTGCGATCCAATTTAACTTGTCGGGTGTCGCTATCCGTGGAAATTTTCTTATCCGCTGTTGAATACACCAAGTAAACCACGAGTAAAACTCCCACATCTTGCGTCTACGCGCTCACGTTTGCTCCATTTTCATGGTTAATTAGTTTTTGTATAATCTAGTAACTACCGAGTTGAACAGGGCTTCATTAGCCGGAGTGGTATCTTCCGGTGGGCTAATTTTTCAGAGCAAGGGGACGGCCGCGCGTAAGTAATTGGTGAGCCGTGAAATAGGAAAAGAGTCAGCTTATCGGGAGTCGATAAGTGACCAGGCGGTGTTTGAGCAAAGTGGAGTTTTGGAGAGACTGCCTAGCTTTGTGTGGTGCCTGGCGCAGTCAGCAATTCAAACCTTTCGGTCCTTGGGGGTTTCTTACGGGAACGTGGTACAGTAGGAACAGCTTTGGACTTATCCGGATAGATTACAGCAAAGTGTTGGGTGTAGTAAAGGAGAGGGTAGTACGTCTTTAGTTTCAACCTCAGGGTTGCGTAATCACATCAAAATGGGTCAGGCAATAAAAATATTGGTGGATCGGCTCAGGAAAGATGAGCTTGCCTATGAGCTGGAGATCCGGGGTCAGCCGACTGGAACGGTGGAAACGATGAGAAAGACGCTTCGAGTGGCCATGAGAGCGGAGGCCTCGATGGATACTTCGCTGATTTCCGTGAGGGAATACCCTTTCACTCTCAAGGAGGACTTGGAAGCCGTAGAGGGGAAACTTTTCGATGTCCAGACTTTGATTTCATATTTTCAGGGGGGGCCACAGTCGTCGGAATTCTTTAAAATTAAAACTAAGATCGAGTTCGGGATTCGAAGGTTGAAGAATGCGCAGCATGAACACGAGGAGATATGGGAGGAGGCCAGTAAACTCCGGACTCGGCTGATTATGGCCATGGGCGAATCGCTAGTGAAGGCGGAAGGTAAGGAGGAGAATGAGGAGGAGGCAGTGCTAGCCATTGCATCAGGAGACGCCCACAACAGCGACCGGGATTTGACGCCAGGCCGAGAGTTGGGACTGAATGTCGGTGGGGCTGTGGAGCCCACTCCTGATTCAGAAATCCCTAGCGACCCTTCGACTTCGACTCCCAGAATGGTACCGCTGCTGGCAAAAGGGCAAGAGGTGGCAAAATAGGGTTTGCGTTATAGTGGGGACTCGGGGTCGCTCAGTGCTTTCCTCGAGCGTTTGGAAGAGCTGCGGATAGCAAGGGGAGTTACCACCGGGCAGTTGTTTCAGTCGGCAGTGGAGATTTTTGAAGGGAAGGCGTTAGTTTGGTTTCGGGCAAATCGATCCAGGGAACGTTCGTGGCAGGAACTGATCCAGGAGATGCGCGCTGAGTTCTTCCGGACTACGATGATCGCTTGCTCGGAGAGATCACGAGACGCACACAAGGGCCCGAAGAAACCATGGGAGTATACGTCTCGGTGATGGAGGGACTGTTTAGACGCCGCGCGATCCCGTGTTTGGAAGAGGAGAAGTTGAAGATCCTTAGGAGAAACATCGCTCCTTTTTACCAGACACAACTGGCACTAACCCCAGTACGGACCATTGCCGATCTTATCCGAGTGGGTCGTTCCTTAGAAGCAACGAGAGTCGCTGTAGAAGCCTATTTACCACCGCCACTCGCAAGTCTCAACGGTTGTTGGAACCGGATCTGGCGTACGTGGAGTGTGCGGACAGGGTGAATATAGTGACAATCTCCGGAAATGATATTCAGTGTTGGAATTACCGACGAAACGGACACACTTCCCGGAATTGCCCGGAGCCTCCTAAGTGTTTTGGCTGTGGTCGGATAGGCGTGAGAAAAATTAATTGCCCAAACTGTCAGGGAAGACCGACTCGTAATGGGGGGCCACCACGCAGAGACACCGGAAGTAGGAGAAGTACACCAGAATCTTCGGAAAACGGGCACGGTGTCCAGTAGGCGGCAGCCTGGACACGCCGAGCGAGACGGACAGAGCCACGCAACTAAGCTACGTATTGACTCAGAGGCTAGGAGATAAGAGGCCACACCTTGAGGTGGATGTTATGGGACGTAAATTCCTGGCGCTCTTAGATTCTGGCGCCTCCAATACAGTAGTAGGTGGAGAAGGCTGGCAGGCGATGACGCAGTTGGGAGTGGAGCTCCTGGCTACCAACCAGCGGACAATACGGTTGGCCAATGACCAAGGATGTCCCATCATCGGGACAGCGGTGGTTCCGTTCAAACTAAAGGAAAAGGTGAAGTGGCTGCGGGTGCTGGTGGTCCCTTCTTTGCCGCTGACCCTGATTCTGGGAGTGGACTTCGCCAAACGGTTTGAGGTAGTATTGAAATTAAGTGAGAATACTTGGGATTTTGTCAGCACTGTAAGGGTGGAGCAAGAGGAACAGCTCAGGGCACGCAGTCGACTGTCGGGGGCAGAACAAGCGGCGCTGGACCAAATGTTGACTGAGGAGTTCAACCTAATGGGGGAAAAGGGTTGGCTGTACCACTCGGGTGGAACACGTCATCAAGACAGACTCGCCGCCAATGAAGCAACGCTACTACCCGGTTTCGCCTGCGGCCCAACAGCATATCGACACCGAGCTGAACGACATGCTAGCTCAAGGAATAGTGGAGAAGTCTGTCAGTCCTTGGGCATCGCCCATATTGTTGGCGAAAAAGAAGGACGGCTCCTACCGATTTTGTGTGGATTATCGTAAACTAAATCGGGTCACAGAGCACGACGCCTATCCCATACCCTACGTGTCGGCCACGCTGGATAAGCTACGAGAAGCCAAGTATCTGTCTTCCTTAGACATCAAGTCAGCTTATTGGCAAGTGCCCATGGCTGAAAACTCAAAAAAATTTACAGCTTTTACCGTGCCACATCGGGGGCTGTTTCAATTTAAAAGAATGCCGTTTGGGCTGCAGAACGCCCCTGCGACTTGGCAAAGGCTGATTGACCAAGTTTTGGGTCCTGATTTGGAGACGTACGTTTTTACTTATTTAAACATCATTGTGGTGACCCAGGATTTTTCCAAGCATGTTGAAGTTCTGCGAGAGGTTTTCGAGCGTCTCAGGAAGGCGGGGTTGCGGGTGTCCCGTGATAAATGCGAATTCTGTCGCCCACAAGTTAAATACCTGGGTTACGTGGTGGACGAAAAAGGCCTGAATGTGGACCCCGATAAAGTTAAATGCGTGCTGGATATCCCTCCTCCTACCACCGTGAAGGGAGTGAGACAATTTTTAGGAATGGTATCCTGGTACCGGCGCTTTATACCAGCTTTCGCCACAATGTTGTCGCCACTAACCACTCTATTAAAGAAAAACTAAAAGTTCTTGTGGACCCAGAAATGCCAGGATGCTTTCACGCAGGCAAAAATGAAGTTGGCCACCGCACCGATCTTAACGTGTCCAGACTATCGTCTGCCCTTCAGCATTCAGACTGACGCGTCAGACCGAGGGTTGGGAGCAGTGCTATTGCAGAACCACCCGGATGGGGAGAAGGTCATCTGCTATCTCAGCAGATCCTTGACCAAAACGGAACGGAAATACTCCACAACCGAGAAAGAGTGCCTTGCGGTTTTATGGGCCATCGAGAAGCTGAGGCCATATGTGGAGGGATCTAAGTTCTCAGTGGTCACTGACCACTATTCCTTGGTTTGGCTCCACAATATGAAAGATCCTACGGGGCGTTTGGCAAGGTGGGCCGTGAGTCTCCAACAATACAGTTTTGAAATCATTCATAGGAAGGGTAAGGACCATCTAGTCCCCGACGCTCTTTCGCGCATGCTGCCAGATGAAAAGGTAGCAGCAATCACCGGTTTTGGCAACAAGTGGTTCGAAACCATGAGGAACAAAGTGCTAGGGGCACTGGAGCGTTATGCGGATTGGCGAGTGGCCGGAGAAGCATTGTGGAAACATTTACCGGGGCGTTACCCTGAGTTGGAAGGAGCGGAGGCTTGGAAGAGGGTAATACCTAAGACAGAGCGGAAGGAAATTCTGTATCGTTGCCATGACGACCCAGTAGCCGGACATATGGGGGCTAGTCGCACGTTAGGACGGGTGGGGGCAAAGTATTATTGGCCGAAGATGGCGGCCGACGTCACCACTTACGTGCGGAGGTGTAAGGTGTGCCAAGCTGTTAAAGTGGAGAGACGAGCTTCGGCTGGGTTCATGGTCTCCCGAAGTGGAGAGGCGCAGCAACCCTGGGAAATGGTTTGCGTAGACCTGGTGGGGCCTCTGCCACGAACTAGTCAGGGACACAATTACATTTTAACCGTCCTTGACTACGTGAGTAAGTTCACTCTACTGTTTCCTGTACGGCAGGCGACGGCCTCCGCGGTTACCAGAGTGCTCGAGGACCAAGTGTTTCTATTGTTTGGGGTACCCCGGTGGCTCGTGTGTGATAACGGGGTCCAGTTAAGAGGGAAGTATCTCCAGGACATGACGGCAAAGTATGGAAATAAAATAAAGTACACGGCGTTATACCATCCGCAAGCTAATCCTGCGGAACGCAAAAATCAAGACATCAAACGTATGTTGCGCTCATATGTCACGGAGAACCATCGGCGGTGGGATCAGGATCTGGCAAAAATCGCGTGCGCCTTGCGGACCTATAAGCACGAAGTCACACAAGTCACTCCTTACTTCTTTAACTTCGGGCGAGAAATGGTGACTTAGCCCGACGACAAAGAACGGCCGGAAGTGAGGCAGGAAAGTCTAGGGCCGGAAGCCAGAGCCGTGGAGCTTGAGCGGGTACGAGTGGACGTACGAGAGCGAATGACAGCCGCGGTTCGACAGAGTTCCAAAAAATATAATTTACGGAAACGGGACGTGGGGTATGGAGTGGGAGAGGCCGTTTGGCGGAAGAATTACACTCTCTCGGATGCAGCGAAGTTTTATTCCGCAAAACTGGCACCTGAGTATGTTGGACCCTTTTGGATACAGAAGCAAGTCTCCGGGTGGACCTACCAACTAGTGGACCACCAGGGTTAAAACGCGGGAACATGGCATGCGAAAGATTTGAAACGGTACGTGGAATAAAGAAATACGAAGATGGTCTTAAGCTAGAAAGTAGAACGGGAGCGGCCCGACATACCCATAAATTAATCTTATCTTTTTGTAATTGCGGGAAACTGGGGAAGTACATAAGTATTTAAAACTAAGTACATACGTAGTTAACACTAAAAGGTGGTGGATATAAATATATATATTAAGAACGTGCATGGCAGGCGGTACGACCATACTCCAGATCCAGTAAGGAAAATAACCGTGAGGAAAAGAATAATAAAACGTATGGTGGTGGGTTACAAACAAAAAAACTTAGTACGGTGGCGGGTTGAATTAGTTGGGGATAGATTAAGATACCTATGGTGATGGGGAACTAAGCAAATCCACTTAGGTATAAAATAAATTTAGAATACATATAGGTCGTACCGCAAAACGAATTACCTAATAGATATCACGAAGCGATAATAGGAATGAGTGTGAATGCACAGATCTTTGTAGGTAGAACTAGAATAAGATTAAATGCGACTCCGCTGGGGAACGACGCGACGCGATACCGGGACTCGCGATGTGTCCGGGGTATTAATTGTCGAGAATTCCTACGTAATTCTCTGAGGCGAGGGGGGTGTCACGGCCGCGAGCTTTAATTTTTCATTACAAAAAAAAAGAATCTCCACCGCCGTCCAACAGGGAGAAAGATGGAGATTTGCTACTGACAATCCCGATAGGAATTCAGAAACTTTGCGATTAGCTACATGTAACTGGTTAACTACGATAAGACTAGTAGAATAGAAATAGATTAATATAATAATTATAAGAGAAATAAATTAGTACAATAATTAGTATAATAAAATAGACACAAGATACTACGACATTACAAACGAAACGAAGGAACATCAACATCTACGACGCCCGTATGCACCTACAGCATTGATCACAACCAAACCGACAGCGCCTTATGGACACGAAAATTGAGCTGAGCTTTCGAGATTCTTTGTAAACAATTTTCGGGCACCATGCAAAGAAAAAAACTTGCCGCACAAGACGTCTGATTCGAAGGAGATTTACTACACAGTGACTGATATTGTGGGAATTCAGAAAAGTCAAAACGTTTGGCCCATAGGAGCGAGTGGCGTCAAAGGTGATTTCGGATCTCTATGTGCGCATTTATCAGCTTTCATAGCTAGAAATCACTAATCTCGTTTAAAATGCATCTTTGAGCAGCAAAAGGAAAATTAGCGTTTCAAAAAAAAGCAAAACATAAATATTGCGTTTAGCGCAGATGACAAGCGGCGGTCACTTGACAGTTGAAGCAGCGAGTAAATTAGTTCGTGGATGGAGTCAACGAGTAAATTAGTTCGTGAATGGAGTCAACGAGTAAATTAGTTCGTGGATGGAGTCAACGAGTAAATTAGTTCGTGGATGGAATCAGTGCGTAAATTAGCATTTATCGAATAAGGTGGATTCAACGGGTCTGTAAAAGTCCCAATATGTGGAAAAGTGCAAGTTGGGAAAAAAATCTTGTTCTTTGGTCTCTTCTGATTTGGACCGGGTAAGGAGGCGGATGCATCCAGAGCTGAATAGGAAATTTTAAGTGGTTTTTCTTTTCTTTCCTTCCATTTTGTTTCTGGTGGTTGCGGGGAGAATCCCTGAACGAGATCGAGGACAAAAACTAAGCGACAGGCGCGAACACAGTGCGAGCAGAGTGAGCATTTGGTGCTGAAAACGTTAAGCGACAGGCGCGAACACAGTGCGAGTAGCCGAATTGGTGCTGGAAACGTTAAGCGACAGGCGTGGGAAACAGCGCGAGGAATTCATCGATGATATCGGAACTCAGCGGAGAAACGAGGCTCCAGGTTAGATAGGTGTAAGTCATAATTCAATATATTCTTTGTGTAGAAGTAAGAATGGTTACCATGAAATGGCAACGCTTGACGTATGAATACAGAACTGTGCGTGTAAATTGTGCCGAAAAGAAAAGAGAGAAAACAAATTAAAGTGAAATCCAAACAAATCATCGTTAGTAGCAATCTCGTGCACGTTTGGTTGATTTTCAGTGGCCGGTGAGTTTAAAGCTGTGACCTCGTTCTCGCTTCGGGGCTACAGCGCGGTGATAGTTTCCGGGAGTGAAGCGAGTGGTGCCCGAACCACCCCATTCTCCGTGAGCGTAGGCCACCCGGAACTATCCCCCCTTGGTCCAAGAGTGGGCCACAGGTGGGTAATCACGTGGCGACAAATAACGGGAATAAGTTATAGGAGTGAATATAGTTTTAAGGTTACCAGTGTCCAACTTTTTAAATTTTTGAAACGTAAAGATTTGTTGTGAATTGTCATTGCAGGATCATTCCCACTTGGAAATTTTATGACAAATATAAAGAAATAAAGAAATGTCAATAAATTACGAAATTCATCATAGCTGACAACCTTTTTCAACGAAATTTCGACAGAATTAGAAATGCAAAAAGATCCACTTATCACATGGATTCCGTTTTGATTTCGTTACTGCATCGGAAGTAACAGGGAAAAAACCTTTATTTTCTTGAGCAAATTTACAATATTTAAGAGACACAAATTGCCATATCTGGTGACCTTACACTAATTTTTAATGAAAGTTGAAAATGAAAGTTTACACATTTATCGCCTGGGGTTCCTTCTACCCTCGAGTTACGTCGTTTTCGATATATATATATATATATATATATATATATATATATATATATATATATATATATATATATATATATATATATATATATATATATATATATATATATATATATATATATATATATATATATATATATATATATATATGTATATATATATATATATATATATATATATATATATATATATATATATATATATATATATATATATATATATATATATATATATATATGTATATATATATATATATATATATATATATATATATATATATATATATATATATCAGCAAAATGATTTTCCGAGTGGCCGATCCGATTGAGCTGAAATTTTCGGAGGACGTAGATGTACATAGCAAGTAGGTCCATGACTTGCTACAATTCAGATATCCGAAACCTTTTGGCAGCGGCGAGCATCTTAGTGAATTTTGAGGTGCTCCTATAATTCCAAGCAGTGTAAGTTGTTGTTTAAAAAAAAGTATAAAAATTAAAACTCATTATGTTCTTAGCTTGTTTATGATAAAGAATTGGAAATTTTGAGCCGTGTGTGGGAGCAGTATGCCTAAAAGTAGACAAGGATTTTTTTCAAATTTTGATTTGTCATTACTTCTGACAAAAACATGGGATCATCGTGAAAATTGCTGAGCGTATTTATGTTGACTGGGACTTAGCAAATATAGGTTTTGAAGGTTTTGCGGGTAACTCTGTAGCTACGGCAGGCTTCTGAAAAAAAATCCTTCAAATCAATGATTCTCTTGAAAAATTTTTGATTTTTGACAAACATTTCATATCATTGATAAAAGTTGATCTGTGTCCATCATACCAAATTAAAATTTTTAAAAATTCCATTTGCACAAGAACGGCAACCCATCACCAAATTACCTCTATTTCCAGCACTCGAAATTTCTGTTCACGAGAACTGACGACCGGATTATCCGATCATAATGAAATTTACAAAACATGTTTTTATTAGCTAGCGTCAAGTCTGATAGAACTGATTTGGAAATGTTGGCAGCCCTGTGGCAGTGGTACCATCTTGAAAAATCACTGAGAAAAAAAAAACCGGTTTTTGGCCTATAACTTCCGGTTCAGCCATTCGATTTGAACGAAATTCACACAGTACTTGAATCTTAGAGCCTAGACAGACGACGCAAGTTAATTATCATTTCGAGTCCAATGATCATTATCCATTACGTGTGTCATGGTTAATCATCATTTATAACATCATCAATGAGGTTCTACGAATTATCATTTGGAAGCTAATGCTCATTTGCTCTTATCGATTGTCGCACGATCTACGGAGAAGATTATGAAATTTACTGGGGAAATTCGGGAAATTCCATTTGAAATAATGTAGTTTCTAACTGTCAAAAACATAAACATATTATTTCGAATATATTACAATATGGCATGCAAATGTTTCATTTTTTTGCACATTTCTTCGTATTCTCTTCTTCAATACCTGAACATTTTATATATTCTTCCTTATCGTGATTAAACTTATTTTTGTGTAAAATTTCCATAATTTAACACAAAGGCTCATTCGCAGTAAAACTTGTACTAATTTCTGATTTTTTGACGTGTTTCGATAAACAATAACTGTCAAAATAATATCATTTAAATTCAAACAACCTACAGCTGTTAAACAACCTCATTCAAATAACCGTGTGTTACTCTCCAAACAAATTATCATTAGCGTTCAATGTAAATGATAATTAACTTGTGTCGTCTGTCTTTAGTCTTACTTAAAATAACTTATGTTGAAAATTTCGCTGAAAAATTAGAACAGAGTTGCCAGCTATGGTAATTTTTGTCTCCTAAATCTTGCAAATCTGCTCAGCAAAATAAAGCTTTTTTCCCTATATCTTCCGGTCCAGTCATGAAATCAAAACGAACTTCATGCTGTAAACGGACCTTAATGAAAGCCAAATGTCGTAGGAATTTCGCAAGAAAATCATGAAAGGTCTGCCAGCTAAGACCATTTTTGTAATTTTTTGGAATTTCTTTACTGAGCGATTATTTCGTTAGATTTGCAAATGGGAATGATCCTGCAATGAAAATTAACAACAAATATTAACGCTTTAAACATTTGAAAAGTTTTGAGGGTGGTTACTCTAAAATTTTTTTCACCCGTATAACTTTCTGCGCAGTGATTCAATCGAAACGAAATTTACTGGTTGGGTTTAACTTAACGTGAAGCAGATTTGGTGCATATTTTGGTTTGCTGCTGACACAGGGTAACCAGCAATGGCCATTTTCGTAAATATTGCACCAACGGATGCTTCAAATTACGTACTCATATGCAAAGTATTTGCAATAAAAATAAGGAACCAATTTTTAAATTTTCCGAGTTTTGAACATTTTTCGGATGGCAGCCTCAAACAACGTTTAACCGCTGAAACTTTGGATGAAATCCTGCGATGAGAACGAAAATCAAAGGACAAGTTGATTTAAGTATGAGCTTGTCGTGGTAAACTTATTGCTGTTTCGTTGGGAAAGTGTTGCCAGCACTGAACATTTTCATCAATTATGTTTTAGCTGAGTTTTGTTGCTTTGGACAAGAAGTGGTTGATATGATTCTATAAAAAAAGTGTACAACGTCTTTTCACATTTTTTTGTCATTCAAAGAAAATTTCTTCAAAAATTAGTTTTCTAGCGGTTCTGATGCGCTAGACTTTTTTTTATTTCCCTTGGCAATGTATTGAGTAATTTCATTCCCACATACGTGAAATGATTATGACCCATATGGGTTACACGATTTGGGAGTATGAGTGTATCATCGGTACCGCTTCTAGTTGCATTTGTATTAATTCGAATTTTGTTAGCTACTAGATCCTTGAAGGTCTGTATCAAGAGGTTAAGTTTGAAAATTTTGTCTATTGGACGAATATTTAAGCAGAAAAACAAATGTTCCGAGCTATAGTGGCGAGATTTTTTTAATAACATTTTCATCAACGTCTTTTGATAAATTTTTAGAGGGTTAAGCGCACTTTGCGATGCTCCGCCCCAAGCGATGATTGAATATTGCAGTACTGAGTGGATTAAGTCAAAATAAAATGATCGTAAGGTTTTTATGTTTAGAAAGATCGAACTTCGAAGCAAAGCGGTATCAGTTGTCTTAACTTATTTATCGAGGTTGGTACTTGGTGTTCCCATTTCAAGTGTTGGTCAATTGCGACTCCTAAATTTTCAGTATGAGAAACATTTTTTTTTGGCATACAATGACAAAATGACCCACAACTAGTTTAGTGAATGCTTATGTCAAGATTTTGAGGTAGGCCTAGCCGCATCATAGCAAAAATTATGTAATTAGTTTTCAGAATGTTTAGAGTGAGACAGTTGGAGCTCGTCCAATCTTTGAACAATGCAAGACTTTATTCTGTTTTTAGCATCACTTCTTCCCAATCATTATCCTTCACAAACAGAACCGTGTCATCAGCGAATGATATTAGCTGGCCTTTTAGGTGCTGCGAGAAAATATCATTTACGTAAATAAGGAAGAGGATTGGCCCAAGAACTGTTCCTTGTGGAACACCTTACTCGAAAGAGAGCTCAGTACTTTGTGTTTCAGCTATTTTCACTCTTTGCTTTCTATCTACCAAATAGCTTTGGATCCATTTTATCGTCACCTAGTTTACGCATTATAAATGCGTGTGGTATAGAATCAAATGCTTTAGCAAGATCTAAGAAAACTGCTAGAGACTTGTATCCCACATCTAGTGAATCTGCGATTAAGGTAGACAATTGACCAATTGCATCTTGCGTACTGCGCTCTACTCTGAAACCAAATTGGTTCTCATTGATGAAGTGATACATGTCCAAATATGCGACTAACCGCCTCTTGGCAACTTATTCTACAATTTTCGAGACATTTGAAGTCAAGGATATCGGACGATAGTTATTGATATCTAGTTTGCTTTTATTTTTGTAGATAGGTGTAACGGCAGTTTTTTTTTATACATTTGTGGGAAAGTACAGGTTTCAAAACTCAAGTTAGATAAATATGCTAAGGGTTTGCTTACGTATGCTTTTATTCTTTTTAGACATTCGACTGTAATGCCATCAAAACCTGGACTTGATCCTCCTTGCATCTCATCTATAATTTGAATAATTTCCTTTGGTTTCAGTTTATGACATTTTGAAGTAGCATTGTCCAAGGTTTCAGTTTATGACATTTTGAAGTAGCATTCCGTATTGGGTGTAAACTGTCTTGAATGCTACTGTATATAGCTTCATGGATTAAATTTGCACAGGTGTTAACATTATCACTGGACAGAACGTCATTCCATGATCTATTAGCTACTTTATCTTGCAAGAGTTCGTAGTTGATTTTTTGTTTAGTTCTGGGTATGTCCTTGGAACTTGATGGTTGAGGAAGGTTTATAAACAGAACTGTACTCTTATGATCAGAGATTTCGGTGCTAATTACCGCAGCTTTAATTTCGTCAGACGCAAACGCTTTTTGTTTAAGGTTGGTAAATATATGGTCCAAGCAACTGTCTCCCCGCGTACATTGGCTAATATGCGAAGTGAAGCCAAATTCATTTGAGGTAAAATGTATTGATATATTCAGTATTGATATCATTCAGCAAATTTTTTTTTTCCTCCTTACTTCCACTCTCTCCATCACTCAATCAAAATACACGATCCGTGTGCATCGAATCTCCTCAATATTATTACTTTCGTACTTCCCAGACAATAAAATATTGGTATAAGGGAAAGCACTTCATTATACACTATCGTCTTCAGATGATATCGCCTATTTCTTGTCGTCAAGACTTATGGCCAGAGAAAAGTTTAGAAAAAACTCTGCGTCTTCGTTATCTTTGTGTAAGGAATGATCTTAGATTGTCCTTAAATTTAACCAAATTCGCTGATTTTCTTATATCCTCTGGTAAGGTATTATAATAAGCCAAAGACTGTTGTACTGGATCCATTTTCAAACGATCTGTCCTAGCTTTTTTTATCGTAAGGTTATTCGCTGATCTTGTGGCTGTCTGAGTTATTTGTCCAACATTTCTTACAACATATGGCCATTTGAGTTTTTTGTTCAGTATCTTGAATATCAGCTTTCCTTGTTCAAGACACGTTATTTGTTGTATGCTTAGTAGTCCTGTTTCACGATACACATGTAATCTTGGAGTCAAAGTTAGCATTTTGTATATAGTCTTGATAGCCTTAGTGATTAGTCTTCCGATCAGATCAATATTTTGTTTCGATGTTTGCTTCCACAAAACTGCTCCATAAGAGATGTTCGACAAAATGAAAGCATTGAATATGTCAAGTTTGATGTTGAGAGATAAAAAATTATATTTTTTTAGGATTCCTATCATAGGCGCTACTTTATATCTGATGTTATTGATATGTTGTAGCCAAGACATTTTCTCGTCTAAATTAAATCCTAAATATCTAATTGAGTTGGCTTCGCTCAATTGTATTCCATTTATTTGTACCGACGGATCAATTTTCTGCTTGTTTTTTTGTTGGAATGTTAAATATTTAGTTTTTTGGATGTTAATAATTAATTTACTTTGCTCGAGCCAATTCCAATATTTTCCTAGGTCATCATTTATATTTTGCTGAAGAATTGATTCATTTTTACCGGAATACAGAAGTAGTGTGTCATCAGCAAACAAAACTATTTTTCCCATCAGATAAATGTCTTGTTCGCTGTTAATGTACATTAGAAACAGTAATGGCCCAAGGATTGATCCCTGAGGAACGCCGATGTTTATAGTGCATTCCTGACTTTTATGCATATTGTTGGTTGTAATAATACGCCTGTTGAAGAGATAATTCTTTATCAGCAGCTTGAAGTTGTGATGGACTCCGTATAATTCGAGCCTCTGAAGCTGGATGTCATGGTTAATGGTGTCAAAGGTTTTTTTTTCAAATCCACGAAAATTACCGCTACATAGTCGCCCCTATCCAATCCATTGTTGATAAAATGTACTGCATCTAACGTTGCTGCTAGTGTACTACTGTTTTCTTGAAATCCATACTGAACTAGTGTCAGTATTAAGTTAGTCTTAATAAATTGCAGCAATTGTTTTTGAATGGCTCTTTCGAATATTTTACTTAGGACACTTGTGACAGCTGTTGGGCGATAATTTGATGGCTTTGCTGGATCACCACCTTTGAAAATTCTAGTGATTTTCGCTAGTTTAAGGCAATCGGGGAATGTGCCAGCTGCTAGGTGTTTATTTATTATTGTAGTTAGAAGCTCCAAAATATGATTTTTCAGCTATTCAATATCCTCCGATGATACTATCCAGACCGGGAGAAACCTTTGATTTAAGGTTATCGATTATTTCAGATCTTTCAACAGGGTCAGTGGGACGTAAGTGAATTGAAGTGAACATATTAGGCTCAATATAAAAACTCGAGCGTGATGAAAGTTGCAGTTGCTCGGTGACTAGTGTTTCAATGGTAGCGAAGAAGTTGTTTAACTGCTGTGCTACTTCTTCGGGGTCTGTAATGGATGTTCCATATATCAACAGTTCTTCTATGCACTTTGATGATTTGTTTTGTTGTTTAGACAAGAGCGCATTTACTAGTTGCCAATATCTGGAGGTATTCCCGGCTGAAGCTTCAAACTTATTCCTGTAGAAATGTTTTTTGGCCTCCATAATAACTCGATTCGATTCCTTCTTCATAGCTTAATAGATCTGCTTTTTGGTCGTAAAGTTTGAATCCGCTTTGTGTTTTTTGTAAGCAATTTGTTTTCGATTTGAAACATCAATTACATTCTTAGTGATCCAAGATTGTACTCGTATACCAACTTATTTCGTTATTGTTGCTTTCTCCTTAGCTTCGGTTATCTTCTTAATTAGCTCATCAAAGTCGGAAGTTGGGGACCCTCGAAGACTATCTATAGAGTTCCTTAAGAAATGTTTATGATTGGTTCTGCTCATCGAAATTTTTTGAAGCCGTATTTTGGCTTTGACGAAATTTTTGATGGATAAATTGATTACTTTATGGTCCAAGCCGGGCCAGTCATCATCATCGTAAGACATACGTTCACCCAAGTTTGGATGTTTTACAACTCCAACTTATACAACTCCATTATTTGACGCAACTATACCAAGATATTCGCTGGATATGGCAGAAGATGTTAAAATATCAATATTTGTATCGGCCACAGCGATTAATTTCTCGATAGTTGAGTAGAATTCGTCGATATGATTGAGAAAGAGATGGTCTTCTTCATTTGGTGCTTTATAAAAGGTGCCGATGTTAATTTTTCCTGAATTAAGTGCAAGTTCAACTACTATAGTGTTATATTTATCAGAACTGCTGACAAGCTTTGAGCGAATGTATAACTTCACAAGTATTGCTGTGCTTCTTGCACGGCCCGATTGTCTTGTGCAAAAATAGCCTGTATATCCTCTCGGCGTGTAGAGTTCCTGTTCTTTGCTCTATATCCATATTTAATTAAGAACTACAACATCAATGTTTTTTTTTGGAACATAAATAAATATTGAAGTCGTCAATTTTATTGCGAATGCTTCTAACGTTTGCGTAGAAGATGTTTAAAAGACTATTTTTTTCCTTTGTTGTTGTTCTTATATCCATAGTTAATTCGCTTTTGATTAACTTCAATCATTTTTTGAAATTTCGGGCACTCATAGCTGTCTGCACGATGTTGTGTATGCAGGTGATTTTTACTTATGCAATTATTGCATTTTAAAGATGTTATTGTGCATGCGTGGGTAAGATGATTCCCAGCACATTTGGCGCACACTTCTTTTGCCTGGCATGTTGACAATTTATGCGCGAATCCTTGACACTTAAAACATCGTATTACGTTGTGGTTTTCAACAATGTATTGGGAACCAAAATTGATATTTATGTATTGGTTTACCATTCTTTCAAATAGCTTCCCACCAACCTCCACAAAAGCTATCCATTTATTTGTTTTCTTAACCTGCCTCATATGTACCACCTCAAACTTATCATTCATGTCTATCTGATGGTTTAGACTGATTATTTCTTCTTTCAGCTCTTGCGTGGTGTATTTTTGTTGGATTCCTCTTATCATCAGTCAAGGCAATTTCTCCTTGGTACACTCGATTTTGTATAGCGCTCCTAAGTTTTTTTCCAGGTTTTTTATTAGAACCTCAGTATTTTGTTGGTTATTCGACTTCATTAATATACCCCCACTTCTGAGTGATTTCGTAAATTCAACAGGGGTTTTCAATTTTACCGAGTTGATGTTTTTTTAATGTCCCTCATCGTACTAGCAGCATCTTGATCACTTTTTGGCTTGATGATTATGCCCTTGTTGAATTTTTTCATTCCAACTGCGCTAATTGGTTTTGCCCTGGTGACATCTGCGTATGTGGGAATAGGAATAGGTGTAACTGCTGCTTTCGTAATTTGCTCAATTTTACCACTAATTGTTTTTAATAGTTCATGGTTTTTTCTACTTGCAGTGTAATTCTATCCTCACGACTTCTGCAAAGTGCTGTTTCACACTTCTTGCAGAACCACTTAACTTTAATACCAAGCGCTTTTATTAACTCATAATCCGCTTTGGTAATGTTCATGCAGCCGATTTGATACCAATTGTTGCCACAATAGCCTTCGCAAGCGAGTGCAGGATGTTCTTTCGCTAGTTGCTTTTTGCATTTCACCCATTTTTCCTCGTCAGTCATTTAGTTTTTACTAAAAAAATATAAAACAGAATTTCAATAAATTGAGAAAAAATGAACATAAAAAGTGAATTTAAATTAATGCTTTTAATGGTAGCACCAATATCAAGCTCTTCACAACTTGGAAAGTGCAAAGCTTTTTTTTCAGTCAATCAAGTTTTGCAAACACACTTAGATCACAAGCTTAACACCCACTCTGATCTTTAAAAGCTACCACAGGCGCTCACGTTTCACAAGCTCACTTTGAAAGATTAGCTTAGCGTCCACTCAGCACGTCACACAGGAGAAGAAGCTTATCACCCACTCTGATCAATATCAGCTATCACAGACACACAAGTTTCACAAGGCTCACACTGAAAGGTAGCTTTAGCGTCCACTTATCTCGAAACAGTCTAAAGGTAGAAATACACTGCTGTCACGTCACGCGACCGCACGTGCCGTCGCATCAGCTGACCTCATGTGCCATAGATCTGCAGTACCATTTTGTATGCTTAGAAACACACTGGCAGCACGTCACCCGGACTCATGTGTTGTCACGTGAGCTCACGTTTTTGATAATCTGCAAATTCAGATTTTTGAGCTCACATGACAGCACGTCTAACATGTAATGTATATTTTTGAATGTCTTATATGGCGAAATAAGTACTGATTAGTCAAAATATCTGTTATAAGATGCAAATTAAGTGACGCAAATATGTATTTTCTAATTGAAATCGTAGTTTTAGCTAATATTTTTACCACATGGTATTTGATTTGTTTAAAATGTATAAGGTAAGTGATTTGTTTTAAATGTATAAGTATAAATAATTGTGAAATGGTGAAATACATTGATGCTGGTAAATTGTGGGATAAAGATGCAACATTATTCTCATGTGGAATTTGAATTGGTATGTTTTATCATTATTGCATACATGCATGTTTAGTGTATATAAAAACTTTTGGTAACATGTATATGACAAACTACTGTACTATTAGGGCCGAATATGCTGGCTCAAATTACCAAGCAAGTATGGAATTTGTAGGTATGCCGCCTGAGGCATACATTACAGAACCACTGAAAGTGTATTATAATTCTGAAGCCATAATAATGCAGCAGAACTGTGTTGCGCAGCGAACTTT
>OX376372.1:139981019-140012448 GCA_947369275.1 Nemotelus nigrinus
GACATGGAACTTGGATGATGTATATGATGAGACTTTGTTAGTACTTATCACGTGAGTCAATATGATCTAGAAAACTTAATGTGGGAAAAACGTAGTAAGCAACTCACATGAATTAGGTCATGAGTGTATGCATGGGAACTAATTGAGTAATGGTTATGCATTGTCGATAGGTAAAAATAGCGTAAGCAGAAACTGATTATAAAAACAATGTAAGAATGATATGAAAATAGAAGTTATATAGTAGTCTTAAAGAAATAAACATCAATTTAAGATTACTACATTTAGTTTTATTTAAACTAAATCGTTGCCTTTCGTTGGCAAGACTTTATCTAGCCTGCATTGACTAATTAGATCATATTGGCTGCACGAGTAACACTCAGCGCCAAACATGCGGCAATCTACGGATTGCCTTAGGTAAATAATAGTAAATTGACCAACGAAATAAAATATCTAACTTACAATAAATTTATAGACACAAACGCGTATCTCTGGATGATTATCGTAAAAGGATAATCATTTCAAAAATTATCAAAGAACTTTCACATGGCGATCCTGGCAACTATGAACCAACGAGGACTATTCCAACAGAAACCGACAGCGACTCCGAAATTGAGGTTGGAGAGATAAGAGATTTCTACGAGTTCAACAAGATCTTCAAGAGATGTGTGATACGAACGAAGGAATTTGCAGACAGTAAGAAGCAGGAGGAAGAATATTTGCCGACATCGATAAAACCATCCACACCACTACCACAATTCGAACCAATACCACTACCTGGACCTCAACCGAGGAGAATTGAAGAATTTATTAGGAAGAAGAAAATCGAGGAACCAGTTTACCAGAAACTACAACGAAGGAAACGCAGTGGAAAGAAATTCAAAGCGCGATGAGACAAAGCGATATTATATCGAATGATTACCGTATCTGCAGGTGACTTGGGAGAATCGATTAAACGAAAATTAGATATGTATGGATGTAAACATAAAGAATAAAACAATTTATATATAAAAAAAGAAAAAGAAATTTGTAATCAATATGGGAAATAATTTTAGTACTGAAACTAATATTTTTGTTGAATACAGGCAGACAATTAGCACTTCTGCCGTCTTCATAATTGTAATTGGATTGGTATATGTGTACAATGCTAAACGGAGGAGATACGCAAAGAAGATAATGGAATGGAATATGATAGGAAGGAATCAGAATATTGTATAAAATATATATATTGGTATAATGTAAAAGAAGAAAAAAAATTTAAAAAAAAAGGTAGAATTTGTAATGTTAAAAAAATACGGATATGAATAAATGACTGTTACAAAAGTAAAATAATTTTTGCCAGAACTACAGATTATTCTAACAAATCTGAAAAAGACAAAAACTTATACATTTAAAACCCTTAAAGAAAAATTAGAACATGCGGTTAGTTCCAAAGAAGTAGGAATATCATTATTAAATAAAATTAAAGAAGGTGAAGAATTAGAATTGAAATCAAGTTTTATATCAATCAGTGAAATATTGATTACAACACTTGTTGAGAGTTTGAATGCTGTTAATGTAATCGTGACAATTGGAAAAAATATAGAATATACCGAGATAGCAAATTTTAATTTAGAAACCGCAATTAAGATCATTCCAATTTTTGATGGAAAATATGATGAGTTAGAGACATGTTTAACCTTAGTAAAACTACTAGAGAAAAAATTGAATACTGAAAGTAAACAGAGTTATTAAATTTGGTATTACATGTAAAGCTAAGCCCAATAGTAAGGATTTCTATCAATAGCGCTAATGTTGACAGTATAGACAGTTTAGAAAGACAGTTACGTTCAAAATACAAAAATAATAAAACAGTACCTCAAATTCATACACAACTTGCTGGTTAATCAGAAAAACGTATGTCTGTGACAGCATACAAGGATAAAATATTGGCTTTAGTGAACGATTTGAATCAGTTACAAGTTAGCGAGTTAGGTACGGAAGTAGATCAGATAACAAAACAGGCAATAGAGAGTACTAATGACACCTACGCAGTTATAGTATTTAAGAATGGATTGAATGACCAGTTTAGGGATACTGTCTTCGCATCACAAGCGCGGAACTTTGGCGAAGCTGTTACGTTAGCTATTGAATTAGAGCAGATCGAGGCCCACCAGCATAATGTTCTACACATCAGCCATTACAGAAAGCGTAATACATTTGATAATAATAGATACATATATAGTAACCGTAGAAACAATGTGCAAAATAATAGGAATAGCGATAATAGTTTTAGGAAAAACAGTAGACACGATGATCCAAATCGTGTGTATGACGCAAATAATTATAGACGCAATGGTAGCGATAGCAATAACTACAGACGCACCAATAACAGTCGAGGAAATAGCCGCTTTAAGGAAAGTCAGAAAAATAGTCGTAGAAATATTCGTATAATTGAGAACCAGGGAAACGAGCAAACTTCCCGAGAGGAATTCGGCAGCCTCCCGGAGGAAAATTAGAAAATGAGGCCATAGAATATAAGGAATTTGTCTTAGATAGTAGGTTATATGGATAACGAGTATAAGCACAAATTATATATAGATTTACAACGATAATGAGAAGTGATGGTTACAACTGTTAACAGATACTAGAGCTGATATATCAATTTACAAAATTAACAGTTCTACATCTGTAATTTATTAATTTATTTATTTATTTAATTACATATTCAACAGATAAAAATCCAATAACTGAATATAGAAACATATAATATATACAAAGAATCTACTAATGAATCAATGTAAAATAGAGAGCACAAAATAATAATAATAAAAAGATCAAATATCATAAACAAAGTCAAATCAAATGTCAAGTCAAATGAATAAATTCAAAATTAAGAAAAATAAGAAGGAGAAAAAATAACTACAATGAATGAGAGAGAAAAAAAAATGTTAGCATATATATAGAACAAACAGAATATCGAGATAAGAAAATCAAAATTAAAATTCATGTATCAAATAAGCAAGCAAAAGAGATAAAAACGTAATAAATAGAAAAAGTAACGACTTTATCCTTAAAAATGGTTTTAATATATGATGTACAAACACAAAACAGATGCAGACTAACAGGAATAAGAGATGAAACCACAATGTCATTAGGAACGATTAAGCTACAATTCAAGATTGAGGATACAATAATATCCAACACGTTTCATATAGACGACGAGAAATTTCCTATTGAAAGTGACGGCATTAAAGGACTGGACTATGAGACTATGACACACATACCATATCCTTTAGTACTCAGGACAGACATATTATGTTACCTTTGTATAACAAAAAAGTTAATATGGCCAACATAAAAATACTAACGAGAACGGAAGCCATTGTACCCATAAACGCAGATAGAATGGAAGAAAGCGTTATTTGGAATAAAGAAATTGAAACGGGGGTATATTTGGACAACTGCATAATTCCAGCAAAAGGTAGTTGTCATGTGAAGATACTAAATACCAACGGATATGACGTGACTCTAAAAAACTTTCAAACAGAGATAGAACCACTCAGTAATTATTACATATTAAGAGCACAACAAAAAATTGACAAAAAACGAATAGGCAAACTATTGAAAGTAATTAAGACAGACAGTATTGATGAGCATGCGAATAAAAGCTTACTAGAAATTATTGAAGAATACCAGGACGTATTCCACCTAGAAGCTGAATACCTCACGAAGAATAATTTTTACCAGCAGAAGCTAAATACATGTGATGAAACCCAGTCTATATAAAAGAAATTATAGACTACTCCAAACGCAGAATGAAGAAATTCTTAGACAGGTACGAAAGCTGAAAGGCAATGACATCATTGATCAGTTTACTAGCCCATACAACTCACCATTGTTGGTCGTACCGAAGAAAAGCTCTAATGATGAGAAAAAGTGGAGATTAGTTGTTGACTTCAGAAAACTGAGTGACAAACTAGTGAATGATAAATTCCCTTTGACAAGGTTGTCTAGACAAACTAGGTAGAGCAAAATATCTTTGGACCTTGGATATGACTAGCTCATTCCACCAAATTGAACTAAAAAAGGAATCAAGACCTTTAACCGCTTTTTCGACCAGTGATGGACATTATCAATTTAAAAGGTTACTTTTTGGATTGAAAATATCATCAAAAAGCTTTCAAAGAATGCTAACTATTGCTTTAACTGGTTTGAGTGACTCAGCATTCTTATAAGTGGATGATATCATTGGTTTTCGGATGCAGCATGAAACATCATAACGAAAATTTAAAAAAGGTTTTGCAAAGGCTGCGTAAATACAATTTGAAGTTGAATGCAACCAAATGCAAATATCTAAGATCTGAAGTAGTGTATTTAACGCACCTCATCACAGCAGAAGGTATAAAAACAGACTCTGCTAAAAATGAAGTTATTAGGAACTACCCCACCCCAAAAAACCGCGGATGACGTACGAAGATTCGTCATCATTTTGCAATTATTATCGACGACTTATACCGAATTTTGCTGAAATCGCAAAAAATTTAAATGCTCTTTTGAAAAAATAAGCACCATTCATTTGGAAAGAGGAGCAGCAAAAAGCATACGAACTCTTAAAACGCAAACTGATTTCACCACCCATTCCGCAATACCCAGATTTCGAGAAACCATTCATACTGATAACGGACGCGTCAAATTTCGCACTAGGAGCTGTGTTATCTCAAAGAAAAATTGCTTTAGATTTACCGATCTCATATGCAAGCAGATCGTTAAACAAACACGAACTAAGTTGACCAATCATAGAGAAAGAACTACTACCAATCCATTGGGGAATACATTTTTTTAGACCATATCTCTATGGAAGAAAATTTATTGTCGTATCAGACCACAGACCCTTAGTAGCACAAAAATCCATCATCAAAGCGAACAAGGATACGTTTAGATTTGTCAGACTACGATTTTGAAATTACTTACAAGAAAGGTAACATAAATACGAATGCGGATGCACTGTCAAGAATTCAACTTAACTCCGATCTGTTGAAATCAATGATACCTCCTACAAACGATGAAAGCATAAGCAAAAAATTATTGGCGATAACAAGAAGCAAGGCAAAAAAGGCACCAAGCGAAGATAGCAATATAATCGACAGACAAGGTGACAAACGAAACGAAGAGACAGATCACCTCCATGCGTTTGATTGTACTTCCCTGTCGGATATTAAAGGTGTTATTAAATTGAGATTTTTTATGCAGCGTAGCAAAGACAATAAATCAAGAAGAGATGATTTACAAACAGCCAAAGAAAAAGATGGCATAGCAGTGCGCTACAATGATAAAGGTGACGAGAAATCCGTTTTCGTCAACGATAAGCTGAGAGTTCACGATAGTTACAATGATAATTCATACACGAAACTCGTTTCTGTCATGAAGAAGTTGATAACATATTCAAAGAACCATAGCATAAATGCACTAGCACTTTCTAATAAAGATGAAATATTTAGGTACGTACCGAGAAATGAATTTCAGAGATTATTTAATACGTTGCAACGTGAAGAGAGTCATGGCTTGAAAATATTCATAAACGAGCCGCCTTTAAGAATTGAAAATATTAACAAGCAAAAAGGAACTGATAATCGAGTACCACAATTCGCCACATGGAGGACATGCAGGAGTACGCAGAACACTTTTAAAGTTGAAACAAAGATATTGTTGGAAGAATTTGAAGAAAATGGCAAAGAAACATATTAACCAGTGTGATAAATGCAAGTTGAATAAAATAACAAAGCACAAAGCAGTTGACAAAATACATAACTGCTTTACCCATAGGGAGTAAAGATGCTACAACAGTAGCAAAAGCATTTTCGTTTTGATATCGTTACTGCATCGGAAGTTATAGGGAAAAAAACCTTTATTGTCCTGAGCAAATTTGCAATATTTAGGAGACCAAAATTGCCATAGTTGGCGACCCTATACTAATTTTTCAACCAAATTTCTATAAAATTTATCTTAGAGTTAGATTCACCTACTGCGTGAATTTTGTCGAAATCTGGTGACTAAATCGGAAGCAATTGGCCAAAAACAAGTTTTTTTTCTTAGCGATTTTTTCAAATAGCACCACTGCCACAGTGTTGCCCGTATTGCAAAATCACTTCTATCAGACCTGGTCCTAGCTAATACCAACATGTCGTGAACATTTCATATTGATCGCATTATCCAATTGTCAGTTCTCGTGAACAGAAGTTTTGGGCGCTGAAAATAGAGGCTATTTGATCACGGGTGTCCGTTCTTGTTCATCTTGTTTGTTTATCATTGGTTTTTGGATGCAGCATGAAACATCATAACGAAAATTTAAAAAAGGTTATGCAAAGGCTGCATAAATACAATTTGAAGTTGAATGCAACCAAATGCAAATATCTAAGATCTGAAGTAGTGTATTTAAGGCACCTCATCACAGCAGAAGGTATAAAAACAGACCCTGCTAAAAATGAAGTTATTAGGAACTACATCACCCAAAAAACCGCGGATGACGTACAAAATTCGTAGCATTTTGCAATTATTATCGACGACTTATACCGAATTTTGCTGAAATCGCAAAAAATTTAAATGCTCTTTTGAAAAAACAAACACCATTCATATGGGAAGAGGAGCAGCAAAGAGCATACGAACTCTTAAAACGCAAACTGATTTCACCACCCATTCTGCAATACCCAGATTTCGAGAAACCATTCATACTGACAACGGACGCGTCAAATTTTGCACTAGGAGCTGTGTTATCTCAAGGAAAAATTGCTTTAGATTTACCGATCTCATATGCAAGCAGATCGTTAAACAAACACGAACTAAGTTGACCAATCATAGAGAAAGAACTACTACCAATCCATTGGGGAATACATTTTTTTAGACCATATCTCTATGGAAGAAAATTTATTGTCGTATCAGACCACAGACCCTTAGTAGCACAAAAATCCATCATCAAAGCGAACAAGGATACGTTTAGATTTGTCAGACTACGATTTTGAAATTACTTACAAGAAAGGTAACATAAATACGAATGCGGATGCACTGTCAAGAATTCAACTTAACTCCGATCTGTTGAAATCAATGATACCTCCTACAAACGATGAAAGCATAAGCAAAAAATTATTGACGATAACAAGAAGCAAGGCAAAAAAGGCACCAAGCGAAGATAGCAATATAATCGACAGACAAGGTGACAAACGAAACGAAGAGACAGATCACCTCCATGCGTTTGATTGTACTTCCCTGTCGGATATTAAAGGTGTTATTAAATTGAGATTTTATATGCAGCGTAGCAAAGACAATAAATCAAGAAGAGATGATTTACAAACAGCCAAAGAAAAAGATGGCATAGCAGTGCGCTACAATGATAAAGGTGACGAGAAATCCGTTTTCGTCAACGATAAGCTGAGAGTTCACGATAGTTACAATGATAATTCATACACGAAACTCGTTTCTGTCATGAAGAAGTTGATAACATATTCAAAGAACCATAGCATAAATGCACTAGCACTTTCTAATAAAGATGAAATATTTAGGTACGTACCGAGAAATGAATTTCAGAGATTATTTAATACGTTGCAACGTGAAGAGAGTCATGGCTTGAAAATATTCATAAACGAGCCGCCTTTAAGAATTGAAAATATTAACAAGCAAAAAGGAACTGATAATCGAGTACCACAATTCGCCACATGGAGGACATGCAGGAGTACGCAGAACACTTTTAAAGTTGAAACAAAGATATTGTTGGAAGAATTTGAAGAAAATGGCAAAGAAACATATTAACCAGTGTGATAAATGCAAGTTGAATAAAATAACAAAGCACAAAGCAGTTGACAAAATACATAACTGCTTTACCCATAGGGAGTAAAGATGCTACAACAGTAGCAAAAGCATTTTCGTTTTGATATCGTTACTGCATCGGAAGTTATAGGGAAAAAAACCTATATTGTCCTGAGCAAATTTGCAATATTTAGGAGACCAAAATTGCCATAGTTGGCGACCCTATACTAATTTTTCAACCAAATTTCTATAAAATTTATCTTAGAGTTAGATTCACCTACTGCGTGAATTTTGTCGAAATCTGGTGACTAAATCGGAAGCAATTGGCCAAAAACAAGTTTTTTTTCTTAGCGATTTTTTCAAATAGCACCACTGCCACAGTGTTGCCCGTATTGCAAAATTACTTCTATCAGACCTGGTCCTAGCTAATACCAACATGTCGTGAACATTTCATATTGATCGCATTATCCAATTGTCAGTTCTCGTGAACAGAAGTTTTGGGCGCTGAAAATAGAGGCTATTTGATCACGGGTGTCCGTTCTTGTTCATCTTGTTTGTTTATCATTGGTTTTTGGATGCAGCATGAAACATCATAACGAAAATTTAAAAAAGGTTATGCAAAGGCTGCATAAATACAATTTGAAGTTGAATGCAACCAAATGCAAATATCTAAGATCTGAAGTAGTGTATTTAAGGCACCTCATCACAGCAGAAGGTATAAAAACAGACCCTGCTAAAAATGAAGTTATTAGGAACTACATCACCCAAAAAACCGCGGATGACGTACAAAATTCGTAGCATTTTGCAATTATTATCGACGACTTATACCGAATTTTGCTGAAATCGCAAAAAATTTAAATGCTCTTTTGAAAAAACAAGCACCATTCATATGGGAAGAGGAGCAGCAAAGAGCATACGAACTCTTAAAACGCAAACTGATTTCACCACCCATTCTGCAATACCCAGATTTCGAGAAACCATTCATACTGACAACGGACGCGTCAAATTTTGCACTAGGAGCTGTATTATCTCAAGGAAAAATTGCTTTAGATTAACCGATCTCATATGCAAGCAGATCGTTAAACAAACACGAACTAAGTTGACCAATCAAAGAGAAAGAACTACTACCAATCCATTGGGGAATACATTTTTTTAGACCATATCTCTATGGAAGAAAATTTACTGTCGTATCAGACCACAGACCCTAAGTAGCACAAAAATCCATCATCAAAGCTAACAAGGATACGTTTAGATTTGTCAGACTACGATTTTGAAATTACTTACAAGAAAGGTAACATAAATACGAATGGGGATGCACTGTCAAGAATTCAACTTAACTCCGATATGTTGAAATCAATGATACCTCCTACAAAAGATGAAAGCATAAGCAAAAAATTATTGGCGATAACAAGAAGCAAGGCAAAAAAGGCACCAAGCGAAGATAGCAATATAATCGACAGACAAGGTGACAAACGAAACGAAGAGACTGATCACCTCCATGCGTTTGATTGTACTTCCCTGTCGGATATTAAAGGTGTTATTGAATTGAGATTTTATATACTGCGTAGCAAAGACAATAAATCAAGAAGAGATGATTCACAAACAGCCTAAGAAAAAGATGGCATTGCAGTGCGCTACAGTGATAAAGGTGACGAGAAAATCGTTTTCGTCAACGATAAGCTGAGAGTTCACGATAGTTACAATGATAATTCATACACGAAACTCGTTTCTGTCATGAAGAAGTTGATAACATATTCAAAGAACCATAGCATAAATGCACTAGCACTTTCTAATAAAGATGAAATATTTAGGTACGTACCGAGAAATGAATTTCAGAGATTATTTAATACGTTGCAACGTGAAGAGAGTCATGGCTTGAAAATATTCATAAACGAGCCGCCTTTAAGAATTGAAAATATTAACAAGCAAAAAGGAACTGATAATCGAGTACCACAATTCGCCACATGGAGGACATGCAGGAGTACGCAGAACACTTTTAAAGTTGAAACAAAGATATTGTTGGAAGAATTTGAAGAAAATGGCAAAGAAACATATTAACCAGTGTGATAAATGCAAGTTGAATAAAATAACAAAGCACAAAGCAGTTGACAAAATACATAACTGCTTTACCCATAGGGAGTAAAGATGCTACAACAGTAGCAAAAGCATTTTCGTTTTGATATCGTTACTGCATCGGAAGTTATAGGGAAAAAAACCTTTATTGTCCTGAGCAAATTTGCAATATTTAGGAGACCAAAATTGCCATAGTTGGCGACCCTATACTAATTTTTCAACCAAATTTCTATAAAATTTATCTTAGAGTTAGATTCACCTACTGCGTGAATTTTGTCGAAATCTGGTGACTAAATCGGAAGCAATTGGCCAAAAACAAGTTTTTTTTCTTAGCGATTTTTTCAAATAGCACCACTGCCACAGTGTTGCCCGTATTGCAAAATCACTTCTATCAGACCTGGTCCTAGCTAATACCAACATGTCGTGAACATTTCATATTGATCGCATTATCCAATTGTCAGTTCTCGTGAACAGAAGTTTTGGGCGCTGAAAATAGAGGCTATTTGATCACGGGTGTCCGTTCTTGTTCATCTTGTTTGTTTATCATTGGTTTTTGGATGCAGCATGAAACATCATAACGAAAATTTAAAAAAGGTTATGCAAAGGCTGCATAAATACAATTTGAAGTTGAATGCAACCAAATGCAATATCTAAGATCTGAAGTAGTGTATTTAAGGCACCTCATCACAGCAGAAGGTATAAAAACAGACCCTGCTAAAAATGAAGTTATTAGGAACTACATCACCCAAAAAACCGCGGATGACGTACAAAATTCGTAGCATTTTGCAATTATTATCGACGACTTATACCGAATTTTGCTGAAATCGCAAAAAATTTAAATGCTCTTTTGAAAAAACAAACACCATTCATATGGGAAGAGGAGCAGCAAAGAGCATACGAACTCTTAAAACGCAAACTGATTTCACCACCCATTCTGCAATACCCAGATTTCGAGAAACCATTCATACTGACAACGGACGCGTCAAATTTTACACTAGGAGCTGTGTTATCTCAAGGAAAAATTGCTTTAGATTTACCGATCTCATATGCAAGCAGATCGTTAAACAAACACGAACTAAGTTGACCAATCATAGAGAAAGAACTACTACCAATCCATTGGGGAATACATTTTTTTAGACCATATCTCTATGGAAGAAAATTTATTGTCGTATCAGACCACAGACCCTTAGTAGCACAAAAATCCATCATCAAAGCGAACAAGGATACGTTTAGATTTGTCAGACTACGATTTTGAAATTACTTACAAGAAAGGTAACATAAATACGAATGCGGATGCACTGTCAAGAATTCAACTTAACTCCGATCTGTTGAAATCAATGATACCTCCTACAAACGATGAAAGCATAAGCAAAAAATTATTGGCGATAACAAGAAGCAAGGCAAAAAAGGCACCAAGCGAAGATAGCAATATAATCGACAGACAAGGTGACAAACGAAACGAAGAGACAGATCACCTCCATGCGTTTGATTGTACTTCCCTGTCGGATATTAAAGGTGTTATTAAATTGAGATTTTTTATGCAGCGTAGCAAAGACAATAAATCAAGAAGAGATGATTTACAAACAGCCAAAGAAAAAGATGGCATAGCAGTGCGCTACAATGATAAAGGTGACGAGAAATCCGTTTTCGTCAACGATAAGCTGAGAGTTCACGATAGTTACAATGATAATTCATACACGAAACTCGTTTCTGTCATGAAGAAGTTGATAACATATTCAAAGAACCATAGCATAAATGCACTAGCACTTTCTAATAAAGATGAAATATTTAGGTACGTACCGAGAAATGAATTTCAGAGATTATTTAATACGTTGCAACGTGAAGAGAGTCATGGCTTGAAAATATTCATAAACGAGCCGCCTTTAAGAATTGAAAATATTAACAAGCAAAAAGGAACTGATAATCGAGTACCACAATTCGCCACATGGAGGACATGCAGGAGTACGCAGAACACTTTTAAAGTTGAAACAAAGATATTGTTGGAAGAATTTGAAGAAAATGGCAAAGAAACATATTAACCAGTGTGATAAATGCAAGTTGAATAAAATAACAAAGCACAAAGCAGTTGACAAAATACATAACTGCTTTACCCATAGGGAGTAAAGATGCTACAACAGTAGCAAAAGCATTTTCGTTTTGATATCGTTACTGCATCGGAAGTTATAGGGAAAAAAACCTTTATTGTCCTGAGCAAATTTGCAATATTTAGGAGACCAAAATTGCCATAGTTGGCGACCCTATACTAATTTTTCAACCAAATTTCTATAAAATTTATCTTAGAGTTAGATTCACCTACTGCGTGAATTTTGTCGAAATCTGGTGACTAAATCGGAAGCAATTGGCCAAAAACAAGTTTTTTTTCTTAGCGATTTTTTCAAATAGCACCACTGCCACAGTGTTGCCCGTATTGCAAAATCACTTCTATCAGACCTGGTCCTAGCTAATACCAACATGTCGTGAACATTTCATATTGATCGCATTATCCAATTGTCAGTTCTCGTGAACAGAAGTTTTGGGCGCTGAAAATAGAGGCTATTTGATCACGGGTGTCCGTTCTTGTTCATCTTGTTTGTTTATCATTGGTTTTTGGATGCAGCATGAAACATCATAACGAAAATTTAAAAAAGGTTATGCAAAGGCTGCATAAATACAATTTGAAGTTGAATGCAACCAAATGCAAATATCTAAGATCTGAAGTAGTGTATTTAAGGCACCTCATCACAGCAGAAGGTATAAAAACAGACCCTGCTAAAAATGAAGTTATTAGGAACTACATCACCCAAAAAACCGCGGATGACGTACAAAATTCGTAGCATTTTGCAATTATTATCGACGACTTATACCGAATTTTGCTGAAATCGCAAAAAATTTAAATGCTCTTTTGAAAAAACAAGCACCATTCATATGGGAAGAGGAGCAGCAAAGAGCATACGAACTCTTAAAACGCAAACTGATTTCACCACCCATTCTGCAATACCCAGATTTCGAGAAACCATTCATACTGACAACGGACGCGTCAAATTTTGCACTAGGAGCTGTGTTATCTCAAGGAAAAATTGCTTTAGATTTACCGATCTCATATGCAAGCAGATCGTTAAACAAACACGAACTAAGTTGACCAATCATAGAGAAAGAACTACTACCAATCCATTGGGGAATACATTTTTTTAGACCATATCTCTATGGAAGAAAATTTACTGTCGTATCAGACCACAGACCCTAAGTAGCACAAAAATCCATCATCAAAGCTAACAAGGATACGTTTAGATTTGTCAGACTACGATTTTGAAATTACTTACAAGAAAGGTAACATAAATACGAATGGGGATGCACTGTCAAGAATTCAACTTAACTCCGATATGTTGAAATCAATGATACCTCCTACAAAAGATGAAAGCATAAGCAAAAAATTATTGGCGATAACAAGAAGCAAGGCAAAAAAGGCACCAAGCGAAGATAGCAATATAATCGACAGACAAGGTGACAAACGAAACGAAGAGACTGATCACCTCCATGCGTTTGATTGTACTTCCCTGTCGGATATTAAAGGTGTTATTGAATTGAGATTTTATATACTGCGTAGCAAAGACAATAAATCAAGAAGAGATGATTCACAAACAGCCTAAGGAAAAGATGGCATTGCAGTGCGCTACAGTGATAAAGGTGACGAGAAATCCGTTTTCGTCAACGATAAGCTGAGAGTTCACGATAGTTACAATGATAATTCATACACGAAACTCGTTTCTGTCATGAAGAAGTTGATAACATATTCAAAGAACCATAGCATAAATGCACTAGCACTTTCTAATAAAGATGAAATATTTAGGTACGTACCGAGAAATGAATTTCAGAGATTATTTAATACGTTGCAACGTGAAGAGAAACATGATTTGAAAATATTGATAAACGAGCCGAGCCCCCTTTAAGAATTGAAAATATTAACAAGCAAAAAGGAACTGATAATCGAGTACCACAATTCGCCACATGGAGGACATGCAGGAGTACGCAGAACACTTTTAAAGTTGAAACAAAGATATTGTTGGAAGAATTTGAAGAAAATGGTAAAGAAACATATTAACCAGTGTGATAAATGCAAGTTGAATAAAATAACAAGCACACTAACGAAAATATGATGAAAACTGAAACACCGTCTACTAGTTTTGAGATTGTAAGCGCAGACATTGTTGGACCATTGAGAATTTCTAATGAATATCAATACTATACAGTGCAAGTTGACAAAATACATAGCTGCTTTACCCATAGGGAGTAAAGATGCTACAACAGTAGCAAAAGCATTTTCGTTTTGATATCGTTACTGCATCGGAAGTTATAGGGAAAAAAACCTTTATTGTCCTGAGCAAATTCGCAATATTTAGGAGACCGAAATTGCCATAGTTGGCGACCCTATACTAATTTTTCAACCAAATTTCTATAAAATTTATCTTAGAGTAAGATTCACCTACTGCGTGAATTTTGTCGAAATCTGGTGACTAAATCGGAAGCAATTGGCCAAAAACAAGTTTTTTTTCTTAGCGATTTTTCCAAATAGCACCACTGCCACAGTGTTGCCCGTATTGCAAAATCACTTCTATCAGACCTGGTCCTAGCTAATACCAACATGTCGTGAACATTTCATATTGATCGCATTATCCAATTGTCAGTTCTCGTGAACAGAAGTTTTGGGCGCTGAAAATAGAGGCTATTTGATCACGGGTGTCCGTTTTTGTTCATCTTGTTTGATTATCATTGGTTTTTGGATGCAGCTTGAAACATCATAACGAAAATTTAAAAAAGGTTATGCAAAGGCTGCATAAATAAAATTTGAAGTTGAATGCAACCAAATGCAAATATCTAAGATCTGAAGTAGTATATTTAAGGCACCTCATCACAGCAGAAGGCATAAAAACAGACCCTGCTAAAAATGAAGTTATTAGGAACTACATCACCCAAAAAACCGCGGATGACGTACAAAGATTCGTAGCATTTTGCAATTATTATCGACGACTTATACCGAATTTTGCTGAAATCGCAAAAAATTTAAATGCTCTTTTGAAAAAACAAGCACCATTCATTTGGGAAGTGGAGCAGCAAAAAGCATACGAACTCTTAAAACGCAAACTGATTTCACCACCCATTCTGCAATACCCAGATTTCGAGAAACCATTCATACTGACAACGGACGCGTCAAATTTTGCACTAGGAGCTGTGTTATTTCAAGGAAAGATTGCTTAAGATTTTGTTACGGGGTAACATACACTAGAAAGGCTGCCCCAATATATTTTGCGGAGCCACCACTCAATCTAGTAGGGCACGAATGTAACCACCACTCATAGGACGATAGTGCATCGTCACACCCGGTTTGTGTAATATACTTACCGGGTGCCGACGAGGTAGCATATGCAACTAGGCGATTAAGTTTGTTTCTAAGGTTAATATGACGCTAGTCCGTAAGGAACAAGACGACAAAGGGGCACATGCGTCCACACGTCAATCAGCGAACTCGTGTACACCCGCTGCTCCGAAGTACTGCGCAGCCTCACTCCGCCTCATCGCGTTTAATCAATAATGATGGCGACGTTCACGTCGGAGGAATTGATTTATTAAAAGCACTCGGGAATATGTAAATGGAAAAGGTGCACCTACTTCGCTTTCTATACACTTTGACCTGGTTCGTGTACTGACAGCTGGTGAGTGTCTCGGGTGGCAAATGTGAGCATAACATTGAACGCACTCTTGTGGCGCATGCAAGGGAAATTCAGCTGACATGCGGGAAAAAGGGAAATAACTGGAATCGAGAAAAAGTACCGGTGGTCAGAGGCTGGATGAGAAAGCAATCTTGGCGGTAGCTTTTTTCTTTAATCGACCAGCAACGTGTGCGGACGAAGGCTCTTAACAATTTTAAAATCACAGGTGCGTGAGCGAAATTCTATACTCAACTTTTCTGGCGCTTGGCTTTTTGAATCGACCAGCAACGTGTGCGGACGAAGGCTCTTAACAATTATAAAATCACAGGTGCGTGATCGAACTTCTTTTCTCGACTTTTCTGGCGCTTGGCTTTTTGAATCGAACCTGCCACGGTAGGCTTGACTCGAATCGAGCTCAAGTTCGGATCTTCGTCCCAGATCCCTGGTCGGAATATGCGCGGCCCTTGGCCAATAACTACAATACCCTACTTCCGAACGTTTTTAACTCAGACTCCCGATCGCGGATCTTTCTACCTTCAATTATTGTGCTTAATTCCCCGTATTCGTTTCAGAAGCTCGTTTCACTTATTTTTCACTCTGACTCACTCTGAACTATTCACAATTAAATTTACTTTTAGAATTTTTCTTTTTATTCATTTCAATATCCCATTTCTTGCATTTCTCTCAAGTCACAAAAGCTAGATCAACATAATAACCCTAATGTTGGGTAATACCACTCTGGATTCCACCACTCAATCTGTACAATTAAATGTTACAATTCACTAAATTCTATCAGCTAACCTTTCACTTATGTACCAATTTTGATGAACATTGATCATTTGAACCGAATTCATATAAAAAGTTAAACTAATTTCACTAACCTGTTCTTTTGACAAACCTTTTCCTTTGACAAAAGCACCCAAAAATCGAGAAAAGAAGTTCGATCACGCACCTGTGATGTTGTAATTTTTAAGAGCCTTCGTCCGCCCACGCTGTGATATTATAATTTTAAGAGCCTTCGTCCGCACACGCTGTGATATTGTACTTTTAAAAACCTTCGTCCGCACACGCTGTGATATTGTAGTTTTAAGAGCCTTCGTCCGCACACGCTGTGATATTGTAATTTTAAGAGCCTTCGTCCGCACACGCTGTGATATTGTAATTTTAAGAGCCTTCGTCCGCACACGCTGCTGGTTCGATGCAAAAAAACGCCAGAAAAGTCGAGAAACGAAGTTCGATCACGCACCTGTGATATTATAATTTTAAAAAGCCTTCGTCCGCACACGTTGCTGGTTCGATTCAAAAAGCCAAGCGCCAGAAAAGTCGAGAAAAGAAGTTCGATCACGCACCTGTGATTTTATAATTGTTAAGAGCCTTCGTCCGCACACGTTGCTGGTCGATTCAAAAAGCCAAGCGCCAGAAAAGTCGAGTACAGAATTTCGCTCACGCACCTGTGATTTTATAATTGTTAAGAGCCTTCGTCCGCACACGTTGCTGGTCGATTCAAAAAAAAAAGCTACCGCCAAGATTGCTTTCTCATCCAGCCTCTGACCACCGGTACTTTTTCTCGATTCCAGTTATTTCCCTTTTTCCCGCATGTCAGCTGAATTTCCCTTGCATGCGCCACGAGAGTGCGTTCAATGTTATGCTCACATTTGCCACCCGAGACACTCACCAGCTGTCAGTACACGAACCAGGTCAAAGTGTATAGAAAGCGAAGTAGGTGCACCTTTTCCATTTACATATTCCCGAGTGCTTTTAATAAATCAATTCCTCCGACGTGAACGTCGCCATCATTATTGATTTAACGCGATGAGGCGGAGTGAGGCTGCGCAGTACTTCGGAGCAGCGGGTGTACACGAGTTCGCCGATTGACATGTGGACGCATATGCCCCTTTGTCGTCTTGTTCCTTACGGACTAGCGTCATATTAACCTTAGAAACAAACTTAATCGCCTAGTTGCATATGCTACCTCGTCGGCACCCGGTAAGTATATTACACAAACCGGGTGTGACGATGCACTATCGTCCTATGAGTGGTGGTTACATTCGTGCCCTACTAGATTGAGTGGTGTCTCCGCCAAATATATTGGGGCAGCCTTTCTAGTGTATGTTACCCCGTAACAGCTCCCCCCTTACCAAAAAAAAGAAAGGATTTCCCGGAAATCCTTTGAGTGAGACTACTTTTACTTTCGTTACGAGTGAGACTACTTTTACTTTCGTTACGAGCTTCCGCGTTTAACCTATAGTTCCAATTCCGATCTTATCCCCGTTCGCTTAACTTTGAGGCTCAGTCCCGAAGGTTAATCCTAGTCTTTTTCGAAACTAATCGTAGATCGATCCGTATTCTTAGCACAGCCCGGTATTCATGCGCTTAATCCTAAATATAAATTCAAATTCAGAACGATAACTCGGTTCGAGTTCAAATAATACTCAAATCTGGTTCTAATCCACCTTAGTCGCAAATAATAGTAATTCTAGTCCCAATTTTAGTCCTAATTCTAGTCCCAATTGTAGTCCCAATTTTAGTCCTAATTCTAGTCCCAATTTTAGGATACAATCCCATTTTCGTATCCATAAACCTACATCAAGACTCAATTTTAACTGTAGTCTGATTTATGCGCAGCTAATTCTTACTCTTGATCTAAAGTTGACCTATTAGGACTACTGTTAGTCCACTTTAGTTTTAATCCAGGTTCTACATTTGCACAAGCCGAACTTCCTACGAGCTTTCCTACCTTCCTTTTTAGATTTCGCTTACTGACTGTACTTGATTCATTCTCTAAAATTCTAATGCTATCACTTATTCTATTTATCCGCAAAATTCTAATTCTGACTTCCTGAGTGTTTGAAAATTCTAATACCTATCCTAGCTCTATTAATTTGTAAATCCTCATAACAACTCTACTTGTATTAATTCGAAAACGAGTTAATACTAACCTTACTCGTAACTAACGTCCCCCTTGATTCCGGACTAATACTAAGGTCCTGCTCCATTCGGAGGAGTTCTCTATGCCACAACTATTCTAGATATCCCTTGGCCTCATACCTTGTAACAGAAAATCTTCCTCTCCTTACCTTCTTTCATTACTAATTCTGATCATATTCTGAGACTAATAGCCAAACGCCTAGCCAAACGCCTAGCCTAATTTGTATGTCACAATGATTTACCTCCTTGTCCAAGTTCATTCATTCTATTCGTGTAACTCTTTCTGCTTGTGTTTATCTAATTATTTCTATTTCACTCTAATTCTAGCCAATTCCATCCAACTATGCGTTCCTACCCAATATGAGTTGATCCTATCTAAATCTACTAACTTCCCTTAATCTGTAGTTACCAATATCTATTCTTAGCCAATACTCCTTAACCCTACTAAATTTCCCACTATCTCTATGTATTACTATCTATTCTTAGCGAATACTAACTAACTAAGTCTACTAACTTCCCATCTATCTCTCCGTGTTACTTCATTTCATTACCCTATTTTTTTTTCAAATTCACGTACTCATTCTCACTTTCACGGTTTATTTTTAGCTTCTTGGTGATGTCTTGTAACGAGCGCCAAGCGAACCTAATCAACAAGCGGCGAAACACAAACCTACGGGTCGAACGGAGCTAAAGGCGACTCGATGATCGAGTTTAAGGCTTAAGTGATAAGGCTTAGGTTAAACCGTTCTGCTATTTTAGCTTAGCATCTCTTCCTCCTTTTCGAGCTTGTAAAAGTAAGTTTAAATTCTCCGTCTTCGATGTGTATGTGTGACTCTTAAGGCTTATATGTTTAAGTTTATATCTTAAGTCTGAGATTTTAAGCAGTCCTACCCCGGAATCTTTTATTCGACATATTTCTTTAGATCTTTGACGTGCCATGTTCCCGCGTCTTTTCCCATTTCGTTCCTCAAGCGATAAGTCCACCCTGAAACGCGTTTATCCACCCAAAAAGGTCCGAGGTATTCGGGCGCCAGTTTAGACGAACAAAACTTGGCCGCGTCGGAAAGAGAGAAGTTTTTCCGCCAGACCGGGTCACCTTCCTCAAAGGTCACCTCACGTCTACGGAGATTATATCTTCTCGCACTCAGCTGAGTTGCACGCCTCATACGCTGCACGTAGCTTCACGTAGCTTCAACGCTCTCATTTCCGGTCTCAGGTCCTCCCCTCCATCGGTGGGCCGAGGCCCCTTCTCGTGGAGTGTCAGCATCTCTCTGCCGAAATTAAGGAAGTACGGGGTAACCTGCGTCACTTCGTACCTATACGTGCGCAATGCGCACGCAATCTTCGCCAGATTTCGGTCCCAGTCTCGGTGATTGTCAGCGACATAGGACCGCAACATCCTCTTGATGTCTTGGTTTCGACGTTCGGCCGGATTAGCTTGGGGGTGGTATAGGGCCGTGAATTTTATTTCCACTCCATACGATGCGGTCATGCGTTGAAGTAGCTTGCTCCTAAACTGGACGCCATTATCACATACTAACCATTTTGGTGCTCCGAACAGCAGGAACACCTGATCCTCGAGTACGCGAGTAACCGCAGAGGCCGTCGCTTGGCGTAACGGGAATAGTAAGGTGAATTTCGAGACATAGTCCAGAACGGTCAGGATGAAAGTGTGTCCATGACTAGATCTTGGCAGGGGTCCCACTAAATCAACGCAGACCATATCCCAGGGTTGCTGGGGCTCTCCACTCCGGGAGACCATCAACCCCCCTAGGGGCCCTTCTTTCAACCTTATTAGCCTGGCAAATTTTACATTTCCTGACATGATTACTCACATCTGCTGCCATCTTTGGCCATTAATAACTCTCTGTGACTCGTCCTAAAGTGCGAGAGACTCCCATGTGTCCTGCCTTCGGGTCGTCATGGCAACGGTACATCACTTCCCTCCTTTCCGCTTTCGGCAACACTCTTTTCCAAGCTGCTGATCCCTCCAGTTCCGGGTATCGCCCAGGCGAATGCTTCCACAAAGCGGTATCCATCACCCGCCAATCCGCGTAGCGCTCTGGTGCGCATTCCACTTTTTTTTCATAGCCTCATACCATTTATCTCCTAACGGCTCAATCGCTGCGATCTCTACACGGGGTAGCATTCGGGATAATGCGTCGGGTACCAAGTGTTCCTTACCCTTCCTGTGAACGATCTCGAAATTATATTGTTGAAGCCGCACTTCCCACCTAGCCAAACGTCCCGTGGGGTCTTTTAGGTTATATAACCACACCAACGAGTAATGGTCCGTGATCACTGAAAATTTCGTCCCCTCCACATACGGCCTTAGTTTCTCGATCGCCCACAGTACTGCGAGACACTCCTTCTCGGTCGTGGAGTATTTCCGCTCCGCCTTTGTCAATGAACGACTAAGGTAGCAAATGACCTTCTCCCCCTCGGAGTGTTGTTGAGTAAGCACAGCTCCAACCCCATGTTCCGAAGCATCGGTCTGAATGTAAAAGGGCAGGTGGTAATCCGGACACGTAAGGATCGGTGCGGTAGCTAATTTCATCTTTGCTTGTGCAAAGGCATTCTCGCATTCTTGTGTCCACACGTATTTTTGATTCTTCTTCAAAAGGTTGGTTAGTGGCGATGTAAGTAAATCCGGTATGAAGCGCCGATACCAGGATAACATCCCTAAAAACTGCCTTACTCCTTTCACGGTGGTAGGAGAAGGGATTTCCATCACGCACTTGACTTTATCGGGGTCCACATTCAAACCTTTTTCGTCCACCACATAGCCCAAGTATTTTAATTGTGGACGACAGAATTCACATTTTTCGCGAGAAACCCTCAACCCAGCCTTCCTCAGACGGTCAAAAACTTCCCGCAGAATTTCCATATGCTTGGAAAAGGTCTGGGTCACCACAATTATATCGTCCAAATACGTAAAGACGTAAGGCTCTAGATCGGGGCCTAGAACTTGGTCGATCAATCGCTCCCATGTTGCAGGCGCATTTTGCAACCCAAAAGGCATTCGTCGGAATTGGTAAAGTCCCCGATGTGGTACGGTAAAGGCCGTAAACTTCAGCCATGGGGACTTGCCAATAGGCAGACTTGATGTCGAGAGACGACAAAAACTTGGCCTCTCTCAGCTTATCCAGCGTGGCTGATACATAGGGGATAGGGTAGGCGTCATGTTCCGTAACTCGATTAAGCTTTCGGTAATCAACACAAAACCGATAGGTGCCGTCCCTCTTCTTCACCAGTAGTATGGGCAAGGCCCAAGGGCTTACTGAGGGGAGACGGGATAGTAGCGTTGTTTTATCGGTGGAGAGTCGGTCTTTATGACATGTTCTACCCGTGTTGTGCAGCCGATCCCTGCCCCCATTAGACTAAATTCCTCTGTCAGTAGTTTATGTAGTGTGTCTTTTTCGGCAATAGTCAGTCGATCCAGTGCCTTAAGCTGTTCTCCTTCCACCTGTTGCATTGCGCATACGAAGTCCCAACTACCTTCACTCAATCGGACCACCAGCCCGAATCTTCTAGAAAAGTCCACGCCCAGAATTAGAGACTGAGGTAGGGAGGTAACTACCAAAACCCGCAGCCACTCCAACTTTCCCTTCAATCTGAATGGGATAACCGCCGTCCCCGTGACTGGACAACCTTGGTCATTGGCCATGCGTATAGTCCGTTGGTCAGTCTCCAAAAGCTCTACTCCCAGGTTCTCCAAGATCCGCCAACCTTCTGCTCCCACTACTGTGCAAGATGCGCCGGAATCTAAGAGTCCTTGGAATCTGTGTCCCAGAATATCCACCGTTAGGTGCGGTCTGTTGTCCCCTTGCTTCTTGTATAATAAGTAATTCAAATGTGCGGCCCTTCCCGTCTGGTTCAAAGTGTTCAGACGGCCGCCTACTGAACACACCCCCCGTTTCCCGCAGATTGTTGTTGTAACCCTCGGTTGCCAGTGACTCCTTGCTCAGGCCTCTCGTTATGACTCCTCACCATCTGCCCCCTGCTATTACGGTTTGAATCACCTCGACAGTTCGAACAGGTAGCTTTCCGAGTGCCTATGCGACCACAGCCGAAACACCTGAGTGGTTCAGGGCAGTTCCGGGAGAAATGACCACTACGCCGACAATTCCAGCAGTGGCTAACATTCACCTGCATTGACGCTAAACTACCTCTTTCTGGACCCTCTACGTACGCTAGGTCCGGCTCTAACAGCCGCTGGGTCCTTCGAGTAGGGGGTGGTAAATATGCCTCCACCGTTACGCGGGTAGCTTCTAAGGTCCGTCCCACACGAACCAAATCAGCCACCGTCCAGACAGGGGTTAAAGCTAGCTGTGTCTGGTAGAACGGGGCGATGTTCCGCCGGAGGATCCTCAGCTTTTCCTCTTCCGAGCAGGGTATAGCACGTCGTCGGAATAATCCCTCTATAACCGACACGTATACTCCCATTGATTCCTCTGGGCCCTGAGTGCGTCTTACAATCTCAGCGAGCAAGCGATCGTCATAGTCGGGCGGCAGGAATTCCGCCCGCATCTCCTGTACTAGTTCCTGCCATGAACTCACCCTGGAACGATTCGCACGGAACCAGACCAACGCCTTCCCCTCAAACATTTCCACCGCCGATTGAAAAAGTTGCCGAGAGAAGACTCCTCTCGCCTCCCGGAGCTCTTCGACCCGCTCGAGGAATGCACTCAAAGACCCAGAGTCACCACTGTAACGTAGTCCCCATTTGGAGACGTCTTGGCCCTTAGTGACCACAGAAGAAGTCCTAGGTGTAGAGAAAAGAGGAGTACCCGGGTCGGCCACCCCTGGTATGGGTTCGTTAGCTATAGCTGCCTCTTCCTCGGCTGCAACATCTCCGCCAAGTGCTGCTGCCCGGTCGCTCACATGACCATCATTTAACGCTCCTTCTGAGTCTCCGCATCCATCCTCTCCCTCTGCTTTGACCAGAAGCTCCCCCATTGCCATTATCAGTTGAGCCCTGATTTTTTGAGCCTCATCGTTCATCTCTCCTCCTTCGTATTGGGCGTTCTTCAATCGTCTCACCCCAAATTCAATTTTTGACTTGATTTTCAAAAATTCTGACGCCTGTGTATTTCCTGAAAAAATCGCGGTCAGTGCTCGGACCTCGTCCAGTTTCTCCTTCACTGCAGTGATATCTTCGTCTAGGGTATAGGGGTAATCCCGCACTGACACCAGCGAAACATCCATCGATGCCTCCGCTCTCAAAGCCACCCGTAGGGTCTTCCTCATTGTTTCCACGGTACCGACAGGTTGGCCCCGGATCTCCAGCTCGTAGGTCAGCTCGTCTTTGCTCAACCGGTCGATTAGTATTCTCGATGTAGGGGCCATGATTTATATTAGGTTTTCCCTCCCGTGATATCTAAGGAAGTTTGTTTCACGCTTAAAGAAAGATTGTAAACTAAATTGAAAGGCACTAATTCTTTTAAGTTTATTTAAGTATATTAAGTAATATAACAATTCAAGAAATAATGAGGAAATTGTTTGAGGCTTCTGTGCGGCTCGCTATCTTCCTATTATGACCCAGAGTCCTCTTGATCCGCAACTTGCAACTCCTTCCTGGTACTCTCTAGTCACTCCAGTTCCGTCCTTGTCTATCGGTCAGTCCCTCAGAGTTTGATCAATTTTCACCGGCACTGTCACAGGCACTTTCACTTCAAATCGTGTTAACAGAAACTTGGTGTTGACCAAAGTTGTCGAAACAACGTGATTCGATCACCGTTATATTTCCCGTTAGGGCCCCACGTTGGGCGCCAATTTGTTACCCACCGCTTGGCAGTGAGATCAATTGTTGAAATTTAAAAGAAGGCTTGTGAGACTGATGGTGCAGGGGTGTTGAGATCTAAATCGTGGCAGGAGCATTTTTGAATTTAGACTGGCGTGGATAAGTGAAAAACGAAGGAACGCTAGCTGGTTATGATCATGTAATATTTTGTTGGAGTTTTTGGGAATTCAACGAAAGAGTTACACGAATAGAATGAATGAACTTGGACAAGGAGGTAAATCATTGTGACATAAAAATTAGGCTAGGCGTTTGGCTAGGCGTTTGGCTATTAGTCTCAGAATATGATCAGAATTAGTAATGGAAGAAGGTAAGGGGAGGAAGATTTTCTGTTACAAGGTATGAGGCCAAGGGATATCTAGAATAGTTGTGGCATAGAGAACTCCTCCGAATGGAGCAGGACCTTAGTATTAGTCCGGAATCAAGGGGGACGTTAGTTACGAGTAAGGTTAGTATTAACTCGTTTTCGAATTAATACAAGTAGAGTTGTTATGAGGATTTACGAATTAATAGAGCTAGGATAGGTATTAGAATTTTCAAACACTCAGGAAGTCAGAATTAGAATTTTGCGGATAAATAGAATAAGTGATAGCGTTAGAATTTTAGAGAATGAATAAAGTACAGTCAGTAACCGAAATCTAAAAAGGAAGGTAGGATAGCTCGTAGGAAGTTCGGCTTGTGCAAATGTAAAACCTGGATTAAAACTAAAGTGGACTAACAGTAGTCCTAATAGGTCAACTTTAGATCAAGAGTAAGAATTAGCTGCGCATAAATCAGACTACAGTTAAAATTGAGTCTTGATGTAGGTTTATGGATACGAAAATGGGATTGTATCCTAAAATTGGGACTAGAATTAGGACTAAAATTGGGACTACAATTGGGACTAGAATTAGGACTAAAATTGGGACTAGAATTACTATTATTTGCGACTAAGTTGGATTAGAACCAGATTTGAGTATTATTTGAACTCGAACCGAATTATCGTTCTGAATTTGAATTTATATTTAGGATTAAGCGCATGAATACCGGGCTGTGCTAAGAATACGGATCGATCTACGATTAGTTTCGAAAAAAACTAGGATTAACCTTCGGGACTGAGCCTCAAAGTTAAGCGAACGGGGATTAGATCGGAATTGGAACTATAGGTTAAACGCGGAAGCTCGTAACGAAAGTAAAAGTAGTCTCACTCGTAACGAAAGTAAAAGTAGTCTCACTCAAAGGATTTCCGGGAAATCCTTTCTTTTTTTTGGTAAGGGGGGAGCTGTTACGGGGTAACATACACTAGAAAGGCTGCCCCAATATATTTCGCGGAGCCACCACTCAATCTAGTAGGGCACGAATGTAACCACCACTCATAGGACGATAGTGCATCGTCACACCCGGTTTGTGTAATATACTTACCGGGTGCCGACGAGGTAGCATATGCAACTAGGCGATTAAGTTTGTTTCTAAGGTTAATATGACGCTAGTCCGTAAGGAACAAGACGACAAAGGGGCACATGCGTCCACATGTCAATCGGCAAACTCGTGTACACCCGCTGCTCCGAAGTACTGCGCAGCCTCACTCCGCCTCATCGCGTTAAATCAATAATGATGGCGACGTTCACGTCGGAGGAATTGATTTATTAAAAGCACTCGGGAATATGTAAATGGAAAAGGTGTACCTACTTCGCTTTCTATACACTTTGACCAGGTTCGTGTACTGACAGCTGGTGAGTGTCTCGGGTGGCAAATGTGAGCATAACATTGAACGCACTCTCGTGGCGCATGCAAGGGAAATTCAGCTGACATGCGGGAAAAAGGGAAATAACTGGAATCGAGAAAAAGTACCGGTGGTCAGAGGCTGGATGAGAAAGCAATCTTGGCGGTAGCGTTTTTTTTTGAATCGACCAGCAACGTGTGCGGACGAAGGCTCTTAACAATTATAAAATCACAGGTGCGTGAGCGAAATTCTATACTCGACTTTTCTGGCGCTTGGCTTTTTGAATCGACCAGCAACGTGTGCGGACGAAGGCTCTTAACAATTATAAAATCACAGGTGCGTGATCGAACCTCTTTTCTCGACTTTTCTGGCGCTTGGCTTTTTGAATCGAACCAGCAACGTGTGCGGACGAAGGCTTTTTAAAATTACAATATCACAGGTGCGTGATCGAACTTCGTTTCTCGACTTTTCTGGCGTTTTTTCGCATCGAACCAGCAGCGTGTGCGGACGAAGGCTCTTAAAATTACAATATCACAGCGTGTGCGGACGAAGGCTCTTAAAATTACAATATCACAGCGTGTGCGGACGAAGGCTCTTAAAACTACAATATCACAGCGTGTGCGGACAAAGGTTCTTAAAAGTACAATATCACAGCGTGTGCGGACGAAGGCTCTTAAAATTATAATATCACAGCGTGGGCGGACGAAGGCTCTTAAAAATTAAAACATCACAGGTGCGTGATCGAACTTCTTTTCTCGACTTTTCGGGTGCTTTTGTCAAAGAAAAAGGTTTGTCAAAAGAACAGGTTAGTGAAATTAGTTTAACTTTTTATATGAATTCGGTTCAAATGATCAATGTTCATCAAAATTGGTACATAAGTGAAAGGTTAGCTGATAGAATTTAGTGAATTGTAACATTTAATTGTACAGATTGAGTGGTGGAATCCAGAGTGGTATTACCCAACATTAGGGTTATTATGTTGATCTAGCCTTTGTGACTTGAGAGAAATGCAAGAAATGGGATATTGAAATGAATAAAAAGAAAAATTCTAAAATTAAATTTGATTGTGAATAGTTCAGAGTGAGTCAGAGTGAAAAATAAGTGAAACGAGCTTCTGAAACGAATATGGGGAATTAAGCACAATAATTGAAGGTAGAAAGATCCGCGATCGGGAGTCTGAGTTAAAAACGTTCGGAAGTAGGGTATTGTAGTTATTGGCCAAGGGAAGTGCATATTCCGACCAGGGATCTGGGACGAAGATCCGAACTTGAGCTCGATTCGAGTCAAGCCTACCGTGGCAGGTTCTGAATTTGATTGAGGCTGCCATACAATTGGTCGAGGCCGGTTTAGCAGAGCTTAGGGGCGAGTTTTTAACTAAGGCAGGGCCCCACTGACATCGGAGAGCCGAACCTCACTCCACGGCTCGAGGTCCCCCACTGGGTGAGTGAGTGGCGCCCACGCCCAATCTCCATTGAGCGAACCCGGGACCCAAGTGGACCTATCCGAAGTCGGAGCCCCCCGAAGAGGTCGGGTGGGTAACAATTTACCGATCTCAAATGCAAGCAGATCGTTAAACAAACACGAGCTAAGTTAACCAATCATAGAGAAAGAACTACTACCAATCCATTGGGGAATACATTTTTTTAGACCATATCTCTATGGAAGAAAATTTATTGTCGTATCAGACCACAGACCCTTAGTAGCACAAAAATCCATCATCAAAGCTAAATAGGTTACGTTTATATTTGTCAGACTACGATTTTGAAATTACTTACAAGAAAGGTAACATAAATACGAATGCGGATGCACTGTCAAGAATTCAACTACACTCCGATATGTTGAAATCAATGATACCTCCTACAAACGATGAAAGTATAAGCAAAAAATTATTGGCGATAACAAGAAGCAAGGCAAAAAAGGAACCAAGCGAAGATAGCAATATAATCGACAGACAAGGTGACAAACAAAACGAAGAGACTGATCACCTCCATGCGTTTGATTGTACTTCCCTGTCAGATATTAAAGGCGTTATTAAATTGAGATTTTATATGCTGCGTAGCAAAGACAATAAATCAAGAAGAGACGATTCACAAACAGCCTAAGAAAAAGATGGCATTGCAGTGCGCTACAGTGATAAAGATGACGAGAAATCCGTTTTCGTCAACGATAAGCTGAGAGTTCACGATAGTTACAATGATAATACATACACGAAACTCGTTTCTGTCATGAAGAAGTTGATAACATATTCAAAGAACCATAGCATAAATGCACTAGCACTTTCTAATAAAGATGAAATATTTAGGTACGTACCGAGAAATGAATTTCAGAGATTATTTAATACGTTGCAACGTGAAGAGAGTCATGACTTGCAAATATTGATAAACGAGCCGCCTTTAAGAATTGAAAATATTAACAAGCAAAAAGGAACTGATAATCGAGTACCACAATTCGCCACATGGAGGACATGCAGGAGTACGCAGAACACCTTTAAAGTTGAAACAAAGATATTGTTGGAAGAATTTGAAGAAAATGGTAAAGAAACATATTAACCAGTGTGATAAATGCAAGTTGAATAAAATAACAAAGCACACTAAAAAAATATGATGAAAACTGAAACACCGTCTACTAGTTTTGAGATTGTAAGCGCAGACATTGTGGGACCATTGAAAATTTCTAATGACTATCAATACATCCTCACTATACAGTGCGAGTTGACAAAATACATAACTGCTTTACCCATAGGGAGTAAAGATGCTACAACAGTAGCAAAAGTATTTGTAAATAAGTTTATTCTTTTATATGGACATTATAAAGTATTGAAAACAGATTTAGGCACTGAATTCACAAATAGTTTAATGAAAGAAATATGCAATCTCCTAGATATCAAACAAATATTTTCGACACCATACCACCATGAAACTTTAGGCATAGTAGAAAGATATCATCGTGTGTTGAACAAATACTTATTATCTTTTGTTGACAATGATAGTTGGGACGAATGGCTACCTTTCTACACTTTTTCTTATAATACAACCCCACACATTGATACAAATTACACACCTTACGAACTAGTTTTTGGCAAGCTTTCATATTTACTGAATGATATTTTAAAAGATTCAGAAAAAATATACAATTTGGATAATTAAAAGAATGAGTTAAAATTGAGATTAAGAACGTCTCTAACAAAAGCCAAACAGTTAATCGAAATAGCTAAAACAGCACGAAATAGCAAACAGAATTACTCAAACCCTTTAAACATAGAACTAGGTGATTTAGGTTCGCTCAAATTAGGTGATTTATTAAAAACTGAAAATAGAAGAAAACATGAGAAACCATATAAAAGTCCGTATAAAGTAATAGACACGAAAGATGTGAACACATTTATTGAAATAGAAAATAAGAATAACTGAATACACAAAAATAGGCTAAAGATATAAAAAAACCGCTAGAAAACTAATTTTCGAAGAAATTGTCTTTGAGTGACAAAAAAGTGTGGAAAGACGTAATACACTGTTTTTTAGAATCATATCAATCATTCCTTATCCAAAGCAACAAAACTCAACTATAACACATATAATTCAGTGCTGGCAACACTTTGTGAATGAAGCTGCAATAAGTTTACCATAACAAGCTCATACTCAAATCAACGTAACCTTTGAATTTCGTTCTCTTCGCAGGAATCATATCAACCATTCCTTATCCAAAGTAACAAAACTCAACTATAACACAAATAATTCAGTGCGGGCAGCACTTTCCGAACGAAGCAGCAATAAGTTTACCATAACAAGCTCATACTCAAATCAACGTATGCTTTGAATTTCGTTCGAAGGTTTCAGCGGTTAAACGTTGTTTGAGGCTGCCATCCGAAAAATGTTCAAAACTCGAAAAATTTAAAAAAGAATTCCTTATTTTTTATTGCAAATGCTTTGCATATGAGAACGTTGTTTGAAGCATCTGTTGGTGCAATATTTACGGAAATGGCTAATGCTGGTTAGCCTGTATCAACAGCAAAGCATAATACATACCAATTCTGCTTCACGCTAAGTTAAACCCAACCAGTAAATTTCGTTTCGATTGAATCACTGCGCTGGAAGTTATACGGGTGAAAAAAATTTTAGGGTAACCACCCTCAAAATTTATCAAATTTTCAAAGCGTTCATATTTGTTGTTAATTTTCATTGCAGGATCATTTCCATTTGGAAATCTAATGACATAATCGCTCAGTAAAGAAATTAAACAAAATTACAAAAATGGTCATAGCTGGCAGCTCTTTCATGATTCTGGTACGAAATTTCTATGACATTTGGTTTACATTAAAGTCCATTTGCTGCGTGAACTTCGTTTTGATTTTTACACTGGACCGGAAGTTATAGGGAAATAAGCTTTATTTTGCTGAGCAAATTTGCAAGTTTTAGGAGACAAAAATCACCATAGCTGGCAACTCTATTCTAATTTTTCAGCCAAATTTTCATCAAACGTTATATAAAATAGGATCCAAGTATTGGATAAATCTTGTGAAAATCTGATGGCTGAATAGGAAGTAATAGGCCAAAAACCGGTTTTTTTTCTGGGTGATTTTTCAAGATGGTACCACTGGCACAGGGTTGTCCGCATTTCAAAATCACTTCTATCAGACCTGGTCCTAGCTAATACCAACATGTCCTGTAAATTTCATTATGATCGGATAATCCGGTCGTCAGTTCTCGTGAACAGAACTTTCGAGTGCTGAAAATAGAGGTAATTTGGTGATGGGTTGCCGTTCTTGTGCAAATCGGAATTTTGAACATTTTAATGTGGTATGATGGATAAAGGTTGAAATTTATCAGTGATCTGATTTTTTTGTCAAAAATCAAAAATTTTTCAGGAAGGTAAATGATTTGAAGGTTTTTTATTCAGGAGCCTGCCGTAGCTACAGTGTTACCCGCACTGTCCTAAAAATCCACATGTGCTAAATTATAGTCAACATTAATACGCTCTGGAAATTTCACGATGATCCATTGTTTTGCTTACAAGTAATGACAACTCAAAATTTGAAAAAAAATCTTTGCCTCCTTTTAGGCACCCTGCACCCACACACGACTCACAATTTCCAATTTTTTATCATAAACGAGCCTAGAACATAATTACTTTTCATTTTCAATACTTTTCTTTAGCAAAACTTTTCACTGCTTGGAAATATAGGAGTACATCAATATTCACTAAAACGCTCGCCGCCGCCAAAAGGTTTAGAATATCTGAATTTGAGAAAGTCGTGGACCTACCTACTATATACATCTACGTTCTCCGAAAATTTAAGCTCAATCGAATCGGCCACTCCAGAGATTATCTCCCTTAATCATTTTGCTGATATATATATATATATATATATATATATATATATATATATATATATATATATATATATATATATATATATATATATATATATATATATATATATATAAA